>CM062203.1:1260000-1680000 GCA_031216445.1 Lateolabrax maculatus | reverse complement strand
ACACATTGTGATTCAAGGTGAGTCCATCAACATAAATCAGATCTTAGAAGATAGTCGGTGGATATACTGAGACTGGAGGAGCTCTGGGTGTTGGCACAGACTTGGAAAAACATCAGACAGCAAACTGTGACTGCAAATGAGGTTTGTATCCCCCCCCCGCCAGAAAAAAAATCATTCAGTGATAGATCAGAAGAAATAACGTGCCTCCTCTCAGCTCTGTGTTTTTATCTTCCCTTTTAAAAGCTTTTGTGGATATTGAGAAGCGTCTGTTCCATTAATGCAAATAACATCTTTCATGTTGTCTTTCCACTAATTTTAACCAAAACTTTAAACTTTTTTGGGATCAAACAACTAAAACAACAATTAGGAATGTTACATATACATCAGGGCTGCTTATCAAACCTCAATATATTTCTATTATTGATTGATGTGAGTCCGTAGCATTGAGTATTAAAAACGGTCACGTACCAAAAGTTGGCATCTAATATCTGGTAGGATTCATAACAGAGGATGATTCTTTTCCATTTTTCGCTTCTCATCCTGATCAATCCTCACTGTCAATCATTTGCTGATATTGTATATTACATGTTTATATTTTCCTGCAGCTGCTCAGTGCACACTTAACATAAAGTAGATACAAGACTACATTACAATTGTTATGAAAATATCTAGAAAATATTGGCTCCATCACAGGTTTGTTGGATGAAAAACAATCAAGAGATTTTACAGCTGTGGTGGAAAGTAACTAAGTACATTTACTCAAGTAGTGAAATCAGCTCCACATTTAGCTGCACCATTAAAGTGATGCATTACTAATTATTAAACTACTACAATAATTATTATTATTCTACAATTATTCTCAAATGGGCCATTCTGCATAATTCTTCTTTTACTTTTGGTACTTCAAGTATATTTTGATGCTGATACTTTTGTATTTTTACATTTAAATAAATTTTGAATGGAGGACTTTAGCTTAGAGTATTTCTACACTGTGGTACTTCTAGTTTTAAGTAAAAGTTTTGAGCACTTCTTCCACACTGGTAATGTTTGTCTCAAAGTTGTCTCAAACCATAAAAACAGCAAATTCTCTCTTCTTCTTTTCTATTTATGATTTTCCCTTCTGCAGTACTTACCAGCCGTTATGCACCAAAATGCCACGGCTAATTCCTTGTACGTGAACACCTACTCTGCAATAAACCTGTTTCTGATTCTGACAACAAGCTGAAAACACGATTTCTGACAGATTTGTGTAGTCAGTATAAAACCTGTATTTAGGCTGCAGACGTGAATCAGCAGCCAGCCTGGACCGAATAATTCCTCTGCATCAGATTAAAACAGGATGTGGAACAAGGTGTGGATTAATGCTTAGTGGAATCAAAGCTCAGCTCCCGTGGAAACAAACTGCATGCTTGGTTTGTGGGTTAATTGAAAACATTGGTGATTAGACACATTCATTTGTCTGACACGGTTTCAATAATGAGGCTGATTTATGGCCGAGATGAAACGGTCACAGTTGTGCAGTCAGCAGCGTTCGCCGACGGTGGAACAACATCAATCCTGCATTTTACTGCATCAGCAAGTTAATGTGGAATAATGATCTCCGTCTACAGCACTTAAATAATGTTGGAGGTGGAAGAAGAAAACAGCGAGGACTCGTTTCTGTGATTGAGGGATAAATAATGTGAGAAAGAGACTTTATGGAAATGTGACTGAGGAGGAAGAAGTATTAAAAGTTACTTTTCTCACAGTAAAGTCGAGTTTAAGGCTGTTGGATGAATTCTCTGTTTTGTGGAATTTTCATGCTTTTAGATCAGCTACAGAAACAAAAATAACGAAGGAATAAAGAAAAACAGAGAAAAAGAAACAGAGGGAAAAGATGGAACAAAAATATAAGAAAGATGGAAGGAAAGAAGAAGGAAGGACTTGAGGTTAGAAGGACAGAAAGAAGGAAGGAAAATCTGAGGGAAATAAATAAGCAAAGAGGAGAGAAAGACAGAAGGGCTAAAGGAAAGAAGGAAATAAGGAAGGAGACATGTAAACAGAGGAGAGTGTGATGTAAACCAAGAACGACAGAGGTAAGAAACAATGTTGAATATAAAAACTGAATCTCAAATGTAACTGTCAGATAAATGTAGTGCAGTAAAAACCACAATATTTCCTGATGAAATGTGGAAAAACTCAAATAAAGAACCAGAACTTGTCGACTGGTCTCATTTCTAGAAAGTGAATCAGAGAAACTGAGTCTCTTCTTTCATCTGAGGATCAGTGAGTGTTTGAGTCTGAGCTGCAGAACCACGGAGAGTCTCTCAGGGTCTATAAAATGCTTTTCATTTGCAGGGAGGTTTATCGGTGAGGAATGGGCCTCTTTCATAATTCACAGAGCTTATGGCGGCCATTTTCTGAAGCTCAACGAGCCTGGATGATGGGATTTTCCAATTTGGATTCGATGAAACAGCGATAGAGGCATCAGCGGGCAGATTTACACAAGCCGAGGAGACGCTCAGGTCGGGGTCGAAGGTCGACGCTGTGAGCGGTGAGGGCCGAAGCTGAATCCACAGGACTCCAACTGTTCAGAAAATCAACATTTACTCTCCATAACAGGATAACAGCTTCACTGGGCTGCAGAGCAGACATGTTAATGTTTCTATAGGTCGGGTTTATGTGGAAAAAATACAGGCAGGCTGCATGAAGGAGCCAAACTAAAAAAAACTAAATCTGAAACTGAGAAAAAAGGTACAAAAATAACCCAAATGAGGCTTTTCAGTGACACTGCATGCCTAATTTTTCAGCCTGTTCTCATGATCACGTTCCTCGCTGTAGAAAAGGTCCCTGCTCACCAGAAACCTGATTTTCTTTCACAAACATGCTTAAATCTGACGCTCCTCATTGGCTGAACAGTCCTGCTGGCGTCAGAGCTTCACAGAGAGCTTCCCGCCGGCCGCCACAGAGCCGCACGTGGTGCTTTAAATCCTCCGCCTCCGCCCAGTCGCTCGTGCAAGTCAGTGAACAGCGTGATCGAGAGCTGAGCGGACTGAGGGTGTAGAGACACGGCGCCATGTTGGAGGACAGATACCAACACTTTAAAGTATAAGTCTGGTGAGGTTTTATCAACAAATCCATGTGCAGAGTCAAACCAACAATACTAATAAGTATTGTGTGTATCACAGCCTGATGTAACTTCTTCCTCTGTGTCACAGAGCTCCATTGTTGTCCAAATGTGGATTAATCCACCACTCAAAATCTCCCCGACGAGTGCACTATTTCCTCCTGTTTGTTAGATAAAGACTACACTGAGCTGCTGTTAAAGGAAATGAAACATGAAACCATAAACACTACCATTCAAAAGCTTGAAATCACCTGTTATATTGATGTTTTTCATCTTTCCTTCAATAATGGCTATTATAACAAAAATAAAAAACAGTACAAGTCAGACACCAAATGCATTATTCACATTTTAAATAGTTTTGGCCCCAAAAGGAGAATAATTAACACATGATGACGGGAGTTTTAAGAATAGCTTGTTAGAGGCATTATTGTGCACACTGAAACAGGAACGTGTGAATCTGCACAGATTTTGATGGTACATCATCCACCTATTACACCTCTTAAATAACATCTGTAAAGAGGAATCTCTACAGCCGAAAGGCTAATGTATCGACTGTACCAAATCAAGCTTTTGTGGCAGGCGATACCAAACGTTTGAACGTTGGTGTTATTAGAGAGCAGGGAAGTCAGACCACACACTGTCCTCACATTCAGACGCTTGTTCAGGGCCCCTTGGCGTCCCTTTTTAACGCACTGGGTACCCCTTTAGTGTCGTTTTTTTTACGTGCAGGGCTCCGCGGTCAAGTTATGAACGATAAACATGCAGTGTCTGGGTTAGACTATAAAAAGAAAACTTGACATGCTGGAAAGGAGGCTGTGGCAGTTTGGTTTGGTTTGGTTTGGTTTGGTTTAGGCACCAAAACTACTTGGTCAGGTTTAGGAACAGATCATGGTTTGAGTTAAAGTAAGTACGTAATGTACAAAAGTAAAAAAGAAGATAGTAAGAAAAATGAGGCCTAGACCAACCCCTGAGTAACAGTGACTGGGGTGTCTACATACTTTTGGCCATGTGTACGTCGGGGTGCGTAGAGTTTATTTCTGCCGTATCATGCTGGAAAACACCTGAAATTGAATGCATTTACTCAGAGTATAGGGTTGTGAAGAAGCTGCTCCTCAACACAGGGCAGTTAAATCATTTGCACATATGCTCTGTTCACATTCATGCAGCAGCCAAACACACAGTTCCTGCCTCGGATCTACAGGACAGGAAAAATATTTTATCAGGACCAAGTTGACAGAGCAATGAATCAGCAGCATCCTGATTCACTGTTACACCTCCACACACTGACAGATACAACATGCTCCCTTTTCTGCCGTCGCTCACTGATATGAAAACTCAGTCCTGCGGTGGTTTGCGGCTGCAGCGTAAGGAGAATATCCCCCAGAATTCATCCCCCAGTTTCATTAGGCTCAGTCTTACCGGGGCACCTGCCCAGGTGTTTGACATCGATCTGCTCCTGCTTCATGCACGACGCCTCTCGGACCAGACAGGGGTTGTTGTAGGAGTTCCCGTCGGTGGCGCACACGGGGTTTTCATTGTGCCCGCTGCAGGCGATGTTACATATGCACCTGAGGAGGGGAGGTCAGGTGTCAGGACGGTTTCTCACAGGAACATGAATGTTCTTTTCTGCAGTGTTTCTGCCACAGCAGCTCTCATCAGCATTGAATCAGTAGCTGAAGCACACTGAGAGACTCCATATACAATGACGCATTTTCTATATTTTAAAATTTTTCCAATGAATAGAAGATACAGTTCAGAGCGGGATTCAGGTTTTCAAATTAATTCACAGATTCCCTCTTAGAGAAATAATCCTAATTTTTCCAAACATCTCACTACACAAGGTCTGTTTTCCGAGTTATGGGAAAACTCATGCACAAGTACTAATAACACACGTACGAAGTCCTGCAGTGAAACTGTTCCTCAGTAAAAGTCTGTGAGTATAATCAGTTGCATGTAGTTAAAGTATTTCCACAGTAAAATGTCCCTGTGCCTGTTGTACTATTATATATTCTATCATTAGATTATTATTCCTCATCATTCATGGAAAAGCAGGATTTTACTGTTGGAGCTCATTTTGAACTGTTTTGTATCGGACTGCAGCTGATGATTATTTTAATTCTGGATCCATCTGCTGATTATTTTCTACATTAATCCATTGATCCTTTGCTTTGTAACAATAGTGAAAATAGTGAGAAATGGCGTCACGATGAGCCAGAGCCCAAAGTGACACCTTCACAATGCTCGTTGTGTCCAACCAACAGTCCAAAGCTCAACATTATTAAAACACATTCACATGATTCAAATCATTCAAAGGAAAAGCAGTGAATCAGTCAAGTCATTCAACTAATTGATTAATAGACTAATGGTTTCAGCTGTACTTGTATAAATGGTCGGATCCTTTAATTTATAACAAAACATCATTCTATAAGCTCTTCAAATGTTTTGTATGTAAAAATCTTAATTTGTAAAGTAACTAAATGTGTAGTGAAAAGTACAATATTTCCTTCTGAGATGTGGTGGAGTAGAAGTATTTAGACTCAAGTAAAGTACTTAAGTCCAGTACTTGAGTAAATGCACATGTAAATAACTCACCAGACGTCCTCTGAGTCCTCGTCACACTCGGCTCCATATTTACACGTGCTGCACTTGGTGAACTTCTTCCCGACGTCAGAGGCTGAACCTTCATCGTCTGTGAGAAGTGACATCAGCAAAGAGAGAAACAAAGATTGTTTTCATTTGATGGTGAAGCAGTTCTCAGCTGCCATCACGGGGCCGAACGTGGACACAGAAAAGTTACAATAAGCAAATGTTTAAAACCTCTGATTTATCACTTCTGGGGTTTATTAACCAAATACTCTCAATTAAAGGAACCCTCTTACTGCCCTTTACTGTTTGAAGCTGTGGCCTAGTATAAAAGTATAAATCTTTATTACTTCATTAAACATCAAGAAAGTGAAACAGTCAGACATTGTTCCGCTTTTCTTGACAGTTGAGCAGAGATTTATGTGTTTGCTCGACTTTCTGTTGCCAAATACACTAAGTAAAGTAAAACTACATTAAATTCAACTGGGGACAGTAAAGACAAACGTGTCTGGAAACATAGCAGACACTCCTGATGCAGTTTCATTCTGGGGTTCAGATGTTTCTGCAGAGACAGAATCACAGACCCTGGCAGAGACCATGTGCAGTGATATTTCTGTCATTATTCAGCTGCGACACTTTGCATGTTGCATCTGGTTCAAACTGTAACGACCTTTTTCTCCTCGAACATCAGGAAATCTCTTTTTAATTCAACCTCGGCGTCTCGGCTGCACTGTTTCTGCTTTACCAACTGGGGATCTTCCTATCTTCACATTTCTCATCGTTGAACAACATAATCAGCTTTTATTATTATTATTTTTCACTTTTTGCCAGAAGAGCGACTTGATTTCATCTCCAAAACAACCTCCAGCTCACATCCGTTTCTGTTCCAGTGAGCGCCGTCGTGCCGTTAACACTGATGACACCGTTTGTACCATCAACACGCGTCACGGCTCACACGCTTTTCTATCAGACACTCCTGAAGCTTATCGGCCAAATGGGAACAGAGCCACACATTATCATCTTATGATATTATTATTATTATCATCAGTACAGGGGATGCGTTTAATGCCATCTCGCATGACAGCATCCATTTTCCAGCAGAGAGCGAGCTCAGGGCCGACGAGGCGGTAACAACCGGAACATCAAATATCAAAGAGCCGCAGGGATTATTCATGGTGCCTTTCATCAAGGGAGCTATTTTCATGATTCATCAAGTGTAATTTTGTAACGTAATAGAGGAAAAGCTCAGTGCTATCAAGAGGAATGAAATTAATCCACAGCAAATGACAGGAAGCTGCAAAAACTTGTACCTGAAGTCATTAAAATCTTTTAGTTTGTTTTTTTTTTTTAAAAAAGTTCAACAAATCAGGCAGCAGCCGTTTCCACTGCAGGCGAAATGTGTCTTTTCAAAAGGAGAATAAAAACCTGCAGCAACCACAGATGGAAGAGATACTTTGAGTAAAATAATCCACAGTGGGTCAAAGTGAAGCATTAGCAGTAAAAGAAGTAGAGGAAATCCATGAGAGGGAAAGAAAAGGGAAGGTGGGCAGTAAAGAGGAAAAGAGAGAAAGAAACAGTTTGACTCAATAAATCTTAACTTAAGATCCAGTTGCTGTGGCTTTTTTCTGGAGCTCTCAACCACATCTTGCAGTCTTCCTCAGCAGATGGAGCGTGCTCACGTGAGGACAGTGAAGTGATGACTTGTAATGTACTAAGTTATGTGTCGCACCTGTAAACGTCACAAGCTGCTTTCAGAACTTTGGATTAATCCTGGTTCTGAAGCTCGTGAAGGTTCAGCACGAACAACAGAAACCAGAACATGTAAACACCCGAACCAGTTTTCTGATATCTGCCTCCCGGCTGCGTCTTAAGATTCATTAGAGGGAAGGTTTTGAATGCAGGACTTTGACTTGTTGAGTATTTCCACAGTGTGGTCTCCTACTTCTACTAACATTTCACTCTGGTGCAGATTTCTTCTCGCTTACAGGAATTAAAATGTGACTTTAAGAGTGACAACATGATTAAAATGACTTGAGAGGATGGATGCTGAAGAGTGTGTGTGTGTGTGTGTGTGTGAGGGCGCCTGCTGGCTGACAGATTGACCTGCTGTGTGTGGATGTATTGAACATGGAGAGCTCAGCCGGGGCTCGGAGGCTGCCGATCGATGGACGAGGATCTGCAGCAGAGAGGCTCTTTGTTTCTGTTCCTCTCTGCTGACAGCAGGATGCTGCTGCTTCACACACTCAGCTCACAGCCACACACACACACGACGACACCACCTCGTCCTCATCTCCGTTCCAAGGATACCAAACAAATATGAAGGCGACAAGTCTTCATTTGTGAGGGCTGAGTGGGGGGGTGATGGAGGTGACGCTGCTCGAAGCTCGGGGGCTCGGGGGCTCGGTCGAAGGACAGAATTACTGGATTTCAGGTGGAAAAAGGAAAATAACTTCTGATGTAAGAATAAAACCTGGATTAAACTGTTGGTGTAATGAAGGTGCTTTGCTTTAGAAAGACATTTTTCATGCCAAAGCTTTATTTCTGTCACAGCACAGCTCTGATGACACATTAATAGCTTATTAATATTTTCAGGTCCTTTTATCGACTACCGACTGATAAATTAGTTTCTGCAGTGTGAAACTCTTCTTCTTAGTCTTGGAGGCGTCTCCTAAACATCGATGAAACGCAGGAACCTGATGGAAAAACAAATGTGTGGTCCTAATTTGTGTTTAGGAGAAGAATTTTCTTGCACAAGGCCAAATGTCAGTCTGTTATTCTTTGTATCTTTGCAGCTTTTGCAACTTCGGTGCTTTTATCCTGAATTAAAATAACTATCCTCACTGTAGAAAACCTTCCACCAGTGATCACTTTCTGTTTAAACTCAGTGTTTAAAGTCACCATCCTCCTGTTTCACTCCGACATGAATGCAGGCAGCTTCAATATGACTCCATCCTCAGCTGAGAGGAAGCCGTTTTCCTTTTATCCAAAGCTAAAGACCAGCAGCACCCAATGATGATTATTATAATGATGATGATGATGATGATGATGATGATGAGGAAGAGTGTTCAAAAGCTCAGATGACTCACAGGATGAAGTCCAAACAACACAAGGATGTTCAGCTCGCTTCAGAAAACTGATAAACCAGAACCAGGTTTTTTATTCTGCTGAGAAGACTCATCATCACATCATTTACTGTGAGGCACACACACACACACACACACACACACACACTTCACATCAGGGAGACGGGAGAAGGCTAATTAGATGTCGACTGAAAAGGTTAAAGAATCAGAACAGATCAGCACGGCAGCCGAGGGAAGCTGAAAGCTCACACAGTCGTAGCTCTTTGTTTCTGCCTTTTCCTGCAGTTCTATTTAATACAGACGGACAATAACAGGTGTGCGATTTAAACATCTGAACAGTTTTAATTTAATTTATATTACACATACACTATGTGCATGTGTGCACGTGGAAGAGAGATACACACATACACAACTGTGCAAAATGGTCGTCTGTCAAAAGTCTCTACAGAACCAAAGCTGACGAACCAATTTGAAACTCTGACAATGAAAATGAAAAAGTGCAGCAGAAAGAAAATCGCTGCTTTTACGAAAATAAGGGAAGTAGCCGTTTGGAAAGAGGTCAGATTGTAAAACCTGAACCAGGTTTGCAGGTGGATGGAGTGTAGTTGACTGGTGTGTGCACGTTTGGAGAGAAAAAGACAAAGAGTCTACAGTCAGGTTTAATAATTTATCTCTGAGGCTCGATTGCTCCTTCGCCTGCAGGGGAATCACCAGCTCCTCGACCCCACATGCAGATGGGGGAGGTGCCATCTCTCCGGAGGCCCCCTCCAATTAAAACCCCCCAGCAGTCATATTAAACAGCAAACGCTGTGGTTGGCGCTCACAGATGCTTGCAAAATGTCTCAGTTGGCAAATCTGGCAGCGGTGAGGCTTTCAGCTCGACTCCCCTGAGACAGAAAACTGGTCCG
This sequence comes from Lateolabrax maculatus, assembly GCA_031216445.1. Taxonomy (NCBI): domain Eukaryota; kingdom Metazoa; phylum Chordata; class Actinopteri; order Acropomatiformes; family Lateolabracidae; genus Lateolabrax; species Lateolabrax maculatus. The sequence goes on along the minus strand of CM062203.1, from coordinate 1,670,320 downwards.
TTCATCGGGTGGGGGGGGAGTTAATGCAGAGACAGAAAAACCTCCACTCAACCTTTACTGGAGGAGTTAATATTCAACGGTGGGGGGGCAGAGATTCAAAAAGACACACAGAGGAAGAATAAAAGATGATCAATCGCTGTGTTCAGGCTCCACTCGGCCTCAGCAGCGATTGTTTCTTCACAACAGAGGCAGTTACTGTTCGCGAGGCAGACAAAGATTCAGCTGTAATTTATTTGTGTTCGACTTTCACTCGGAGCAAAAGTGAAGCTGGAAATTAAATCTTTAAATAGCCCAAAGAATAATAAAAATAAAAAAAACTCACCATCTCCATCTCCTGAACCAGAACCAGGATCTGTAAAGACACAAGACACAAAACAGCTGTCAGTTATCTCTTTATGAACTGTTAATAAACACATATCAAGGGTCAGATAATAATTAGATGTTCTGCTTTGTCATGTTGTGTTTTGTTGCGTTAAGTTTATTTCTGTAGGTGACTGTTGATGATGTCATCTGCAGCATCTTTAGATTTCTTTTCCCGCATTGTTTGCTCCCCTGAGTTTGGTTCACTTTTGTCCGAGCCGAAGAAGTAAATGTTTACATGAGCTGAATATTATATTAAGCCTTAAAGTTATGCATAATTAAGTGCGTGGCCACTTTGAGTGACAGGTGTTGTCACAGGTGTGATCAGTATAGAGGCGTAGCCATGCGTGTCCATGGCACTGTGCTCAGTGCTGAAGTGCCTTAAATCTGCATTCTTTCTAACGGTCAGCAGGGGGCGATTCAACTGGCTGCAAAAAAAAAAAAAAGAAGAAAAAAAATTATGGTGACGGCCAAAATGCCAAACTCGAGTCCAAACGAATGGGTGCCATGAGGCTGTTATACAGTCAGTGGTAACACTACATCTGCCAGTCGTTTAGTCTGAACATTAATATGCACATGCAGGTAAGATGTTGCACACATGCATACATCCAGAGCTCTTCTCTTCTCACTCACTGAAACAAGGAAAATGTTGAACTATTCCTTTAAAGTTAACATCTTTAACTAACTATTGACATGAAAGAAACATAGTGGTGTACTGCAGCAGGTCTAAATGAGCGTCCTGGAGGCTCGTAGGCGTCTGGTTGGCTCAGCCCTGCAGCTCCATCAGGAAATGGACTCTGACAATATAAATCTTGGCGCTGCAACCTTGAATTAAGAAATGGACGCCGTGTTTGGAGTTTCTGGCACGCCGCTGCTGCATTAAGAAATGGACACCGGCTGCTTTGTTCAATTAAATTTCACCTTTAGCTGCTGCGCTTCCTTACAAAGTCATGATGAGATTGTTTTTCATGGAAAAAGAGGCAGAAATGGTCTGAGAGTGAGCGGAGATATTAATGATTCTGTCAGCGTGTTATTGACTAAACGTTAAGAGTTTGGTTTCAAACTGCAGGTGGAACTCTGCTATAACCTCTTAAAAAGAAAAACACTAAAAACAACTCTTCCTGGGTGTGGATAATGTCCTTTACTTGTGAGAAAATCGTTCAAGTTTAATGTTTAAGAGAAAAGATAGCTGAGTTGGTAGGAAAGTATCAAGAAAGTCAGGCAGGCAGTTAGGAAGGAAGGTAGTTGATATGTAGGTAGGAAGACAAAAGGAAGGAAGGAAAAAGGGTATAGTGGGTAGGTAGAAAGGAAGCTAGAAGTGAAGGTAGGAGGCTAAGAAGGAAGGAATAAAGGTAAGCAGGAGGTCAGTGAAGATAGGTAGAAAAGTGGCTAAAAAAGTAAAGAAGTAACAAAGGTAGAGAGGAAGGTGCTTTAAATTCATTTACACAGCTGACCTGCAGATCTGAACAGACAAACTGTCTGATCAATAAACTTCGGTTTTATCATTAAAAACCAGCTCAAACACTGAGAGCAGAAATCTCTCTCAAAGGCTGTACGACAGACAGAAAACACCTGCAGCGTCATATTTTCATCAGCACTGTACAGACGGACAAATAACGCACAAAACTGCAGAAATCCTTTGTAACAAACTGTTGTGGATTAACTGTGTGGCCACGTTCACTCTGCTGCAGCCCAGTGAATCCTCCTGAGGACAGAAAGAGTCTCTGCAGCAGCTGAAGATTCAGACGCTGCAGCAGCAGCAGAGTCAATAAAACCTGCTGAGGAAATTAAACATGGCTGACCCTGTGTTTAATGAAGCAGACCCGAGCCTTTACTGCAGCTCCCTGCTTCCTCTGCTGCAGCCCACATGTGGAAACCACTCTGATGCTTCTAAAGTTGTTCTAGTGTTTCTGATGTGAAAGATAATGAACAGTCAAATGAGCCTCGACAAGATAAATACCACCCTTATTTCATTTATTTCCTGCCCAGCTCTTTCTGCCTCTTTAGAACCTTGTTGATCGTGACAGCGCAGAACAAATTTAATTTATTACAACAAACTTCACCTTTTTAAACCCAATTCCACGTTCCACTTCTTGTGTTCAGTTCACGGTTGGAAACAGAGAGAAAAAATAAGAGAAAGAGCCAAACGAGGACCCCAAAATATCTGTAACAATTATCAACAACACAATCCGAATCACAGTAAGGGGAGCATGAATGTCTGAACCACAACTGCAATCCATCCACTAGCTGCACACTAGACTTCTGTCTTCTGAACTTCTACTTTCCCCTTAATTTAGGATCTGGTTTACTTACTTTAATGGTCTTTTCTTGAGCAGAGGTCTTCCTCACAAGTGTCAGTTTCTGATGGATTATGCAGCGTTATGTGTAATTATCTCTTATTTCACTCTCCCCCCCGCAGTCTTTTGTCTTCTACATACTTGTAAAAAACAGATCAGAAACCTGGTGACCCAGTACACATGGTACAGAAATCAGCGTTTAACAGGGGAAATGTAGCTGGGGAGACCAGGTTTCTGGTTTCCATGACGATTTAAGAAGTCAGCTTACCAACTGTACCAACTGGTTAAGTGTATGTAAACACACTGATCAGTACTGGACACTGGTTCAGATGGACAGAATTCCTGGGGATATTAAGCTGGAATCTTGTATCTCATGTTGACATAAGCATGAAAGAAAATCAGCAACGTGTGCAGCCCACACTGCAAACGTGCATCTGGGTTGTTAACACTGGAAACACGATGAAGAATCTTGTGCAAAAGCTTGAAAATGTTATTAAAACTTCGGGTCATAGGAAGCCTGAGGTTTTCCGTGTCGCATCCTCTTCTTATAATCCAACGGTGTGAAATGTGCTCTCTGCTGCGGGCGTCACTCTCATCCTCTCTGTCTTTCAACACGCCAATAAAGTCAATAAGCCAACAACACAAGGTTTAAAGAGTAATAACTCTGGCCTGAGGCTGGTGTGGAGGGTCAGAGCTTCAGCTCTGGAGCTAAACCCACCGCTGACCTGAGCTCAGACCCCAGCCTCCTTACTGCCTATAACCTCAGTCTGCTCTCTGAAAGGCGGCTAATCGCTGCGTGTCCTCCTCCTCTCCAGCTCGGGGAAATAAAGTCAGCTGAGCATTCGCGCCGTCGCCTCGGCTCGCAGCCGCCGAACGCTCCAATTACAGGAAGCATAAATCTTGGGGAGAGGAAATTGCAGGAGGACAGCGGGAGGCGGCGGGCATATCGCAGTGCCGGATCCCCGGTGGAACCGGTAATAAGAGCGGAGCGCCGGGCGATGCCTCCTGGGAAATCAGGCCACTGGCCCTGCAGATGGAGTTGACCGCCATCACATCCGCCGCTGCTCTGGTGTTACTATAAGTTTCCCCAACACATTTCTCAAGAGTGGGATGAGAACATAAACCCGACAGGTCTGCAGAGACGCCTGAACCCAGAGAGTGTGCTGAGAAACATGTTAACCTGTTCGGGCTCTGTTGCTGCCTGATTTATGGCTGCTGGTCACCCAGCTGTGGAACATTAAACCTGTAGGTTTTAGGAAATAAACTCTGCCTCATGCCAATATCCCTCACATACTGTGAGAGATATTTCTGTGGCCAAAAGTGTGTGGACATCCCTGTTGGATATGTTTGTGTACTTTTTGGCCTTGTGAACCAACATCAGTGTTGAACCTCCCTCTTGTGAGGGATCAGGAGGTTCAACACCTGGTGGAAAGACCAGACGAGTGGAGGCTGTTAGAGCAGCACATCAACGTGACGTGATGTAGGATTCCTGGGTGAAACAAGGAGAGTTTTAGCCTTGCTGGGTGCAAGATGGTTCAAGTTTGGGGCAGAAGTTTTGTAAAATTACAGGAAAGCATCCTACAATGATCTGCAGTCATTTTCTGCAATTTTAAAGTGACACTAATTGTCCCGATGCAGTGAACTCCATGTGTTTGGGGCTTATAACCACCACTAAAAATACCTTTTCAGCTTGTGTACCATTTAACACCAGTATTCAAGTTACTGAAACCCTCCTGCAGTAATCTGATTTCTGTCAAATGTCATGCATGGAGGCTTAGAGGGCATTCAGATCCAAAAAGCAGAAAATCATGCTGGGGGCTGCGATGGTGGGGGGTGAGACAGTAGAAACAATCCAAGAAGTCCAGTTTGAGTAACAGATCCATGAGTTTGAAGGTTCATCAGACACCACAACACTGAACAGATGTTTATAATACTGTGAAACAGGGTTTTACACCCCTGGAAAGTCATCACAGCGGCAACAATTGTAACTTTTGCTTTGCTGGATGACGCTGAGCTCAGTTCAACTCTTTTTGTGTTTTTGACCCTCATTCAAATGAATGAGGGTCACGCTGAATTAATGTGTTAGTTGACTGCAGGTTATAACTCACAGAACTCAGATAAGTGAAATGAGTTCCTGTGTTGTTTCTGCTGCTCCGGTTTGCTGCAGGCCGAGTCCTCGCCATGTTGGTTCATTCATTGTGAACTCGCTGTGTTTACACTGGAAACAGTGGAGGTGCCTGTGATAACTGCTTTCTGTCTCACAGCAGCTTAAAATAAGTTAAGCCCTAGTTCCAAAATAAGTTTGAGGGAAGGAGAGAAATCTGATTACTGACCAACAAGGTTACTACAGTGGAGGTGAATGCATGAAATCAGATTTCTGATTTCTGAAGTTAACTCTGTGATCACTTGTTTCTCTTTGATCGAACTGTGTCAGAATCTCCTGCTGCGTCCGTCAGTGAGGGAACACACAGGACAGGTGTATCTGTAAACCTGCTGTTTTCTGTCTTCAGTCTGAGCCCAGTGGTGAACACTTTGTATCTGTGAAATCTGCTGATGAAAAATGTCTCTGTGATCCTTCAGATGTCGTGGAACAGATGAAGCTGAGACCTCCGACTACCTGCTGATGGAGGATCTATTGAACAGACTCTCCAGGACTAACAGGCCACTGAGTGAAATCAAACTAATCCTCATTTGACTGCAGTCTCTTCTGAAACTCCGGCTTCAGAACCACTCGGCTTCAGGAAGATTTTAACGGCTCTCGTCTGCTGCTCCTAATTAAAATTGATCTGTGGTTGATTAACCGACTCGTTCTCTGAAATCAATCTGACTGATGACGTTTTCCAGAGCTCAGAGGAAAAATCGAGGACGAGCGCTCAGCGTTTGGTGTTCAGTCAATTAAAAATATAATGACAGTGAACTGCTGCATGGCCGACTTGGAGGGTGTAATTAAAAATATTAGTGAGGCACTTACAGTCACATTATACAACGATCAGCTGATCTTATCCTGAGTGAGCTGCAATGAAGCTGCACAGTTCAAATTATTACTTCTACCATCAGTCTGTCTGTTCAGGACAACATCTCAAAAATACTTTAAATGATGCAAATCACTTATAGAAACCTTTTCTGAAATGCTAAGAGGGTTTTCACTTTATTTTCATTTATGATGCCATGTTATTTTCTGCAAAAATAAAGCCATTATGTTTTGGGACAGATTTTATGAAAAAGACTGTAAACACACAGTTAATTATCAGTATATGTTTGAATAGAGGAGAGTGTCGGTGTTACAGGGATATAAGAACCATGTTGATGGGACATTCTTAATTAGTAATGTCAGAAAATATGTAAGACAAATACAAAACACGATTTTGTCACTGTTATTTTTCTTAATTCTATTTGAGATGGATTTAGTTTGAGTTCCCATCATTAATTTGGGTGGTGCAGACAGGCAGTACATTGTTGCCATGGCGACAGTGAGCTAGGTGTGGGCTACACATGAGCCCAGTATTTCTATAATTTATTTTCTACATTAATTTGTTTTTGGTGAATCTGCAGCATGAAAAGAAGCGAGGCTGCGTCAGCTACAGCACTTCCTGTTTGCTCTGTAACCATGGAGACAGACAACCATCCCCTGGACCACCGGTTGATGCTGAAGAAAAAGTCCAAATGTGAAGAGACAAGATTTCTTATCAGAAACAGTGGTCTGGTGTTTCTGCATAATCTCATTGGTTCTGTAAAAGAGATGTTGCTGTTTTCAAATGTACATTTTTAAATGTTTTGAGCAACCAAAGGAAGACGATCCCTCCTCCTCTGTTGCTCTAACTGAGGTTACTTACTTCATTTTTCCCCATTAAAGGGTTTTCTGGGCAGTTTTTCCTGATCTGAATGGAGGCTCTGAGGACAGAGGGGGTCGTGTGCTGCACGGATTGAGGACAGTGTGTGATCTCTGATATTTGCCTTTGTAAATGAAACTGACTTGACTTTCTCCCCCAATTCAAGCCCGAACGTGGATGTTTTTATTCTTTGTGATTCCGGAGAAATTACCCTTTAGTAACAGAACAGAACAGCTCCCCTTCATAACTGCCTCTCCACCATCCGATGAAAGAGAGCACGACTGTTTGGACCAAATGAAGACACGTTAAGTCTCTTTTTCTGAGGCGGCAGATTAATTATTTCCTCAGACGACATTTTAAATGACCGAAACCTTTACGGACGCTGACTGATGACTCTTCCACCGGTCGATATCAATGAATGTAGAGTTGTAATTTACTTTTTGATACTACCCCCCCCCCCCCCAATCAATCAGTGTTAGTTGAGGTTTCCATTGCGCTGACCCCGTGCATTTCCTGGCAGACTCACCGGCGGAGCAGGGCCCGTCCGACACCCGGGAGATGAGCCTCTGCTGTTTGCAGGACGCCTGTCGCCTGTAGCACTCGTTCTGGTAGGTGTCTCCGTTGGAGCCGCACACGGGGACGTAGTGTTTGTGGCACTGGAAATCAAACACAATCAAATATTAATTAAGTCTCAATGTGACCGCTGCTCACAGGACAAACTCCAGCCCTGATGAGGATGATGATGGTGATGATGATGGTGATGATGATGATGATGATTCAGAGTCGAGAGTGGCGGCGAGCGGAGGAGAGCTCTGACGGTTTCTACTGTTTCATTTTAATTGAAGTTCTCACAGGTTGAATTAAAGTCAGATTTAAGGACACAATGAAATTACAAAAAAACATTTGTTTTTTATTTATTGCATTTACATTAAGTCAATCGAGAAATAGCAAATTATGGTGAATTTAGTTATTTTCCTTATTAATGGCACAATAACAAAGAAATAAAATATGTAAAACTTTGTTCATGCACTAATTTAACTTCCTTATATATAACTTTACTAGAAAGAGCTGTGCCCTTTACTATCCATCTTTGATGTTCAAGTCTAGTGTCTTTTTAGGAGAATATTAATACAAACATTAACTGATACTGGCTGTTTATTTGGCCCCGAGTTGTCTGTAGGTATTACAGCACCAACAAACCAACACAGTATCAACGTTTTTACCAACTTGTCTCTTCACGTGTGTTTGCCCATCAGAAAACAACGTGCAGAGAGACTTGAGTAAGAAAAGTAACCTGAAACAGTTTATCCAGCCACCAAGACTCCGGGACGCCACTGTCGCTCGTCAAGAAATAGTCCCAGCACTTAAATCCCCTTTAAACCACAAACTATCATTTTTACATTTCTGTTCGAGAACCTGTGAGACACAACATGTTAATCAGCGAGTGTCAGAGGTGCTGGTAGGTGGATTTTTGAACTTTGGACGGAGACAGGCTAACTGTTCCCCCTGCTTCCAGTCTTTATGCTAAGCTAAGCTAACCACATCCTGAGTCCAGCTCCGTACAGCAGGAAGCGAATGAGGAGTCAACCATGTGTACTTCTTCTTGTCCTTGAGAATAAATGAATACTTTCGAAACCACTATTGACCATGTGGACCAAGAAACCCCTGGTGGTAGGCAAGTCACGGATAAACTAGTTACCAAATTACAGACACAAAATCAATACAGTCACCGTATCACCGTAACGACTACAGCGCCCGACCACGAGCTCGACGGACTGTTGCTGCAGTCACAATGTAGACATGAACCAACATTTTCAACTGAGTTTAGAACCAGAAAGACGTTTTTGCTGTTTCAAGTCAAAGTCACTTCTATTTATTTTGAGAACAAAAAAAGTCCCGTTTAGGCTCCAGTTCAGTTCACTCTTCAGTGAAAGGTAGTTAATCTTACACTGACCTCCCAGTGTTCCTCCTTGATGTCAGGAGAGCTTCTAAATCTTTTAGTTTTCCAGCGCTGCATCACTGAACACCCTCAGTCTTCAGTGATTTTAACATCATGTTGCACCACATTAGGGCTACTGGGCCTTTTAGAGGAATGCTGCTGAATATATGTGGCATTTTGGGGTGTTTCCTTATGTAAATGAGCCCATTCGTGCATAAAAAGGATTTATCATTCTCAGTGTGTTCAGGTGTGTTGATGCACCAACTTTCTTGTGTGTGCTCTGTTAAACATGAGTCCTGGTCTGTAAAGAGCTGACGGTCCAGAACAGTCAACACTTGAAAGCATCAAAATGAATCATTTCATGAGTCACTCGTTAGTTACGTTACTTCCATCTTCGATTTTGGACGTCTTTTTCTAGAGCAGATGATGGAAGTATCTGATGAGTGAGACATCTCGCTTCTTTCTCGTCTCTGCTGAGAGTTGCACATGCTCAGTACGGTTCAGGCAGCGAGTGACACGTGTTACCGATAATGGTGTCAGTATTGGAACTCTAAAATATTCAGATCAATAAATTTCCAATAAGCTGCTCCCTATCATTGACAGCTAGAGAAGTCGTCACAGTCCGTAAATGACAAATCAACAATCCTGCAGATTTCATCTTCAATGAGGTTTTTCATATTTTCTCTTCTTACAAACAAAGAAACGTCAAGCAAATCTACAAATCAGCAACATCAGTTTGTTGGTTCGTCAGAAACGTTTGATGTCTGGAGCTGATCGGTTGAGTTGAACCTGGTAACTAAGAGTGTGTTTTGAAAAGCCGGTAAATAAAAAACAAGCTGTCAGAGTTGGTCTGAGTTTAAAATGAGGTGAACTGTCGAGCAGTTAGAGGAGGATCAGGAGTTTCATTCATTCTGCATGAAGCTGCCAAGGACACATATCAGTGTTCACAATCCATATTCTATTAACTCACAGCCATCAATCATTCAGCAGGAATCCCCGCAGAGCCGAACCTTGTGACCTCTGCACCGCCACAGCCGGGGGGGATTCACTCAAGTACTGTACTTAAGAACAAATCTTTTCTTTTCATGCCACTTTGTACTCCACTACATCTCAGAGGGAAACATTACTTCACTACATTTCTCTCACAGCTTTAGTTACTTTACAGATTAAGACTAAAACATGTGCAGAGTTTATAAAATTTGACGTTTTGTTATAAATTAAACTACCCAACAGTTTGTTACAGTACAGCAGAAATGATTAGTTGATCAATCAATTAGTTGATTGATAGAAAATCAACTGGAACTATTTTGGTAATTGTATCTGTTATAGGGTTGCAAATTGTAAGCACTTCCCTTAATCAAAACTTTATTTCCACAGCAACATATTTCATATCTCTAACGTATTAAACACATATAATTGATCATAAGATTACATGTGAAACTCGCTCTCAAATATGATCTCGTTAACATAAAGACGCTCTAAAGACATCCCAATGTAACGCTTGAGGTTTGGGCAAGACGTGCATTGTCAAGGTGTCACTTTGGAAACATTTCACAATTTACAAACCAAACAATCAATCTCTTAATGGAGGAAATAATCAGCATGAATCCAGAATAAGTAGAGTATTTTCACAGTGTGGTATTAGTACTTTTGCTGAAGTAAAGGATGTGAATTCTTCCTGCACACAGTTCAGGTCTACGTGTGACAGAAACAGCTACAGTGACGTCTGCAGCTGATTCATGGAAACTCATTAATGACAAACCTATTGAGCAGTGATCAATCAGCGAATCCAGAATTGGGATCACACAGAGACAGATTCCTGAGCTCGGAGAGAGTCACAGCGCAGGCGAGCAGCGGGACGTCCTTTCGCTTGTTATCTTCAAAGCCGCTCGCGCTCAGTTTTGGCACTTTGTCTCCTTCACATCCAAACTCAAGCTGAGGGAAGTTTTTTCTTTTAGATTTGAAGAAGTCATCCTGTCAGGCTGCTTCTTAGTTTGCTTCGTCAGAGTTTTGCTAAAATAAAAATAAAGAGAGAGATGTGGTCGAGTCCGGCTGAATCATAAAACGGCTGGTAGCAACATGTTTGTGGCTCTCTGCCGTCTCCAGTGTTCGTTTCTGTCAGTCGATATCAGGCGAGAGTCTGTCGGAGCATTTCAACGCTGAAAAATCACTGGTTGCACACGACCAGTGATTTTTCAGGCACTAAGCTAAAGACAACATTAACATGCATGCTGCTATAATGTCATCACACCATCCAGGAGGCTCCTGCGAGTCTGTGCTGAGGAACATTTAGCTTCTTAATAAAGATGAACATAACAGAAATGTGTTTCTCCACTGGGAGTCTGCTCGGAGCTAAAAACAGCTGCTGTCTAAACACGTCTGAAACATCTGAGAGAAACAAGCATATTTCCCAACATGTGTTCGTTGGTGAAACGCACAAGGTCAAAAAGGGCAAACACACTGGATCCTACATTTCCCATAATGCAACTTGGGAGGTCCTGACGACATCACTATGACATCACCAAGGTCCCTCTTTCCTCCAGAGACTTTTTTTATTTCAGTCAAAGTGTTCATAAAATGTCCGTCAAAGACAACAGCATCATCATTTTCTTATCTGGAGGCAGTTCTGAGGACAACATCCTGAAACACACACACACACACACACACACACACACACACACACAGACCTGCTGCCCTTCTGTTGTAATTACAGTCACATTAGAAAGAAATATGGCAGCTTTCTCAACTCAGAGACAAGAACAACAAGCCGTCTCATCAGACGCTGCGGAGCCTCGGAGTTAATGAGGTTTTCAGTGAGAGGGACTCTCCTGGACTGAGACCAGAATTTAAAACAGGACACTCAGAAATCAGGATCAGGTGGCAGCAGCTTTTTGTTTCTGTGCAAAGTGTTGACCAAGCTTTAAGTGGCCATGAGTTAGCTTCAAATTAGATTTAAATAAGCTTGTAAAGCGAGGAGTTAACGGGACACATCACTGATTTTACGCCCATTATGAAGAGTCCTCCTCAGCCTGGGACAAGAGCCCCATAAAGTCCTCTGAGGCTCTGGAGGAGAAAATTACCCTGAGCATGTGATGGGATCCAGTGTTTGTATAGTTTAACCCGACCTAGGCACTAAAAGTCAGAATATCTTGGCCTTTCAGGTGAAAATCTGTGGCAGCATCCAATCAGAAAGTCATTAACCGAGCAGCAGGTGAGGTAACAGGAAGCATCTCCCGTTAATACAATCATCTTGTCCGTCAAACATGTGACTGATTTACATTGCAGCATATGTAGACACACACAAACACACGCGCACACACACACACACACACAGTGGTGGAAGTATTCAAATCCTTAAGTAAAAGTAACAATACCACATTATAAAAATACTCAATTTTCAAGGTCCTGCATTGAAAATTCCCCTTAAGTAAAAGTACATCAAAATGTACTTAAAGTATCAGGAGTAAGTAAGTACTGTTATACTATTATATTATTGTTATCAAAATAATAATCATTGATGTATTAAAATGTAAGAGGTATTTTAACTACTTCATATGCTTTTGGTAGTTTAATCTATAATAAGGCATCATATTTTATAAACTCATCATATGTTTTCTTTGTGAAATCTTAATTTGAAACTTCAGCTGCAGCTTTATTATATATATGTGTGTGTGTGTGTGTGTGGTGTGGTAAAAAGTACAATATTAACCTCTGTAATGTAGTGAAGTGGATGTTCACAGTAGCATGAAATGGGAATACTCAAATAAGCACCTTGTACTTAAGTACAATACTTGAGTAAATGTATAAATGCACTCCGCGCGCGCACACACACACACACACACACACACACACTAAACTTTGATAAACTATTTTTTGCACTATGTGAAAACTGCTGACTCTGGACCAGATTCATACTTCTGCATTAAGAGGCTCTCAGCTCCCTTTTAGTTTCATGTAGCTGAAAATGTTTCGGGGAAATGATCGTCATTATTATGAAGTATTTCACAGATGGGAAAATATCACTGGAGTGCATCAATTACAGGCCTTTTAATAAAATATCCTAAAAATAAAAGTCACCATCTGAAGTGGGGCTTTGGTCTGAGGTTCAAACACGTGTTCATACACGTGACCCCATCACAGCAGAGAGAGGGAAAGTGCTTTCAGCCACTCAGCTCTTCTTTCTGAGCATCTGGAACAAACGTCCAAGTGACTTTAAAGATGGATCCAGCTGTGGTACTTCAGCTAAAAAGTGAAAACATCTGGTTACTGGAGCAACAGCAGAGCCGAGGTGATTTACTCTGACAATACTTTCATCTTTCTGTAGCCATCAGTGCTGAAATCTGCCGGCTGTGTCCCAGTGAACCAGTTTTATGTTCTTATTGTGCCTCTTGGGTTTGCCTGTAACAGTATTTTATGGTTCTTTGAATATTTAGTCTGTTGTTGCAGAGTTACGATTGTCGTGTGCTTTTATGTGACTGCTTTTTTGCGAAAAAACGAATCATGTGGCGATATGGATCATAATGATGTCAATCAAGTAGGGCTGCCCCCTGATAGTCGACCAGAGGTTAGTTGACGCCGAGAGTCTTAATGACAAAGTTTTCGTCAGTCAAAAAAAAAAACCTATACGACTGGACCGTATAGGTTGAAACGTCAGAGGGCTTTTAATTTAAAAGGACGATCAAACAGGAAGTGGAAACACTCATTAGATAGTAATCTACAGAGATGTATATGTCGGGCAGGAAATCCAAAGTGTGCGATCATTTCGAGATGGAGACGTTTGTCCGGGGAAATCAACGCCAGCGCCGGCTAAATGTGAAACTTCTACGTGAATGTTTTCTACACTGAACTGTGCTGATGAGGCATTTATTACCATCTGACTTTAGTGAATCTGAGTTAATCACACTTTTTTCACACTCATACTATCCATTAAAAACCCTGATGCAGCTTCTTATGACTGGCTTGGGACATCTCTACAAAATAGATTTTATGAACCTGAAAAACAGAAAGCCATCAGGGGTTGAGCTGTTTGTTTCAACCCTGAGTGTCTGCAGATCCTCCGGCTCTAACAAGCTCCACCAATGACAGAAAAGGTCAGCCGAAGCCCACAGGAGTCCACAGAGGACTCGCCATCCCTCGAGTGAATCGACGTTTTGATCAACTCTGAGCTTCTCTCATCGGCAGTTTGGCAGCTGGACGGTCAGAGGACCTTGTGGAGAGAGATTTTAGTGAGTAAATCAAACAGAAACTGTAGCTCTGCGCTCAGTTTGCCTCGTCCTGTTTGTGTGTGGACGCGAGTAATAAATGCAGGTTTTGCTTTCAGGTCGCGGCGCGTGACGGTCAGTCTCAGACACTCTCCGTGTGTCTTGTTATTGCAGTAAAGCGGCGGCTCGGCGGTGAATTGGCCTTCCCGACGCTGCCCTTCATGCTGCTGCTTTTATTCTGTCAGGTTGTTTGACCAAATACGCAACAAACACAATAGGCTGACTGCAGAGTAATTACATTTTGTTTCATATCAGAGGAACAAACAGCAGGCTGGTCATGTTCCTGATGTGTCTGAAAGAACTTACTACTATTTTCTTCTTCTTTTAGCCCTAAAACAACCAAGAGTCTACTGGGCGGTAAGAGGTGTCAGTACATGCACAAACAAATAAACCTGAATCTTTACCGTCAGCTCGGGATTAAAAGAAAAGCTTATTTGGGGCGTTTTGACGCCTGGTGTTTGGTTCATTAAGGAACTAAGGAGACAAATGATTGTTGTTCTTTTCAACAAACCGAGAGCTGTGAACATGAAGTCACCCTGCATCATCAGCACTACAGTACATGAACCCACAGCTGAATGTGGGCATTATTAGTTGAGACAGCCACTGGACCTCAGGCGTCACAAACGGTAATAGACAGGAAACTAAGGAACGAGGAAAGCCAAAGTACAACACAAACATAGGATATAAGCTATACATCACTTAAACAGACCATGAGGTCGGTCTGAACAGTCCACAATCAGCAGATAAGGGGTTAATGATGATAAAATCACATATCTGTTGTCACAAATCTCTGCAGAGACGTGATTTTAGCACAAACTGATACCTATATATACCTGGAGAATATCAATATGTTCAAATAAATGATTTTATTCCAGTTTAGGAAACTGCTGAAGCTTTTTAAAGATGAAACTAGATATTTGTGGGGCGTTTTTTTAAAAAATTGCCGCTTCAGTAGGAACCAGTGAACTCAGAGCTGAGAGCCAGAGGCAGGAAGTCAGAAAGTATTTTCATGAGATTTGTTGACAATAAAAAAAACGACAGACTTGAAGAGAATAAGGAAAAGGATAATCTTAATCTTTTCCTACCTGGAACTGGCAGACACATTTGAGCTGAGCTCCGTCGTCTCTGCAGACGCCTCCGAATCGACAGGTGGAGTCATCGCAAACCCTCAGGTCGCTCTTCTTCTCCGACAGATCTGCAACAGAGGGAGACACAAAGGGAAAGGGAGTTAAATGAGAAGATGGGGTGGATCAATAAGGTGAATCAGACCTACGACACCTCCTCAAGTACCGGCGGTAAATTCTGACATTGCTGCTGTGATCACACGTTCCCTCCGAATAAAACCCCGACAGCTTTATGAGTTTATGAACAATAAAAGCAGACAGAGAGCGGAGCTGCAGGGGGAAATATGGACACATTTCCCCACAAAGCACGACAGAGGAGGTGATTGTTTATCAGACGGAGCAATAAGGCTTCGTGTGGCAGCGGCAGACACCTGAGTTACAGGTGAGGGTTTCCACCGGGGAAATAACAGGTCGACTCGGAGAACGCAAATCTGTGATGTGACAATCCTCAGGAGGAAGGCTGCCCTTAATTAGCAGTCAGTTTTCATCTTTAACTCTGTCCCCCGCAGGACTCTGATCACGATTACAGTTGTTATTTTTGCAGTTATGGATTGTCCTTCTGAAACAAACAATACCAAACAAACAATCAAAAGAGGGATTTCCTGTGCCAGAGCAACAAAAACGGCTGCAAAAATGGCAAAAAGTGAGAGGGCGAGTAAAAGTTTTAGCAGTTCAGAGAATGAAAATTTTACACATAGTAACTGAGTTTAAATAGAGCACCGATTGGTCTGATAAGTTGTTGTAACAGATTCTTCAGCCAACATATGTGGTTTTCTCTGTGCTGAGCTTGGCTAAATGGACACACAGATGTTAAACTGGGCTGTCCTTTAAAGTCCAGCTGGTATTTTTAGTTTCTCCACGCTTGAAACTTGCTTCTTATCCTCAAACAGTTTCAGCTCTTTACAGTTTCATCACTATCACTTCAGAAAATGTCACGATGAAACTTATCGACATTCATTTGCAAAAATCTCAGAGCGTTTTCTTATCTGGAAGCAGATCTGAGACAAAATCCTGAATGTGAACCACACACACACACACACACACACACACACACACACACACACACAGTTCTGGCAGCGTGTAAAGGGAGTCATGTCTTCTCTGATAATAACAGGCCTCCACAGCTCAGAAATGTGCAGCCGACTTAAATTATCCACATTTTCTTTGAGATAAAAGCCACAGATTCCTGTGTGTGTGTGTGTGTGACACTTACACCAACACACCACAGCCGAGTGGGCTTTGAAGACCCGTGTAATGGCCTGTAATTACTGTTTGCGGACCTCCCCTACTCCTAAAAATGGCCGCCGCTGGCCGCAGAAACAACCGGCCACAAAAACCCCGAAGCTCAGCTGCTGATGGAGAGACGACGAGACGTGAAGGCCAAGCTCGGACGGACGGAGAGACGCTGAGGAACAAACAAGAAGCAAACCAACCTTCAGATTCAAGGAACAAGAAAGACAATAGAGACAGTTGGAAGACGTCCTTACAACGCAGGAGTGGTGACTTCAGAGTTTTAAATTATTGATGCATTAAAAAGGTTTGAAATGAAAATCCCCACAACTGGAGGTTATTCCAATTTAGGAGAAAAACCAAATTGTTTTTTTTTCCACTCAAGGCTGAGTTTCTCTCCCTGTTCTGTCTGAAATGTGGATTTTATTCTCGGAGAGCGTTTAACCCTTTGAACTCTCTCTGGTTTTCATCAGCGTTGGGGTTTGGAAGCATTTGGACGAATATTAATGAAATACACCATTTGAATCTTTGAATTGAAGAACTTTATCTGGGAAGGAAGAAACTGTCTTTGATGGTCTCAACCTGAAAATGATCCAGGCAGCAGGCGATGTCTCTAACTTCAGGGCTCTCTCACAGAACAAACTGCTTTTTTCAGTCGTTTCAGTTTGACTTTAGTTGCTGTCGTCCCAAGCACGAGTGAGAGGACATTTCCTCAATCTGACACAGATCCACGGTCGCAGGACGCAAGACAGATGCATTTACACCTTTTCAACATCTGACTGGAACGAGTCTCAAACCTCCTCCAGAGGTGGTTTGAGAGGTTGGATTTACATTTTGCCTTTTGGAGATCAGATCCCCCAATCTGAATGAGGTCAAAACTTTCCAGGACTCTGGGCCTTTTCGTCCATCTTGGCTTAAACGCTGAGCACCGCCCGGCAGCCGGCCGCAGGCCGTCATGGCTGATTAAGTCCAACCAGCAGCCGCATATCAGCAGCTCGGAGCCCGGAGGCCGACTAATGCTGCTGATCAGCTCTGAGTGTGTGTGTGTGTGTGTGTCAGAGAGTGTGTTGTGTTTCCTGTTTGCAGGTTTCAGAAAGCCAAATGTTTAATACCCAGACAATTTGGGATTATGCTGAACGGCAACCAGAAGTCTTTAAACCTCCGCCCGGCGACAAACAGGAATGCAAATGAAGGCGTCTCTGCTGTGTTCGGACCAGAACAGAGTGTGTGTGTGTGTGTGTGTGTGTGTGTGTGTCTGAGCAGCGAGATATATTTCTGTGTGTTTGTTTGTAGTCGACCCCGGCCGTGTTGTGTTCAGGTTCCTCGCCCTCATACATTTTACAACAGAAACAGGGATTTGAAATGCACATAATTCCCTCTTTTGGATCGGTGCAGAACTAAAGAAGCTGACGGAGCGTAGCAGCCGCCGCCGCCCGGAGGCACATCCACCTCCCAAATCCCCCGAGCCCAGGGCCCGGTCGTCATGGCCACCCAGCCGCCGCCCCCCCGGCTTGTTATCTACCTACCACCCCCCCGGCAGCCCTGACTCCAGGAGGGACGGACGTCGATACCTCATCTTCTGTCTGCTGCTCTGAGGCCCTCGACTCTCTCCACATCCTTTAACCCTTTCAGCGCAGCAGCAGATCAGATTATCTGCTGCTTCTATTCAGGGCAGCGTTACACAAGATCAATAAATGATCAGAATAGTGTTAGTGGTCAAACAAGCTCCCAGATTCACAGATCAACAATAACAATATTGTATCAAACTTGAAGATACAACTGAAACACAACATCAGATACACAACTACACTTCCAGAGGTGGAGGAAGTATTCAAATCCTAGTAAAAGTACCAATACCACACTGTCTAAATACTCTGCTACAGTAAAAGTCTGAGTTGCATGTAGTTAAAGTATTTCCACAGTAAAATGTCCCCTGTGCCTGTTGTACTATTATATATTCTATCATTAGATTATTATTCCTCATCATTCATGGAAAAGCAGGATTTTACTGTTGGAGCTCATTTTGAACTGTTTTGTATCGGACTGCAGCTGATGATTATTTTCATTCTGGATCCATCTGCTGATTATTTTCTCCATTAATCCATTGATCGTTTGCTTTGTAAAAATAGTGAAAATAGTGAGAAATGGCGTCACGATGAGCCAGAGCCCAAAGTGACACCTTCACAATGCTTGTTGTGTCCAACCAACAGTCCAAAGCTTAATCGACTGTTTCAGCTGTATTTATACCTACATTTTCATTTTTTTTGTGTGCAGAAATCTGTATTTGTAAAGAATAAAGCTGCCATATTTCCCTCTGAGATGTGGTGGAGTAGAAGGAGAACGTTGCAGAAATTGGAAATACTCAAGTAAAGTACAAGTACTTTCGTAAAAGTACTTAGTTAACTTCCACCACTGGAGATGTTTGTACAAATACACACACACACACACAGGCTGATCTCCTGAGTGAGGTTTTCATTTCATAGAGGAGTGAAACCTTCTCAAGGTCTGCTGTGTCTTATTGATTCGCTTTTCTGAAAGCGGAGAATTTATCCTCAGCAGAGATGTGAAACGGGAGAGGCAGGAGGCGTGTCATTCATGTAAAATACCGCCATCAGTGATGCATGATGGGACTTCAAATCCCCATCATGCTCAAAGACACAAATGTTCCAGTTCTCAGTGTATTTAGGACACATTTTGAACTGAATGAATAAGCAAAATATGCGTTTGTGATAGCTTTCTTGTGCTTTTACTAAACTCATGAATCCTAATGTTCACTTGCATTCCCCTTAAGCTTCAAAGCTGCACACGTTTTCAGCGTCTCCTTGAAATCCCGACAAACGTTTCCCTTCCGAAGACGCCATGCTGGACTGCTTCTTTAAAATAACCTTTTTAAGAGTTTAGACGGTGAGACAGAAGCTCGTCACAGCTGCTCCTTAAACCCAATAAAAACCTCACTGAGAGCATCTTCTTTGTCTTCATGTGACTCGTGCCGAGCTTCCTGCTGCGCTGCCTAATGACTTCATCTGACTCCACCTGCCACGACCGTTCACACCTGCTGATCCAATGAAACACACCCAACACACACACACACACACACACACACACACACCAACAATCATAACAGTACAACACTGACTGGGTCCATTTTACTGCACAATGAGTACTTTTAGTGATTATACTTTAAGTACATTTTGCTGATCAAACTTTTACCCAGTAGGTTTTTGCCTTTTACTATTAATGGAGTGTTTTCGCAGTTTGGAATTAGTACTTTCAGTAAAAGATCTGAATACTTCTTCTACAGCTGGTGTTTGAGAACTTCCCTCCAGGTTTCAGCTTACACAGACCAACATGTGAGTACGAAATATTTTTAAAGAATGATAACTAAAAAGGTTCAAACTGAATATTGTCAGTAGAAAATGAATGAATTACTACGTTAGATTAAGATAAATTCCTGTGTTCTTAAAGGAGATTCATCCTGGATTTTGAGTTAAGTAAGTATTGCCTTAATCTTCATGAATGACGGGAAACACATCTAAACATCAGAGTAACTGTATTAGAATTTCTTTAAATGTGAATAATCGTAAAGGGTTACAGGTGCAGCAAAAATATGTGAACTTCTACCAGAGTTTGAGGTTGTTCAGAGAGAGTTAAAAAGCAGAGATCTTCAATAACATCTTCAGCTTTTCTGCCTAAAAGGAGAAAATCTCTAAAAATACTGTTTCTGTAGCATCTGTTCTTTTGAAGAGGTGACGGTGCTCATCTCATCTTGGAATAAAACTCCTTAAAAATGCAGAAAATCACACTGGAGTCTGGATTAAAGACTCTGCTAAACCTTTTTTTTTTCTTTTATGAAAACCAGACTTTTGCTTAAGCTTTGGTAGAAGCCATTAACAGCGGCAGCAACACAACAACACACGTCACAGTCGGTTACTAATGTTCCTCTCAGGATATGAAATAAAAACAGAATAAAGGAAGATGTGCGATCCCACAGAAGCAGAGCGCGTTGAAACGTGATGATGCATGTGAGGTCTGTTCAGACTAATGAAGACTAAACGCTGCGAGCTGCTCGGCTCCTGTTGTCCATTTGTTCCTGGATCTATTTTAAACCTCCTGACCGCAGCAGCTGAATGGGTTCCTGTGTGAAGAGCTTTTCTCTGCTGTTTGAATAAAACATGAAGCCCTGACCCCCTCCTCCTCCTCCATCGTTGCTACAGACAACGCAGGGACGCTGATGCTCTTTAGCGTGAACATTTTACATTTTTGTTTTTTTAGTTTTTCATCCATCAGTTTCAGAGGATTGTTAAGATGAGAAGCAGCACTCGTATGTTTACAGACCTGAATTAAGTTTAAATGTTTATTTTTTCCCATTTATTCTACTGTGATTCAGATTTTTACAGTTTTACACCATGTTGCAACAATCTTACTGATATACTGCACATACAAGATATCTGTATTACACTCAATAGCAACACCACTTTATTCAGACTGGAATATCTCAACAACTATTGGATGGATTTTTATGACACTTGGTTCAGACGTTCGTGTTCCCCTCCGGATGAATTGTAATAACTTTGGTGACCCTCTGACTTTTCATCTAGTGCCATCGTCAGGTCAAAGAAATGTCAGCAATCCAAACATGGATGTCAAACAATTCAGGATTTAAAATATCAAAAAGGTCTCAAGGATGCACACAATGTGTCTGGGTCATGAATGAGATGAAGCATCACAGTGTAGCGTACCTCCCTCCCCTACAGGATCCCACATAAAGTCAAAAGTGGGAGTTATTAACCCTTGTGTTGTCCTCTGGGTCAAGGTGACCCGGTGGCCGAAAATGTCCTTCTGTGTATGTAAATGTTGTTATGCATGACATTTGTGATTCTTGAAGCGGTTACCTTTTGTTTTTAGTTTGTTTCTTGACAATAGGAACAGAGTAAGAAACAGAATAAAGGAAAAGGATGACACAAACATATGATACATCACCTCGACCCAGAGGACAACACAAGGGTTAAACATCATGCAATCAAACTGAAATGAAAGCCTTTCCTGTCTCGATCCTTAATACAGTCCAATAAACATTTTATGCCCAAAAGTCGAATTGTGACGGAGGCTAAACAACAGCAGTGAAAAATAAGATGAGAAAATGAGATTTGAACCTCGAGCCGTGACAGTGACACCGAGCAGATGCTGTCTAATTACAGACCTGCCCTTCCTCCTCCTCCTCCTCCTCCTCCTCCTCCTCCTCCGTAACCGGGACTAATTTGTCCAGTTTTGTGTATATTCTTCCTCGAAGGCAGAGCGAGCGTCTGACTGCGAGTCGCCCGGAGACACTCGGCTCGTTTGGCTCCATCAGCTGTTGCAGCAGACTAATCTTCACCTGGGAAGCAGAGGGTGCAGCGTGAAGATAACAGCTTTGATGTTTTATTCATGCTGAACAGATCAGCGGGACAGAAAGACTCCTTCCAGGTTCATTCTGCAGTCTGAGGCAGAGGCAGAGCAGGAAGTAATTGACCTCCAGGGAAGTCTCTCTAAGACGAGTCGGGGCACTCGGGCCTGTTGGCTTCGGTTTGTTACAAACAAGACAATTAAGCTTCATATCCACTGCAACAGAGCTTAAAGCTGCAATGTACATATTATTACACCTTGAATTCACACAGTAAGTGCGGCTTTCTGTTCAAGAAAATAACAGTCCAAGAAATGTCCTGGGACTCCTTCGGCGTTCATACTGTTTCTATTCACCCTTAGATTTGTTCATTTGAATTAGTAATTCACATGCACGAATTCCAGTAACACAGGAACAATGTGTGATCCTCTAAATTATGTTACAGGATATTATCTCTGACTGCTTTTACACAATAGCTGTTTAAAGCATACAAATCTCCTGCTGTTCATACCTTCTGAACTCATGAATGGCATCTGTAATGACTGACTGTGTCACAGTCCGGCTCTATGTGCCCCTCTCCAGCCACATTCCCACCTCAAACCACCGTCTCCTCCTGCCTGTAAGACATTTCTTTAATAAATCACTGAAGTCATCCTGCTGCCTCTTCGACTGTCTGCACTCGGGTCCTTCTCCTGCTGCCGGTACTCACAACCGCCTCCGAATCAACTGACCAAACATGGACGCAGCAGATGGAACTTTTCCTGATTACAACCATTTGTGCATTATCGTTGGCACGCCGGGCAGTTTCTTCCAAGCCTTGGTTGAGGAAATTGCTACCTGGATGGGTAGAGGACTGTATTAGCACTCCTGTATCCCAGCCAGCTGACCTCGAGCATGCCAGCCACCAGCCTGCACTCCAGTCGATTAGGCCCAGGTCTGTGCCCGCTACCTGCCCGTCATGAGACTGTATCACCTGCCACAGAGACTCAGCCCTCTCAGATCATCAGATAATTCTTCAATAAATCACTTTAGTCATCCTGCTGCCTCGGGTCCTTTTCCTGCTGCTTGTACTCACAACCGCGACAGATTAAGTCTCCCAGAGCTTTCTGGTTTCACTGAAGGAAGATATGCCATCGGAATCAACAACGTCAACGAATCAATACATAAAAACAATGATTTCTTCCTGCTGGGTCTACATGATATCAGTCAGTCTGGCGGAGACAGTTTGTCGGACCACAGTGTTTCAGCAGCGTTTATGTGTCGCTCACATTTTGATTTTCTTCTAGATTCCCACTTTAAGCCATCAAGAGTTTGTTGATCTGCATCCACACGTTTCCAAGTCGTCTTCATGAGAACCTCCGTCCACAGTGAAACACCTGAACAGCATGAAAACAGTCGGAAAGAGAACTGAGCTCCTCTCCTCTGTATCGTCGCCGTTTCTGCACCGAAACCTGCAGCAGTGTGAAACAACCGCTGAGGTGTGACACACTTCAGGCGTTCGGCGAGGCCGGCGGGCCGACTCAGGATCCAGCTCAGTGCATTCATGAAATAAAAGTTAATGAAATTTACTATATTTATCTTACAGCCCACAGCTGACAGCGCTCACATGCAGTCTGTGTGCTGAGGAAACAGGCAGCGCTGAGCTTTCTGCTGCTTCCTGTCACCTTTTGTCATCGACACTGTGTTACTCACGACTCTAATGATTGTTGTCATCATAATTATTAATACAGAGATACTAAACAACGTTTCCCTCATCGCAGAAATGACAATATGGCTCTCGTCTCAGTGCCTTTAATTATAGACTAAATATTTCAGCAGATATTTCATTTATAAAACACAGCAGAGGCAGAGAGAATTAAACAAATGGCTCCTCTATTCACTCTAGGTTTATTTAACAGATTTTCAAAAGCCATTTAATACTTTTAGTGCTTTATTTCAAAATAGTGCACTTATAAAAAGTGCAGAGGAAATAAAGAGAGATGTCCTTAAAGCAACAAAATGCTGGTGATGTTCTCCGCTGATTTACCGCTCTCAATATTTTTGTTGTTACCGTTAATGGAAAAGCTATTTGCGCCATAAAGCACTTTAAATTGTAAATCTAGGTCTATTTTATTTGCAGGCGGCGCTCTATCTAGGCTGACCTACACTGCCATTACACACGCTCACATTATGTGCAGTAAAAGCAGCAGGACGGTGGGTATTTTGCAGCCAATTTGATTTCACCCCACAGCAGGACCTGCAGGCAGGAAGTGGACGGGGATCAGGTTCAGATTTGGCTTAAAAACGGAAAGATTTTAAAGCTCTTTTTCTGGCCATGTGCGAACCCTCCAAGTATATTACGTGTTAAAGGTAGCAACCTTCGATTTGACCACAGCAGTGATGGCCTGCAGGTAAAAATGTCTCGAAAAATTGAAAAATGCAAAAGTAGGATTTGGGAAATTTCTGCAGCTCAGCGTTGCTGTTGGCGACATCACTTTTACTAACCTCAAAAAAGGACAAAACAAAGTGATTAACACACTGTGTTCCTTGGTCTTGGTCTGTGTCTCCGCGTCCAGCACAAAGACTGGTCCAGGACATATTAACCTATCCCCATCAAAAGAGAAAAAACACACCTTCAAACAACTCCAGGTCTGTCTGATTTACATGTTTTATCTTTTTTATTGAACTGTGCAGAAATGAAAATGTAAAACGAGGCATTATGGTTTCAGCAGCATTTAACATTGGAGTTAATTGATGACCAACAACTTCCAGGTGTTTAGTGCCGAATAGCAAATGCTAGAATGCTAACATGCTAAACTATGATGGTGAACATGAACAAAAACAGATTAAAGCTTTTAAAGGATCAGACAGCAAAACACTATTTTATCTTTCGCCACGATGATCGCGAAGTAAATGCGGCATTTGCGGATTATGCACAAGCACATTTTGACGTCACGCTGCGTTGGGGCAACCTGAGTTAAACTTTCTTACTGGACGAACCTGCGTTCATTTAATATTTCAAATTATTAAAAGACTGAAGAGGAACGATTTCACATCAAGCCGAGCTTCTAAAGCTTCTAAATATCCAACAGACAGTCAGGACGGTTCAGAGGAAAGGACTTGACATTATGAAAGATTTTAAGAGGCGAGGCGTGCATGTGTGTGTGTGTACGTGTGTGTGTGTGTGCGCACACATGTGTGTGTGTGGACAGAGAGTGTGGGAGAATCACGACTTGACTTTTAACACCTATTATCTAAACTATAAGCAGAGGCCTCAATGAAATGGCTTTCAAGCCGGATGCCATTTAAGACTCATTAAAGAGAGTGACAGTGTGTGTGTGTGTGTGTGTGTGTGTGTGTGTGTGTGTGAGGGCGAGTGGGTATTACTAACGTTGTGGGAACATAAATCTTGTTGCACAGTCACATTGTGGGGACTCGCCTCCCTTATGGGGCCAAAATGCAAGTCCCCATAATGTAAATCATCAATTTCAGGCTGAAGACTTGGTTTAAGGTTAGGTTAGAGTTAGGTTTAGGCAAGTAGTGGTTAGTATGGTTATGGTTGGAGTTTTTACTGCACTGAAAAACACTTTGCAATTTAAACAAATGAAGCGGGGAAACACAAATGAGAATTCTGTTGTCCAAAAAACTTTAGAACGTGGATTTTACTACATCTTTTGCAACACAATCGGGATCACTTCAGAGCCAGTACGGACAGGAGGAATGATAACTCCAATAACTCCTCTAATGTACATACAGCAGGAGTGTTGTATCAAGACAGACTTTTAAAAGGTTCTTATTTAAGCAATAAAAATGATGAATAACACAATAAAAAAGGTTGTAAAAACACCCCAGGTTTTCCTGTGCTCGCCGCTTCCAGTCTTTGTGGACACATCCTGGATCTGTGCTGTCAGTACTGTAGCTCCACTGGTTCCTACTGAAGGCGTACATCTTTAAAAATACAAATATATAGTTTACATTTCTATAAAAGTCTCAGTAATTTCCTAAAACAGCTGTTCACTTTAATTTTTAATCAAACAAACAGGAGGACATATCTCTAAGTTTATCCTTCGGTTTGAATTTTACAACAGAGAAAACTGCTCTTTGGTGATTTGTCCCTCTCCCCATTTTTCCTCATTCAGGCCGGTAGTCTCTCCACCACCAGACGTTTCCATTCTGTAGGTGCAGCTGCATCGCACACTAGGAGGCTGTAAAACCAGCTTCATCATCATCATCATCTTCATCACCTCGCTGCCGGCTGTGAATCAGCTTGTGTGTCAGCCTCTTCACCTCCCTCCACCCCCGCAAACCACCCTCTAATTTGCATAATTACAGCCGCATAACTTCATACATATAATTTGTCTCAGTGCGATGACGGGCGTTGAGTTAACGCTGCAGAGGGACAGATTACAGCGTGTTACCATCGTTGTTTTATGTTGCATTGTGGCTTTTTTCTGGCGGGGAGGAGTCGCTTTGTTGTAAGGTTGTATATGCAAGCTGTTCGACCAGCAAACACTTCTGATGAAGCATACTGGCAGCTTTGAAGGGGCCAGTATGCTCCGTCAGAGCTGCCTGTCGTTTGGTCGATCAGCTTCTGAAATGTGACACGTTAAACAGCTGTTTTCTTCCACATCATGTCCATAAATGCATGCATCATTTCTTACTTGTGCACATTCATGCAATTGAACTCCTGCGCAGGAAAGACAAACTCGTAGCCTGGTATCACAAGAGCAAATCGTACATCCAAATTAACCTGGAAGCTCTCAATTGTTATCAAAGGGCGCAACCACAACGCCTCTGGACGCAACTGGATAAACCTACAACCAATCAGAGCAAAACACATCTTTATTATCAACAATAGGTTTAAGTGCAGTTATTGGTTCTTCTCTAAGAGAAAATCTAACGTCCAGTTTGTTCAATACTGACGCGATAACGGATTCAACCGAACGTTCCACATCAGCAGCAGCCATCTTGGTTGTTTATGAAAACACCTTAGTGCTGCTTCTCTGTCAGTCATTGTATCAAACCCGCCCCATATTAGATAAATGGTTGTGATTGGCCGGACCGATTTTAGTTCTGGTGGAAACCTGTCTGATTGGGAGGGGAGACAGACGTTTCTGACAGAGCAAAAACAACACGAGCTCGCAGATTCGTCTGGTTCCCAGGCTAACTGACTCCACCAGAAACAATGAAAATGACTATACTGAACGGCTATTGCTATAAAAATAGCAGCAATAAATTGTATAAAAAATTGACTTTTATGGAATAACAATGTTAGGGATTATAACTTGTATTTTTCCCTTGTTAATTAATACTTTTACTTCAGTAAAAGGTTCGAGTTTCCCCCTCGGCAGGATCTGATCTGTCTGTGTGATTTGCCTGCAATAAATCAATTTTATTTCTGTGGTGAAGTGCTGCTTTTACTGTGGAAAGCTCTTCACAGAGTCAGCACACAGAGCCCAACAGAGACTGAGAGGGGCTTTTGTCCTCCTCCAGACGTTTCTCACAGGCTGTTTACGGCCTCTCTGCATGCTGGGACTGTTTATGAGCCTCGTGGACGCCGCTGTCAGGACGCCATGAGCACGCAACAAACCCGAAACCTGTCACAACCGAAACAAAACAGTCATTCAGCTTCTGAAAGAAACAACACATTTAGAATTATAAAGCTGATGCATTTGTTTTAACGCAATTTCTAGCTCTCAGGTAGTTTTTACTCTCCAGTTTTTCCTTTTAAACCGTCTGTCAGCATCTGTCTTCCCTTCTGCCTTTAACCTCATCCTTTCCTGACCCCAGCGATCACATAAATCTCACCGCCAGTGTGTTAACGCTGCTGCGGAGATGGAAAATTTCTCACCCAGGTATTGATTTTGAAGCGGTGGCACGCGACCCGACGCGAGCGCTGTTAAATTCGGTTTTACAGCTTTAGTTTGACGTGAGACATTGTTCTCCCTCCTCTGGAAGACGAGAAAGAGATTTAGCTCCCGGATGCTGGAGACTGAAACTCTCCCGCTGCAGCCGGAAGAATAAAACCTCAGCGAAGAAGCGGAGTTACAGCGATAAACAAGCAGCAACCACAAACCGGGAAATCCGGTGAAGAAAGCAGAGACCACAGAGAGTTTGTGGAGACACGAGACATTTTCAGTATCATCAATCAGACTCAGACAGGAAAACCTTTTAGTTTAACAGACACCACTTCAGTGTGCAGGTTCCTCCCTTAACGCAACAACAGATAAACAGTTTGGAGCCCCGTGCGGTAAATATCAAACATGCCTGGTCATGACAATAGTCCATTTTAAAAGATTACACAGTATGCCTTTGCTCAGTTCCAACAAATCATCTGAGAGTGAGATGATCTGATCGATGTCGTGGTTATCCGTACTTAGCATACTGTAAAGACTGGCTTCAGGGGGGAAAAGCTTTTGCTCTGAAGAAAATAAAGTTACGTGCTAGAAAAAACTCCATATTTGTCATGTAGTACACTACATTTACTGTCTTAAGCACATATTTGTGTTTGGTAAATTTTTTATGTTGTATATTTTGATATTCTTTCAGTTCATACAGTTTACATATAGTGGACTACACTGAGGTTATTCTTATATTAACTGTTATTCTGTCTTCATGTGCTGGAATAGAGATGCGTATATTTTTGTTATTTTACGACAGCAGTTTTTAGGTTAAAGATGTTTAGGATCATCCAGGCGCTAGTAACACTGGGTGAACTGTGTGATAAAAGTATGTTGTGTGTCATGGGGTATTGGTAATGAACAATGACCGGTGACTTTGTATAAAAATTTTTTTTTTTTTTTTTTTAATCACTGATTGAATCTCTGAATTTGTGGTGTATATCTTCAAATAACCCTTCGTTGATGGATTTAATTCAGTGTTTCAAAACTGAGAGACTCTGCAGCCTTAGTGGCATTGGACACTGCCAAATAATACTTCATTGTACAGTTATTTAATAAATATTCTAATAATTTGAACACTTGTATTACAAAATGTATTTGTGTAACAATCACTTGGATGGGAGGAGTGGAGGCATTTTAGACAACTGAATGCTTCCATTCACACGAAGGGTATCAAATGAAGTAGGAAAAAAAGAAGGTATCAAATGAAGAACTCTATTGGTATCAGTATCGCTTTAAAGGTACCGGTATCGTAGTTTTTTAAATGATACCCAACCCTAATCATATGACACCTGTCAGGGATGACGATTCGTGTGAGAGGGACAGAAATCACAATTTCCTGCTCACTGTAAACTATTGTAGAGCTCAAACAATTATTCAGATAATCCACAATCCATCCAATAGTAGGTGGCAAATGAGGAAAAGTCGTGGCATCACCAAAGCTGGGAGGATTCGCCCTCCTGGAACCACGAATGTCTGAAGAAAATATCAGATATTTCAACCACATGTTCCCTGTATTTCCAGCTTCGCGAATATGAAATCTTGTTTGAAATAAGCTGAATCTCTTCGTTTCATAGTCCAAATGATCAATCACTTAATGAAGGAAGTAACAATCACATGTACTCATGATGGAAGTAGCTGTGAGCGTCTATTCTACAGGGGGAAAGTGAGTTTTAAAGGCTGGAAGGCAGAGAAACACGTTCAAACCCCTCATTCAAACACCCGTCACGTGTCCTTCGCATGTTTCCTTAATCATCTGGATCCCAAACTGTGAGCCGACACAGTGACAGATTTATATGTGAGCCACTTTTTGAGCTCCACAGCAGCTCCTCCCCCCTCCTCCTCCCTCCTGTCTTGTCGCAGCATTGAATGGATTCGCCTGCAGAGTCTGTGATGCGAGACTAATCAGGTCCCATTCCAATTCCGGGCACAGCGGACGACACCAGACCCCGGTCCCCCACCACCCCCCCCCACCCCCAGCAGGTGATTTGCACTTGATGCATTTTAATTGGTGCACAAAGACATCCAGAGCCGTATGTGTCTGCAGCTCCTGAAGCAGCGAGGTAACGGGAGCCTTCGGACGCTGCGCTGCAGGTTTAGAGATGCACAAGAGTCGACCCCAGCCGGCTCCAGGCTCTTTTGTCCGGCCAAGATCAATGGGAGGGGGAAGCGAACCCTGAGCGCGGCGGCGGCTAATGGCTTCACAACAAACCCTGCAGAGAATATGAGCTCCCGAAGCTCCCAGTGACAAAAGCCGAGGAGAATAAAAGAAGGCCCAGATAGCTGCAGACATGCATACCAACAAACCACAGAGAGGATGATGTACGACGGCTGCAGAATTAAAACACGGCACCACTGAATTATGAATCATCTCTGCCATGAAAATATTGGTTCAATCAATTCCTGCAGAATAAATAGATGTGTGAATCAGCCTCCACGGGTTATTTTGTCATGAAGAATTCATCACCATCAGCCAGAAGCTGCTCTTTATCCTGAGGCTAATAACAAGAGTGACAGGACATAAAGACGGTGTTCAGTCTTCAGGACTGAGTGCAGCTCAGCTTATTCACTCTTACAGGATACATTCAATAAGAAAAACACTCACCGAATTCACCGAAACTACAGCCAACCCTGAATCTGAGTGACAGTTAAAAATCACCTATTTGATGGTGCAAATGTTTGGGGGAAAATGAATGAATGGTTGATTTATCACTACTTGTTAAGGTAATGTTACAGTTTTTTGGCAAAACAAGGGGGAAAAAAAACATGAAAATGGAACAAATTAGCCCCTGAATTGAATGATTTGAAGGTACATGTTTTCTTCATGGGTTTTTATGGGAAAATTAATAATAAAGGTATTTTTTCCATGTGGTCTGTGAAGATTCACCAGCTAACATTAAAGCCACCGCTTTTTTAATTTTAATTAAAAAGTAAGGTTCTGAAGGTACTCACTAGCTGTTAAGGGAACACTAAATTATATAAATTAATATTATAATAATATACATTTTAAGGGTTTTTAATGGATTTCCTGCATGTATTGAGGTTTTTCTTTTCAAGAAGACAAGAAGTCGAATGTAATTAAAACTGACCAAAAACATTAAAGCCGCCCTGAATGTGAACCTTAATTAAAAAAAATCAAAGCCCTTTTAAACAAATTCAGAGGTGGCTATAATGTGATTTGGTAGATTTTCACAGGGTTTTCTTTTCTCTGGAGAGATAACCGGTTTTTCATTTTGTGTTATCAGTTATTTGTCAAGATAAGGTTTGCTTCCTCATATGGTTGATGTCTCCGTTTGGAAACAGCTTTTTAATATTCAGACTCAGCTGACATGAACAGGAGGTCTAATGAGCCTCAGCGCACCGACGAGAAAAAAAAAACACACCGGTTGACTTTCTGCTCGTTCAGCCGTCTCTCAGACACAGTTTAGAGCTTTGAGTCGTTGTCCTGAGGAGACAGGAAGCTCTTTTCACAGCCTGGTTCAGGAGCAGAACAGGGATATCTGGATATGTGGTCATGGACGAAGAGTTCCCCTGATGCACACACACAACACGGTGCAAATGGGGGCTGGTGTTTCTCACAATGCTGTGCTTGAAATAAGGGATGTGGTGTCAACTGAAAGAGAGCGCCTGAATAAATGAATCCCTAGAGTCTGCTGAATTTACATTTAAAGCTGCACTAATCAATATTTTTATATTAGCAATTGATTAAATGACTCGAGTGTTAAAGGAGTCGCTCATAGTGATGAACCCACAGAGAATCGCTGCCAACTTTTAGCCTCTTTTAGCTCCTAGTTTTGGTTTTTGCTGCACATTTCCTGGGTGGTTCAGTCTCAGAAAGCTGTACGCGACCTGCTCAGCACCTGACAGCAGACACACACAGTTAGAGTCGAGCTTTTAGAAGAGCCATCAGGTGCACAAACAGCTCTGCCCCTGAGCAATACGCATCAACAATTTCATATTAATATCAATTATGTAACACAAAGCATCACTTTTTCGGTGTGGATCGATATTTATCAAAGATATTTATACTTAAACTTTACACGAGTATAAACCTCCTGAGCTGAACCATTTCATCTAAAAGTTAGTCTGATTCAGGTTTTGAATGTTTCAGTCCGTGTTGATGTTGACGATGCTTCTCTCCCAGTCTCTCCGAGGTCGATAGTCTGCGCCGACTCCAGCTGAACTAACTGGACCCCTAAACACTGCAGAGGCTGATTCAACACTGCTCATTTGGCAGAAATCACTGGTCTTCTCTTCAAAACCTATAAAGTTGGACAAGCTGCTATCAGAATAAATATCCTCAGGCAAAGGCAAACAGAAAGAATTCCCACGTATGAAGACCGCCTAATGTGAACAGACGCAGCTGCTCTCTGCAGTAAATACATTCAGAGCTGAAAACCTCCTGCGGGGAGTCGGAGGTCTGAGAGTAAACAGATCAGCAAGCCGGACGATAAAACATCATCTCGTCCTCCACATGCTCCCATCGCGGAGGAAAACCAAACTCGTCCTATTTTCTCACACATCTCCACCAGGATACTATTAATGACGTTCATTACGACACATGAGCAGTGCACTGATTTATCTCACGCTCATATTAAACAGTCTAGGTGAGCTAGCAGTATCGGTAAGCTGCCGCTCGCCCACGAGTGGACGCTCGCTCTCTTCTGCGCGGTGATACGGTCACAGGTGTAGTTCAGTGGAAAGAAAAAAAGTTCCTGCATGAAACTGCTCACAACAGGTCTGTGGATTATCTCGACGTCCAGGTCATGATTCGCTGCTGAGATTTTCAATTTTTTTTTTTTTTTTGTGTGTTTGAGTTCCATTATATTAGATAAAGGCATTCAACTCTACGGCCGACATCTCCCAAACTCACTCCAAAAATATCTAGATGGATAAAAAGCACTACAGGTAAGAGGAAATATATGTATTTTTCTATCCAAATATGGACATAACCAGTGAACTTCTGTATGAACTCAGCACAAACAGAAACAAAGGCAGGAACATGTTTCATTTCTATCTCACATGCCAGATGAGTTTGTCACCACAGTTTTCCTGCAGCTGTTCCGGCACAACAAGCCTCAGACCTCTGGAAGTCTGTTTCACTGAGTCCATGTGAACAGCAGGACGGACGTTTATTTACATTTCCTCAGAGACGCACGATGAGCTCAGCAGGAGGAGAAGAATCACAGGCAGCAACACACCGTAACCTCAGTGAACAGATCTGTCCCCTCCATTAAGTGTGAAATGAACGCCGACTTTAGTCCAGTGGCTTTAAAGCAATTTACAATCTCAACATCTCAACTCAAGGACCATTACTGGATTCTTCCAGAGCTTTCAACCACATCTAACAATCTTCTCAGGAAACTCCGCTGCGTGTGAGATTACTCTGTCGAGTGAATCGTTTAGTCAAATGAGAAAATAAACGTAATAAATCACTTGTAATTTATCATTTTATGCAATAATAAGCTAAATATCTTTGGACGACTCGTCGGACAAAACAAGACAAATGAAGCCGTCACGTTGGACCCTAAAAAACTGTAAGTGACGTTGAAAAGATAAAATAGCCAATTAATCAAAAACACAATTAATAGATCGACCAAAAATGAAAATACTCATTAGTGAAGTCCAAAGTGCATGTATTTTATCTTAGCAAATAAGCTTCGGTCGCATCCAAATTAATCAAAGTATGTCGTATCACAATATAAAGCTGGTATGAAATGTCTGGTCAGATTCATGAGCTTGTTCACTTTGATCAGATAGTTTCTGATTAAATTCAAAATGTTGCAAGACTTTGGTCTTTTGTTAAAAGAAACCCAGGCTAAGAATCTGCAGCCACGGCAGCAGCTGCAAGATTGTAGCTTTGAGCTTAAGCTTTTCTGGAAATTAATGCTAAATTTGGACAGAAACTTGGCTGGTGACAGAGCATTATGTTAATTTTGGCACCTGGTTTTGACTGGTTTTATACTTTGTTGATTCAGTCACATTTCAGTCATGTGATTGAGATGTGTGTCGGTACTCTTTGTGTTGCTCTGCTGTGTGTTGACTGCTTAGGCGTCTGCCTCGATGCCACCGAGACAAATGACTGTGCCATCACTGCGCTCCAGATATTAACTTGTTCTGGCTCCCCGCAGCCTGGAAACACACACTGCTGTTCAATCCGTCCTGGCGTGCGCAGCGATGCTAAATCACCACCCTTGTATTTTGCATTTTGATGAACTCTATATCTTTAATCAGGCCTGCGTTTCACAGGGAGGAACAGTCTTGCTGAAACAGAGCAGCAGAAGGCCGACACGCTCTAAATCTGACAAATGAGGCCTCCGCAACTTCACTGCCTTCATAAACCTGCCATCCACGCCTAATCTACAGAGCCATCGACGCACGCAGCATAACTGACAGCCCACACATTAAGCCAATGTCACAGAAATCATTTTAATTTTCTCAGTGAGGGGGGAGGAGGTTGTCGCCAAATCTTAATTGTCCCTTTGGTTTGACGCCCAAACGTCCAGGAAGAGGAAGACGTGATGCGGGGAGGATGTGAGCCGATGACGGAGAGTCTGGTGCAGACGATGTCGGGACACGGCGGCCATGTTGTCACTGTGTCGCTTCGTCTCACCTCCTTTGTACGTGGGCTGCTGCTTCAGTGTGCCTGTCTGCCTCAGCACACAGATAAAAACGTCAGGAAAATGTCCGCTTTATGTTCAGTCTAAGGTCTTCAGAGGCCTTCAGATGATGCAGCAGACCCTCTGGCAGCCATGTTGGAGGCCCTGCTCCCTGGCTGACGTTGTTTCGGTCGCTGCTTCACATAATGTGGAAGTAGTGCTGTCACATTAGCAGAGCTGCAGATCAGATCTTTCTGTAATCACCCCGGTGTCAGATGCCGCAGGCTGCTCCCACGTTATTACAAATGAGGTGACAACTGACCTCCATTTGCTTTACACAACAAGGAGTGAACTAAAAAAGGCAGAAATGCTCCCAGAGTCAGTGGGGACAGAAGGGACGAGGATTCAGGTTTGTTCTTGTTGCTGTGAAATGAAACAAAGACGCATCTGCGAGTTGCATGACAACACGATGTACAGAGACAGAAAACAAGTGGAGTTCCTGTCTGAGCTGCCGTAAATATGCACAGAGTCGGTCGATGTTCAATTTCGTCCAATTGCTGTTTTCAGTCCAAAAACACAGACAGCAGAAAAACAACAATCTGATAAAATCAGATGAAAATGAGCTTCGTGTTGCTTCCTGTTGCTTGTGGGATGGAATTTAAAATTGGAGTAAAAGAACCGTCACTAGGGTTCGTCAACATGGCGAAATCTACGGATCTAATCTAATCCAAGTTTGTTTGAGATCTTGCCATACCGTTTATACGCTGTGAAAAAACTTGATTAACAGAAAAATGTATCACCAGCTATTTTGAAACCAATTAATCATTTAAGTCATTTATCAAGCAACAAGTACAAAACATTCTCTGGTTACAGCTTCTCCAAAGGGAGGATTTGCAGCTTTTCTTGTCTTATATCTTTATAAACTGAATATATTTGGTTTTCTGTTAAAAGACATTTAATGAAGTCTGGGATTCACTATTTTCTGACATTTTATTTACATCTTTAATTTAGAGACGATGCAATGTAAGACATGGGCCTTATTAAACCCAGTCAAACTCAAACCACTTACTTCTTTTATAAACCCACTTTTTTTAATACATCAAAATGAGAGTGAGAATGATTTTTTAAGTAAATAAAAAGGATTTATTTGGTGTAAGCTCTAAAACAACAGTAACTACAATTTTTGGTATTTTATCATAATGACTTACAGGAAAGTGGAAATTATCACAGTTGGTGGTTAAAAAAACATTTGCATACTGAAGCGTAAGAAGAAAGTGCAAGTGATGCTATTCTGTAGCCGCCCGTGACCTTTGACCCCTGGAGGCAGTGGGGAGAAGAAAGGGAAGCGAGGTGTCACGTTGCTACCGCAGAATCACCCTGAAAGTAATCTGAGCTAACAAGAGGGAGATCAAAGAGGTGGATCAATCAAGTGCTCACCGCTCCAAACTTTCACACCTGCTCGGTCGGACGGCGTTAGGATTTTACATTTCGGGAGTGAACTTGATCTGAGGCTTCGGCTGAATGAGATTAGCCCCGTTTGAAGTGCAAACATCAGTGTTTCGTGGCGGCTGTGAGCCGGCGCTGCAGGGCGACGGAGGAGAGTTTGAGAACAACAGGGGGTCAGCGGCGTGTGCACCTGAGGACCTGCAGGCTACAACACACCTGTAGGGCTGCAAGATCACCTTACTGTCACGTAGAGGCTGAGGAATGTCATGTGTTTCCATGAACACTGCTGGCTTCAGATGTCCATGAGTACCAGTTCTGTGGGTTTTAATATTCAAAACTTTCCCATACAGATCACGTCATCTTTGTTTTTGTTTTTTTACATGTTTCACTGGGTTCAATATTCAATGTTTTCATCCATAAACTCAAAGTTACAGCACTTCCCATCCTAATCAGCCAACTGCGATTACAAAATGTATAATATTATACATGACAAGAAAAATCAGCTCATTCACAGTATCCCACTACTTAAAGTCTTATTAAAAAGCAAATCTTATGCACAATAAAAATTCATAGTGCATAAAAATGATAATTAAATGTGAAATCTGAAACACTGCTGTCTCAGGGAGAGGAAGGATTTAAATGTCACACAGTTTGTGTATGTGTGCGCTCTCTGTTAATGTGGCTGTTAAATAGTCACAGTTATAGTGAAATATATATTATAGTAAAAAACTGACTGATGCGAAAATCTGTGAACGTTTTAACACATCAAATGTCCAATTCTGAATGAGAATTAATTACATGTGAAATGCTGTTTCAAGTGTAATGTTAATGTTAAATGTGAAATTGAGGCATTTTAATGCATTTCACATGTCATATATCTGAAATTATATGCAGCCACAGGCCTTAAAGTTCACTGATTGGCTCTGTGACAAAACACATCCTTGTCTTATGGGGACTTACCACTGACTATATTCATTCCATATCCCTTTAACCACGAAACCAAGTCTTAACCTGAAGACAAATGGTTAAAGTTGTGGGGACAGCGTTTCGTCCCTAGAATAGAGGAGAGTCCCCGTAATGCTGGTAGGTGGCCAGGTTTGGGTCCCCACAATGCATGTAAACAAACATTTCAGAACATTAGACATTCTCTAATATTCAGAAAATGATTCAAGTGAATCTGATCACTCAGACTCTACCTGCAAAACTTCAGTTACACGACGACCAACAAGAACAAATGGCTGCAGGGACAGTTTGACATCCACACACTCGCTGCTGATAGACAGCTGTGGTTTCACCCAAAGAGCACCTTGACTTTACGCCCGCGTTTTATCCTTGAGGCTTAATTAAACTCCAAGAACCGCAGCCAGTTGACAAACACCTTTTATTGCCTCGTGAAACACAATTAAAAGCGTCTGTCACCATGTTGGGCTGCAGATAATTGGTTTGCCCTAAACTCAGCCGGCTAAACGGACGGGTGGATCATTCCTTCGCAGCGGGAGAAAAAGCGACATCAGTGGAAAACCATCCGCAGGTTGATCCAATCTGGCCCTGAAAAATATAATCTGTCATGCACACTCTGTGCCTGGCATTTTGCTTGTGGGACACTGACTCAAAATGAGCAGGTAGTCAGTGTGTTTTGAAATAAAGTGAAAGAGTAACTTGACTTCACAATATGTTTAATCCTTGAGGCTCAATCAAACCGACAAGGCAATATCTCGATTTAAGTTTTCTAAAAACATTCAGCTCAAAACCACCAGCAGTACCGTTGATTCTGACCAAAACACAACCTATATTTTACTCAGCGCACTATCCTGGTTGTGTTTTGCACATGTAAATGTCATATCAGAGTTTCAGAAACCTGGATATGCTACCTGGAGAGCTCCAATAGAAACCAGGATACTGTGGCATGTAAACACCTTATCCAGGTTTCTGAACATTCTCTGTTGGTCCAGGACTTAGTGACTGAGGTGCGAGAAATCAAGACTCAACAACACACAGATTATCAGAAACCTGGATACTGTCGAATCGTGGCCACAAGGATGTGAATAACCAGGTTTCTCATGTCTCACGTGAACATCATATAGCAAATAAGATCAAAACCGGGATGCTGATGTGCATGTAAACGCACTCAGTGTTCATTAACGTGCTGCTCTCACAGTCCCCGCTCTTCTGGTTTCAATCTTTCCACCAGACGTTGGGACCTGCTGCAGGGATTTGATCCCATTCAGCCACCAGAGCATTAGTGAGGTTCCACACTGATGTCGGGCGATCAGGTCTGGTTTAGTCGATGTTCCAGTTCATCCCAAAGGTGCTGACTGGGGATGAGGTCAGGGCTCTGTGCAGGCCATTCAAGTCGTTTATTTATGGACCAGGCTTTGTGCACGGGAGCAGTGCGTTGTTGAAACAGGAAAGACACAAAACTGCTGGTACAAAGTTGGAAGAACACTGTTGTTTAAAATAAAATGTCCCTTCACTGGAAATAAAAGTGCACATAAAATGCAGACAGCAGTGTCCTTGAAACGATGCCATTAACTCCACACACTTCTCCAGAGCTTCTGACACACGTCTGTTTTCCACACCGATGGCGGCTGGTCTCACGGGACTTAAAACCTGCAATTTGTGATGGTGAGTTCTGACACCTCGTAGCCTCCGGTGACGAAGACAGAGGAAAGGAAACGTCCTTGACTGAGACGCACAAGTCAACAGGCGCCGTGGGGGAGTTTACCTTCTTTCAGGTCCTCCAACTACATCCGAAATGAGCCCAGCTACAAACACACTTCAGCTTCTGGACACAGACGCTTTATAAATGCACTGAGCATCAAATCTAGGTAACATGCAACTCGGAGAATGATTTGAGAGCAGAAATCATTTTGTCTTTTGTTCCAAGACTTCTAACAAGACAGAAGAACAAACAAAATGAAGAAAAGCTTGATAGCACATTGATTTGTTTCAGAAACAGCTGAAATAATCCTGGTTCAGTTTTATTTAAGACAACAAAATTGTCAGGAACAACAAGACAAACTGACTTTTCTTCTTAAGACAGCTGAAAACGTTTTTCCTATCCCGAGAGGGAATGGTCCAAGTTTCATCAAGCATCTATTTGCAATAACTGTGTGTCACAGGAACACCTGAGCTTAAGGCAGAAAACATCTTGACAAACTGGTGCAAAGTACATAAAAACATGCTGAAGTATACACCACCGTCTTTTTAATTTCCTCTCTTCCTTTTAAAAAAAGGTTGAAAAACATTACAACTGCCACAGCCAGGCTCCACAACAGCACCAGAAGCCTCCTGAACTTCTCTACAGACCTGGTCTTACTCATCACTCCTCATTGTTGTTTCGTGGTGGAAATTCTTCCTCGTTTGTTCTGATGAGACAGAATGGCTACCATGAACCAAACAGAGAGAAAAATGTTTACTGGAAAAATTGACTTTAAACTTCCCAGAAAGTGAACCCAGTCCATCGGGGGGGGGGGAATAATAATTTGTTTTTATGAGGTGCGAATGCATCAAAAAACAAATCCTGTGTCTAATAATCTCAAAAACGCCCACCGACACTCGTCCTCCTGCTTATTAAAGGAACAGAAGTGTCATCAATCAGCAGCATCTGCATGGAAATACTTAAAAGTGCCTGATGTAAGAACCTGGAGGTGGCAACATGATTAATGTTGTTGTTTCTGCTGCTGTCTGCTGTGTTTTGAATAAATTGATATTTTGTTTTTGGGTTTTTTCAGAAAGCAGAAAGAACATCATGTTGTTTATCATCTGTTTGTTTCTGCTTCATTACGAGGAATGAAACGCTTGTTAAACAGCGTCGAAACACACACAGCTTCACCCAAAATTCAACAGCCTCAGCCTGGTATCTGACTGGAAATTTCACTGATTGGAAAGAACATAAAAATAAAGTTTTAGTCCTGCGTTTACAAGATGCTCTTCAGCTTGACTGAACACCTTCCATATGGTTAATGACGGGGTTTATGGTTTTCATAGTCAATATCAAATCACCAATAACTATACTTTTGGACATAAACAGTCACTATCTGAAAGAAATATGAAAGATTTGTACCTCAAGGTCCCTTTGCTGGCTTTTTCTGGAGATTACTAGCTAGTAAGTGGAATAATTTTGAATAAATTAAAGTAAATAATAAAACAAAACATTTACTGCAGTGGGTAAGAGTTTATATGTGACATCTAAGGTTGAATTATACATATTACATCTTTCTATGGAATCATTATGTTAATTGAGTCTTCCCACTTATTTAAAAAAGGTATCTATGGGGTTTAAAGCGATTTTATACTTTAAATATCATCTTTCAATACTGTCAGAAGTTAATCTCAGAGACAGATATGGACAAATAAAACCTGTTCTCCATCTGCTCATCACAGTTCTCCACCTGCCCGTCACAGTGTTTAAAGCCTCACAGAGAACGATTTGTTTCCTTTATGTTGCCGAGTCTAAACTAAATGAAAACAGCTCACGAGTAGCTGCTTCCTGTTCCATTGAGAACAGCTCACTGTTATTAATTAGAAACCTTCTCTTGTTTCCTTCTCTGTGGTACAAGAACTGCTTTACAGTCACACTGCAGACAAGCTTTCAGGTGACATTACAGCAGAAATAACACTGATGAAGACTTGTGTTTATGACTCAACGACACACAGAACCTGCCGGGGTCCATCCAGGCTCCCTGCCAAGTTCACCATTTTATCACTGAAAGTAAAAGCTGCGAAAGTCCGCTGAGGTAAAACATTAATGTGAGCGGAGCTGTTTGAAGTGTCATCTAGTTTGTTCCAGCTCTTCTGTCCAATAAACAAGCTCATTGTGGGGTCATGTGACTTGTCTGTGAGCTCTGATTGCCAGGCTGGATTACCAAATAGGCAACTGCCCCACATGTTTTGTCGAGCTCACCCTGGTGCTCGAGGTCGACAGCTGGAGGAAAGTAACCGGCTGAGACGTCACGGTACGGGAAGGTTTATTTGATCTTTATGAGCCAACAAATCTAAACCGCAGCCTCAGATACAGAGAGAGAACATGTGCCTCCAGAAAATATGCTCACATCCCAAATAAAAGGCTCTGTACACCACAAAATTACACATCTGGAACATGTGGAGGACAGAGCTGAGCCAACTGACGGATAAACATGTGGAGAAAATGTAAAACCGGCTTTAATGTCGGAGATTCAGACTCGCTGATCTCATTTGTTCTCACGTTCTTTTGGGCGACAATCGACATGAAGGCCGGACAGATCGTCAATAACCGGCTGTCTCCCACTGAAGATGATTCTGTCTCCGGAGCGTCCGTGAAGCAGCTGTCAACATGTTAATGTTGATGTTTCAAACTCTGACACAGAGACCTTTTAAAATGAATCCAATGACTGCAGTGATTCCATTAAAGTAAACGTATCGGCTGTTATAGATCCCGGTGTGACTGGGCATTAAAGCTGCAGTTCCTCTAATGACCACTAGAGCTCCACTGTTGTCCAAAAACTATTAAAATACATCAATAAGCCTCACTGCTGCACTGGGTGACATGTTCCTTTATCCTTTGAACACACACACACACACACACACACACACACACACACACACACACACACACACTAGAGGGCAAATACTCACTAGAGCACCAAATGTGGATTAATCCGCCACTGAAAATAGTCCCCAAAACAAACAAATGCACTATGTCCTGCTGTTTGAGTATTTGTATTTGATTAAAACTACAGTGAGCAGCTGTTTTAAGAAACTGAGCCTTTCTTAAGAACGAAACTAGATATGAGGTTTTTAAAGATTATATACTATTTACTGAAGAACCAGTGAGCCACAGAAGTGTTAAGAGACGTACTAACATGTTGTTGGTTTGACATTTCTTAACAGTAACAAAACTATGAAATAACACCAGTCTTATCCTTTACATTAGCTGTGTCCTTTGCCCAAATTTAAAGTTTGTGGTTAAAGATGTCAGATATTCAAGTCGTCCTCTCAGGAATTCACAGCTGACGTCAGAGTCTTCTGTCCACACACACACACACACACACACACACACACACACACACACATACACACACACACACTGTGTTTTACAGAACAGTCATAACACCAGTGAATAAGGGTTTGCTATAAATGCTTGATGCTTCTCCAGGGGCTGTATTTTCCCTTCAGACCCTGAACACACCAGCTGCTTTCAACAAAGTGCCACAAGCCATTTTGTTCTGTTCCTCCTGCGACTGTAGAAGCTTCCCTTTCTTCTGCTTTCGGAGCAACAACAGTTCTGAAGGCAGTGCAGTCAATTATCTGGTATCAAAGACTCGGCACAG
Source organism: Lateolabrax maculatus (assembly GCA_031216445.1). Taxonomy (NCBI): domain Eukaryota; kingdom Metazoa; phylum Chordata; class Actinopteri; order Acropomatiformes; family Lateolabracidae; genus Lateolabrax; species Lateolabrax maculatus. Next base: position 1,628,664 of record CM062203.1, on the reverse strand, counting down.
TGCAACACGGTGATTGTCATGCATGGAGCGGCGAGTGTGTGGATCAGAGTTTCTGTGCTAAAAATCAAGGTATTTGGTTTGGTTAGTGACTTGGAACGTTTTCATTCGCCTCTGCAGAATATTTGCATTATGCTCCAGTGTGTCGGGCCTCTGCAGGACAGCAGAGATCAGGATCGCGGCGCGCTCATCTGTGAGGAAAATGCTCCATTTCTCAACACAAACAGTGCGAGCAGCACAAGGAAAGGCAGTTCAGTGGTTCATTAATAAAACATGACAGAGGCGGGTTATTCCAGACAGAATGACAGCTAACACTCATTTACATGCTGCTGTTTTTTTCTTTTAAATATTTAATAAAAGCTAAAGAGTAGGAACAGTACAACACTATCATGAATTTATGGGTATTAGATATTAATGCAGGAGGCAAACGTGATGCAAATAGCATCGACTATAATATCTGTCAAACCATAAAGCAGGAATAATAAAGTGATAAGACTAAAAGCTAAAATGAAGACCTCTAGCGCAGTGCACGTTCTATAATTTAAGGTAAACTTAGTGTTCTTTTAAAGGGCAACTGTTAATATTTTTTACAATTATTGTCCTTAAATTTGACCTTTTTTTATAAAAAAAAAAAAAAAAACATGCATTAAAGAATAAATACAACATTTATCATTTGCAGGAGTTGGTTGAGACAAAAAAACTTGTAAATTCTCACATTACGTTACGTTACATGACTAACAAGGACTGATCGATTGCCCAAAATGTCATTGATCATTGACCATCTCTGTCTGCACTGGAACATTGATCCCTTTAAGTAAAGACCATTCAGAGTCAGCATGTTGAATACTCTTGAATTATTCTTTTGTTTGCCTGGTTTGTTGTTTGGTGTACACACAATGTCACATCAACATATCACCCTTCAGAGAAATGACACTCCAATTAATGATTGTATAACTTATCAATTACTTTTCAGACTAAAAACCATTTATTGTTTTGTCTTTAAAAAATGTCAAAAATCAAATCTTTCTAGAACCCAATGTGAGATGTATTCTTCCTTTGTATTGTTACTTGTTGCATATGTCTATGTATGCATATACATTTATATATATATATATATGTGTGTGTTTGTGTGTGTGTGTGTGTGTGTAATGTAGGCTAAATCACGTTGAGTTTGAAATATTCTGTATAATTCAAGGTGTTTCTTGAAAAGCAGAAAAACATCAAATTTTAAATTTGATTTTTTTTTTTTACCTAATTTTTCCATAAAAAAAAAAAAAAAGAAGCACTTTAGTGTTTTTACCTGATAAACAAATTCAAAAGAATTAACAAAATACCAAAGTTGTCTTTTGGGGGTTTAGTTTGATAGAAAAGCATATTGATTATTGACTAACCCATCAGGGCCAATACTGATCCCTGTCAAGGCAAATGAACTGAGTGACTGAACCCGCGATGAACATACATCCACGGCCCAACTCCCTGCTGCAACACAGAGTGATACTGCAGGACATTAAAACGCCAGCATCAGTCCCAAGCCTCATGTTACACTCATTATATTGATTTTTCGCCAACATGCAGGAATATTAATGTGATTCGTGTCTTCTTTCGGTCAGCTGGAAACTAATGATGGAGCGCAAACAGTCCTGCAGGGACACGAGACATCCGATAGCATATTAAAGCCACTATAATTAGACTGGTCTGGTGCCTTCAGACATGTAAAGGTCACTATAAACCCCGAGGCTCCAGAGGTCCCAGTATGAATACTATAGGATGTACAGGAGCAGAAGAGAACCCCTCTACAGTGCTGACGGCCCTTGCACGCTGATTTGTCCACATTTGGCAGAGAGGTACAGACAGTGGGTGTTGAAGGGTGCATGGTGCGCACAGCCACGCAGCGGCGGCGGGTTTCCTACCTGTGCAGTCCTTCCCTTTGCCTTTGCACTCTCCGCTCTGTGGGTAATAAGACGCCCGAGCCTCCGGCAGGTAGAGCAGCAGAGACAGCAGGCAGGCGGACACCAGGCACCGGAGCACCGCGCCGGGACACCTCGCAGGGCCTGACACCATGGTGATGAGGATGATCCGACCTCCACTCGGTTGTCGAGTCAGGTTAAAAGAAAAAGAAAAAAGGCGTGCAAACAATTCGTCGTAATCCCCGGTGAAGCAGGCGGAGGCGCAGCAGAAAACACCCCGGCTGCCTCACGCTGTGTCCCGCAGCCTGCACAGACAGCGGCGGCGAGAGCGCAGGAGTCTCGCGCTGACGATGGAGGAATGTGCGGAGAGCTCCTCGCTTGGTTCCGCGTTCAGGAAGCGGAGCAGGCGGTCCGGTTCGCGCAGGGAGGAAGCAGAGGAGGCAGCGGCAGCATTCTCGCCATCCGTCCTCCCTCCGCACCGAAGCTCCGCGTCTCTTTGGGCAGATTTTATGTAACGCAGCTGATATCTGCCGGATGTCGCGCACGTAGCGATCCCCCGCGTCCCGATTCCCGGTCAGGCTGATTATCGCGGCGCTCCGGCTGTGTTTCTGCCGCGCGGTGGCGGAGCGGTTCGAGCGGAGACGCGGTGCGTAAAACAGAGCAGCTGCTGCAACCACAACAAAGAGATCCGGACTGAGGAGAGGACAGACAGCGCTGGTCACGTGAGAGGATGCAACACTCCCCTCCACCTCCACGCCCCTGACGCACGCGCGCACCGCACGCACGCAAACCAAAACACAAACGCAGGACGCAGAAGGGCCACAGTGGTTTTAAAAAGCAAACATCACAACAATCAGTTCACTGCAGAGAAAATGTGGCGACAGAAGTTAGAAAACACATTTTCCACAAATCATTCCCTTTAATTGATAAATAATTCTGGTTCATCGCCTGCTTCACAGAGCTGACATCCAGGCCCCAGCAGGAGTTAGTAATGTGTTCACATCCTGAACCCTTACCAACACTAGGGGATGAAATGTGTCCGCTCTGTGCTACACTTTAAAACATGGAGCAGGATTCAGACACAGACCGACTTTGCTCCTTTGGTCAGTTAAAGGCCTCATACAGGAAATCCTGGAATCATTTTCATATATGACGACACGTCACTTCAAGACAATGAACCTCACGTGCAGAGAGAGTTTGATGGATGTTGAACATGAGCATTTTTATTATTAGAGGACGTGGTGCTGCAGAGCTCCAGTGTTGAGGCTGAGTTATAGTTAGAGTTGTGCCCTGATCACAAACAGACGTGCTCACATTTGTTGGTTCCTCTCCACAAAAAAACAAAGACTGCACAATTTTCTCTGAAATAACTTGAAACTGACTAAAGTAATTAGCATTCACCATTTAGATAATGAAACATGGACCTAAATGACGGGACTCTTAATCTGATGTTTTGTTGCACCGCCTTTAGAGACTAGCTGTCGCTCTCAATGAGACTTCGTCACCTGTGAACAGGTAGTTTGGCCCACTCTTCCTGAGCAAACCGCTGCCGCTGTCTCACGTTTGAGAGTTGAAGCTCTTTCCATAGAGGTTCGATAGGATTCAGATTCATTCATTATCCATCCTTTGAGCTGTGTTTTGGGTCATTATCCTGTTGGAGGACCAATGACCTGCGACTGAGACGGAGCTTTCTGACACTGGACAGTACGTTTCGCTCCACAGTGCCTTGGTGGTCTTGAGATTTAATTGTGGCCTGCAGGGATTCAAAGCCCCCTGTGCATAACCGAGCCTCCTCCATGTTTCACTGTAGGTGCGGTGCTCTTTTCTCTTCATTTTCTCTTCAAGCTTCATTTCCAGTTTTGACTCATCCGTCCGGAGGACATTCTCCCAGAAGGATTATGACTTGTCAATATGCATTTTAACAAATTCCAGTCCGGCTTTTCAATGTTTTTCTTTCCAGAGGTGAGTCCTTGACTGCGGAGTTCAGCTTTTATCTCTTTGGCAGTTATTCTACCATTCGTCCTTCTGTTCAATCTGGGGTCTATTTTCCTCCTGCGGCCGTGCTCAGGGAGCTCGGCTACAGTTCCTGTTGTCCCAGGAACATCAAGCTGCTTGGAGATGGTCTTGAACCCTTTACCTTTACCATGTTTGTCTTGTTTTATACAGTACAACGTCCCTGCTCAGGTATGTGACAGAGTTTGAAAAGGTGTGATGGAGCTACAAGTTCATGTTTGTGTTGCGGTGATATAAGAGCAGCCACAACACATGCATGAGCTATTTTAATGATATTGTATGAATGTTTAAAGGTAGAATGTTTCCAATATGATCAATAAAATCATTGTCATGACTTATGAAAGACAGTCTGGGAACTTTTCCTGGGAACGTGTTTGGTTGGTTGATAGTTTATAGAAAAGTTAAAGTCTTCCGGTGTGTTACTGTTCCAACAGAGGATTTCATCCCCACTGTATCATCATGCAGAGCTGGTTATTCAAACAGGACCCAACACGACTCATTAAACTCTCCACGTTGACTGGATTAATATTTACACAGCTCAGATTGGCTCACGGCTCCATTTTGTGCACCGCTGGCACTCCACCAAGACGGACTAGTGGACCAATTTGGCACGCCACCTTTCCTCCAGCTGCTGTTACTTTGTTGTCTTTCCATCACGCTCAGACTTGGATTTTTTCCCCTCACATAGTGGAAGCAGCAGCAGCAGCAGCGGTAGATGTGAGTCCTCTCCGGTGCTGTTTGACATGGTTGGTTCCACGCCGGCGGCTCTAACAGCTCTCCCGGGCGCTATCACGGCCTGCCAGACGGCAAAGTGAAGCGAGCCTGTTCTAAATCACTCACAACGCTGCTGATTAGCTTCTTGGACGAGGTTAAAGACCTTCCAGAAGGTGTGGAAGGAGAGACCGCAGCAGAAATAAAGAAGTCTACCCTGATTCATTTCACTTCCGACTGACACCGAGCCAAAGATCAGAGAGGCAGACGTTTGGACAAAAGGCATTCAGTTTAAAGTCTCACACAGACTGGGAAAATGAATGGCTCACCCTCACAGTAACGACTGAAATACTCGTGAGCGAAGCACTGAACCTCAGCTGCTTAGTGGCAAATGAAGAGTGCTGTAGTGGTTGTCCTCACCGGGTGGCAGCGTTCTGAAGTCTTCATACAAGAGACCAAAAATGACAAGAAAATGGTAATAATTAGTTTATTTACACATGGGCTCCTGCTGCACATTTGCAAATGGTTTTCTCACTTGCCAAAACTGGATGACTGTGCATGAGCACAAGCTTATTTACTGTAATTAGCCTGAGCTCATCCTCAAACCTGCAGCAGCTCATTCTTTTGTCCACTTGTTTGCAGCAGAAACAAGCTGTGAACACATCATTAACATATCATCCCCTTTTAGGTTGATATGATATGGGCAGAAACAAACAATGTCATTTGGAATTTAAATCAGAGGCCACCAGGACACTACAGAAAACTTCCTGCAGATTCTCTGTGTGTTAGATAAAATGTTTGAGTGTATGCAGGAAGTCCACCTGCCTTTGACTTCTAGATGTCCTATAATCTGAAATGTTCACAAGGCTAACACGCATTAAGCCAAAACAGACAGCCGCAACATGCAATAATTACAGAATAAAACAACACAGAGGTTGAACACAATGGAGGGTAAATAAACTTAAGAAAACCGTGAAGCTTTTCAACAGAAAAGACTCAGTGTTCATGTTTTTTATTTATTCCAAAATCTTTTATACAACTTGAGATTCTGTTTTATACATTAGACACAAGACTTTGTTGGTGCAGGAAGCTGTTTTCACTCCAAACCTCCATAAACGTCTGTAGAGGAAATGTCAAATGTTCACGAGACTCTGAGATTCCTCATGTGGTTTGTGTCGTGTTTGTCTGGTCGAGGAAACTATGTCCTCCATTTCCTTTTCTTTCTTTCTTATTTCTGAACACTTTTCTTCTTTGGTTTTTATCTTCATCCAGATTCATTCTTTTGCAGAAACCTGCGCTCATATATTCAAACATCTGATAAGAGTCAAACCTTCACAGCTAAAACAAGAACCGAACTGACTGTCAGGTCGCTTAAATCCCTGATAACCACTAAAGTCTAACAAAAGAACTAATGGAAGTACTGTTTTGTGGTGCTGATAAGGGTTTGTCTTAATTTCTCACTAAGCTTCATCTGCTTTGGTCTCCAATTTGAGGTTTTAACTGAAGCTTGGCGGCCGTCCGGCCGTTGCTGTCAGATTATTCCTCCCACCATATGTCTCAAGCAGAGAATTACAGCTTACACGGCACTGACGAGGCCTATTACAGATTCGCTAACAGTTTGTTTTATGGGTCTGTAGTTGCTGAATATTTTTTCTCAGGAAGTTCCCCAAAAAGAACCATGTAATTCAGTTCCAACTGTAAAGAGAGTAGTGGGAGGTTTCCAGTGGAGAACAACAGCTCAGCAGAACATGTGAGCAAGCAAACAAGTCAACAAATATGACGTTTCCAACATAAAATAAACACTGCAGAGATATTTTCTTGCGTTTAAAAGGAACTTTTCTTTCAAGGAACTGTCTGTTTTCCTCTCTAATCAGTGCCACTGACAGACTTGCTGCAGATAAAACTAACCAACAGGATATAAAGGAGTTAAAATGAGCTCAACCTCAAACATCTACAGCAGTAAAATGCAACAGACACATGAATGCAGCAGGAATATTAATCCAGAAACATCAGAGATAATAAAACACTGACAGGAACTCCTTACTGCAGCAGGAACTCTTTACTGCAGCAGGAGCACTTGTACTGAAGTATATTTTGCTGATAATACTCGCATGCTTTTACTTAAGTAAGGGTTTGAATGCAGGACTTTTACTTGTAGTGGAGTATTTTCACAGTATGGTATTAGGTCTTCTACCATTGGTTAGAAATATGCATATATGAAAATGTACTTCAATCCATGGAGGAAGGCAAAGCTGTGGACAGTTCAGTCCCCTACTGAGCAGGCTTACGTCATCGTTTCTCTCCATCCAAAGTGAAACTCAGGTTTGGTATTTTTCCGACTTCTCCACTCTGGAGTTTGAGAAGCTGTGTTTCTGTTTGAGGAAGCTGCCGGCCGATCGTGGACTCTCTGACTAAGTGATGCTGCACTCTCCGCTCTCCAGCTCCATCAAGGCTCTGTCGCCTTTTTTATCAAATTGGTATTTTCTGGCTCCAGTAACTGACCAAGAGCTGGCACAGACACCGCAGACGGGCTTTTCTGCAGTCTGGTTTTCCCTTCCTACATTAAGACACAAAGCCTTTGTTGGTGGGCTGCCTGCCTGCTGTAATGGAGTGTAAATGGGAGCGATGGAGGGAAGGAGGAGGGAGGGGATGTTGTGTGCGTTGCAGGACCTAAATGGAAAGAGAGGGATGGCAAATCAGCAACACTAATTTGATTAAGTTCCATGATAGTTATCTCTAATTGGCTTACTGCGTTTGTTGTGGATTGGCAGACACTGAGTCTGTCGTCTCACAGCGGCGTCACTAAAACGTCTCGTTTTAAGATAATATAAGAGCAGGGAATACTCAGGAAAATAAGCAATGCTTCAACCAGTGGTGGTAGAAGTATTAAAACCCTTTTACTAAAGTAAAAGTAAAAGTAGCCATACTTCATAAATAAAAGTATTAGAATTAGATTTAGAATATATGTATAGTACCAAATGTAAAAGGTATCATTATGCAGAATGGCCATTTTCTGAATAATATATATTATTGGACTATAATTATTGATGCATTTCATGTTTAATGTTGCAGCTGGTAAAGGTGGAGCTAATTCATTTAATGACTTTATATACTGATGTGTAGTTTAATCTATAATACATAATGCATCATTATGTATTAGTTGATTATACTCTGTTTCAATAATCTGAATCTGCAAAGTAACAAAAGCTGTCAAATAAGTGAAGTGCAGTCAAAAGTACAATATTGGCCTCGAAAATGTGGTGGAGTAGAAGTAAAAAATAACATTAAAAAGTTCTCAAAATTGTACTTAATTGAGTACTTTTACAAGTACTGTACTTAAGTACCTTTTTGAGGTACTTGTAGTTTACTTAAGTATATCAAATTCATGCTACTTTATACTTCTACTGCACTATTTTTCAGAGGCAAATATTGTACTTTTAACTTCGCTTCATTTATTTGACTGCTATAGTTATTTTAAATGCAACCTACTTGTAAAAAACAGCTCCATAATTTAATTGTGAAAGGAGCCATTTTATTTTTGATACTTTAAATACATTTTGCTGGTTATCATTTTTTCCTTTTCCTCAAGTTTGATTTTGAATGTAGGACTTATATTTTTACACTGTGGTATTGTTACAGTTCTTAAGGATCTGAGCACTTTGTCCACTGCTGACTGAAATACAGAATTACTAAAGTATTAATCTGTCAGTGTCTGTCAGATCAAGTGAAACAAAGTCAAATTAAACATTTATGAAGAGCACAATCTTCCCTGCTGGTTAGAAACCTCCACCTGAGGGGGACGCGGCTGTTTTCAGGGTTTTAGTTCTGATCCTGATCGTAGCGTGCAGACTCTAATGTCCTCCACCATCTGCAGCACGAGCTCTTCTACAGGGGAGAGTCGGCCTCCTCTGCTGCTGATATCGGGGTGGGGGGGGGGATTATCCAAACAATCCTGCAGGGCCGGAGATGGGCGGGGGGGGGGGGGGGTCGAGTTTAACCCTTCACTAATCACCGCTCAACCCTTTAAATGCTGGAAAAAAGTCTTAACGAGCCATTTAATCTCAGAGTCTCAGCTGAAGTTCTCCTGGAAACAAGTGATGCAGAGCTGAAACATCATGTCCTGTTTCTGTCTGACAGAGTGGTCTTAACCACTTCAATGCTCCTCCATTGTCCTCTTAAAATCCCCCCGAGCACAATACTCACATCACATGTTTCTATGGCTCCTGTGAATCATTTTGTACATATTTCCCTCAAATTTTCTTTTTTCATTGGTATCTTTAAATAAACATTAACATTAAAAGTTTAGTCAATAAATCTAAACTAAACTTAGCCTTAAACAACTATCTTATTTGTAGCCAGCTATAGCAGCTCTCATGCAGCACAACAAAAAAATCTGTTCAAGAGATCCTGTGGAGTATATACATATATATATATATATATATATATATATATATATATATATATATATATATATATACATATACATATATATATATATATATATATATATATATACATATACATATATATATATATATATATATAAATGATTCACAGGAGCCATATATGTATGTATGTGTGTATATATATATATATACACACATACATACATATATACACACATATATACATACATATACACACATACATATATATAAAAAATACTACAGTAATGGCTGGTTATTTCTTATGATAATGTATGCAGTAGAACGTTAAATTGATTCAGGGTGGATTGGTGTTGGCTTGTTTAATTGATTGACTTTATGAGCCAAGTGGTAAATTTCATAAAACATACTGGCAGTTTTAAGCCATGTTTCGCAAAATTGAATGTTCCTTTAATCTGTCCTGAACACAGTCAGGGTTCGGGGGTTTGAGTCCCTGTGTAGCTGTATTGTAATAGGACGCCGCGCCCTGCACTGTGTTCCTCTTCGTTTTGAACTGAAGGAGGACCTTTAGGTTGTTCTTCATGTGCAGCAGGGCAGGTTTTACATAATTAATGACTGTAATAACATTTATTAAACTGAAAGACACTATATAAGACCATAAACTGTGAACACGACGTGTAAGTTCATGAAATTTGTCAGTGATAAAAATGCATGAATGACACATTAATCAGTTTTTATGGGGCAGTTGAAAGTGTCATTTTAACTGAAACATCAGACGAAATGAACATGAGTTATGAGGCTTCTGGAGCTATGATGTTCATTGGAAACAGATGAAATGGGAAGTAATTAAGTGCTGTTCTATACTGTAGTTTAGAGGTTCTGGTTCTTAACCCTAAGATTTACTGTACATTGTCCTTTTTAATCCACTTCTGTAACATTTGGAGCACAAAGACAGAGGTAGATACAGGCAAGCAGGAGCAGCAGTCAAAAATTATATTTAATTAGCTGAAACAACACCAGTTCAGGAACATACAGATCCAGGATCAAAACTCAGGAAACCCCACAAGGACAGAAACCAACCACTCACGACGAGGACCAGATAAAGAACAAAGGAAACACAGGTACATATACACACAGACAACCAATCACAGGAACAAGACACAGCTGGGTCGGGCAGGTACTGGAGAAAGGAGGGAAACACAAGAGCCGGGCAAACGAGACCAAACACAAGACAGCTGGGAAACTAAGGAACTAAAGAACAGGGCTACGGCAACACAAGAGGAGGATACATAAAGTGAACACAGGAAACCAGCATGAGTCCATGACAACTTCATCAATAAAGAGTTGGGCTCACCGGGTTGTAGATTCTGATTTGGCTTTCAACAAACAAAACTATCATCAATATATTATGGGCTACATTATTTTCATTGTTAATTGTTTTCCCAATTAATTGATTAGTCTATTAAATATAAGGATATTCCAGAGCTCAGGACAAGATTTCCAGCTCTAAACGTTCTCTCTCTAAACTAAATGTATTGTAAAAGCACAAAGACTTTTTTCATAATGATGAGGAGTTGATATTGATTGCACATTAAGTATTTTACATTAAGAGAGAGGAGGCTTAGATGTCAATTTGTAATGTCAGATCTTTGCATTTAATTTTTACTTAAATCAGCAATAGCTGATTTTTTTTTGCCACTTGTTTGCAGCATAAACAAATTGTAAAAACAAGATTAACATATCATCAGTTTTTAAGTTGATATGGTGAACAGGTTCTTATTTCCTCATCCAGCAGTTACGGAGCAACATGATCCTTCATGTGGACTCGTATTTGTGTCCAATATTCTCTCTCTTTTAGCTCTGTTTTTGGTCTCCACCTCCTCCTGAGGGAAATATTTGCCTTTGTAGCTCCTAAATGCTGCACTTTGTTCACCAGCTCGTCTCTAACTGTGTCTGTCTGCTGTTTGCTGCTCAGCAGGTCAAGTAGAGCAGCTTTTTTACTGCTTTTTCTCTATAAACAATGAGCTGAAAGTCTCCATAAAGCTCTGTAAAGCCGAGAGGAGCTGCAGATTCAGCTGATAATCCTCTGCAGGTTCATCACTACCAGAGACACCTTTCACGTTGTCATTTTAATGATTTAAAGTATTAATTATAAAAAAAACATGGTATTTGTTTTACATTCTACATGTCATTATTTTGCTGATGATCTTACCAAATCCCTCTTTTGAAAACCTGTGAATACAAACCTGACATCTCTCATCCTTCCACGGGATCATCAGACCGAACTGTCTTGGGATTTAAGAACAGATAATTCAGTTGTAGGTCGGATTAATTCGCCCCCACATCAGAGCTTGAAAAGGAAATGACTTTTGTCCTCCATCCGTCGCCGCGCCGCCGGGCTAATTGAAAGTAGGAAAGCATGAATCTGTTCAAAAGAAGCTACATTTCCATCTCCCGACAACCTGTCCGATCACAATAGTCGATGAATCTCATTTCCAAAATTAAATCAAGCTGAGGCACAGAGGACGGTCAGCACCTGAGGATCATTTATTACTTTACCTTTGAGTTCAGCCTGAGATTTAATTACAGGATGTGATGATGTACAAATTAAACTTCTGTGCAAGCTTCAGACTGTAATGGTACAGATTACTGTCAGATCTGTCTGAAGAGAAGTAGATGTGATTGAAATACGACCACCTGCAGGTTTCAAAGACAACCTGAAATTACAGCTGGTGGCGTCACAAACTAAGTATCTCATATCAAAAACAATCTGTGATATAACTTTTAATATTTTATATAATCATAAAGTCAACATTTGTGATTCACTGATCACTTTTTTAAAGGGAATACTTTTTTAATTCCATCAGCATTTCCCAGCAAGCTTAATAATAATTATAAAATGTTGGAAATTAGCAAATTAATTGTTTTTGGTTAATATTACTTCATATGATGTTACACAAGATCTAGAGGATCTTTCTGCTCGGTGAGAAAACAGACGGTTGGATGTTGACATGTATTTACGAGGTGGAAACTGGTAATTTGACAGGCCGTCTGTACAGACTGGATATCTATATTTAATGTTTGCATTTCCTTCACTAAGCCTTCAGAAATATATAAAAAAAAAAACTTTAATATTGATATTAATTTAATTTCACGCAAGAGGGATGTTTGTTTGTGTCTCCTCTTTTCAGTCTGTGATGTTAACAAATGATTTTTTGGTCTGTTTCTCTTCAAACGCACCGACCCTGTGCAGACTGCTTCCCATCATCCCTTGCTCTCCCTCCCTGTCGGTGTACAATACTCGCCGCTTCGCTTCATTGATCATCATTCGGGCTCCGGCTCGATCAGGCTGTCGATCTGTTAATGAAGAGGACCCATTTGAGACCTGCAGATTTAATTCTTTCAGTACAGCGGGAACGTCATTGATAAAGCTCCTCACCCAGCAGCGCCATCAAACCCCCCCCACCACCAGCTCCCCCTGAATCCGCCTCCTGGTGACAATCGATTCAGCCGAGCCACGGATCAGAGAGCAAGCTCACCAAAGCAACTCGTATTGATTTGACCCCCCAACATGTTCTGAAGTCAATTCAGTGTTGACCTATAAGAAACAAGTCGCCCACGTCGTAATCATGGATCAGAGAAATAGTTATTGCCTGGTAATAACATGGTTAAGAGCTGCATCAGAGGCTCAGAAAACACTGAGGGCTGCAGCTCGCTGATAAGGACTCCTCAAAATATTCAACAAAACTGTCTCTGAGTCTCATCTAATTGGCCCTCGGGGACAAATAAAGTTTAGTCAATTGAATTAATTTAAAAACAGGCTCACACTGGGATGAAAAATGCTCTTCATATATTGTATGCATGTCATATGTTTCCCGTGCACAGTAGAAAACATCTAAATTAGACTCCAGCCAGTTTTCTCCTCCGTTGCTGGACAAGATAAGTTATTAAGCACAGATTGGGGCAGCATTGGTTGGTCTAAAGGACTTCTTGGGGGGATATTCACTAAACCGCTTGGTTGAACTGTGGTACTGAGATGCAGCGGGACGGAGATGATGATGACTTACTACTCAAAAGAAGAGATTTACTTTACAGACTTTAACTGAATGATGAACTCTCACCTAATGTAATGTTAGAATACATTTGACTCTGATCTAACAATCAAGTTTTTGGAGCCAAATCAGGTACTTTACTTTTTATTATTTTCTATTTTTGACTTAGGAGACAGATAGATATATAGAAATATATCTATGTATATCTATCTGGTTGTTGGTGTGTCTATAATAATATATTAACATTAATATTAACATCTACACAATTGATTTAGCTAATTAAAAACAAATTATACTGTGTGTATCTGGTTTTACTTGTTAATAAAGAGATATATAACATGGTTAAAACAGCTCAGTCAGGTTATTTATCTATTGACTAGCAGTGGTTATTACCATCTGGGAATAATGCGTAAAACAAGCTTATTTGTTTCATCATCAGCCCGTTAAACAGGTTGATTGCTGCATTCACACGTCTGCTTGACCACATCACGATCATCGGCACTGCCACCGACCCCTGAAGGTACCTGAACTCTGAGAGCTCAAATTTAGTTCCATGAAGTCGTCCTCAAAGGGAGCAGAAAAGCAGAATCTGTAACGATGGACTCGTCACATTACGTTAAGTTTCTGCTGTAGAAAAGGCCTGCGGGATAAAGATGAGGCATGGAAGAGTCTCATTAGGGGACAGACATGTCCTGCTCAAATAAACTTTTAAATAGAAACACAAAGGGCAGCGAGCGTCGACCCTCTCATTACGCCGTCATTCTGTGTATCTCAGTGTCTGATGGTGGCCAGAGGGGTTGATGGGAATCTGTTCATCCCAGCCGTCTGCATCATCACACTAAATGATATTGACAGCTGCTGAGTCACCGCTCATCAGTCGCTCAAGGACTTCAGCGTGTGACCGCTGGCTCTGCCCGCATGTTAAGAGAAACACTGAGAAAACAGAGCATGGAGGGTGAAGTCAGGTCAGGCCAGAACCGGCTCTTTATTCAGCAGGTGGTCACTGACTCCATGAGGCATGAGATGAAAAGGTTTAATGTATTTCTACATTTGTATCGTTTCACAAGCCTCATTCTCAAACTCAAGGATCTGTTGATTGTTTTTGTGATAACTTCCCACAATGGAAATATTCAAGTGAAGTAGCAGAGCCTTTTAATTACCTTCCTGCAATTAGCAGTGGTGAAGTGTGTGTGTGTGTGTTGGGGGGGGTATTAACTGTAAATCACATATCGATTTAAATGATTAATAATTATGGAAAGCATGCAGGCATGAGTGTCTGCAGTGCTCACTAGAAATCCTTCAAAACAGTCACATACGGAGCTTCAACACTTTAACATCTTTACGAAACTCCTCAGATCACGAACAAAAGACAGAAACGGCACACGAACGAGCCTGAATATGACACTTAACGCCACTGCATTTCACCGCTCCTGAATCACTGAGTTGAACAATTGTTTGAGTGTCAGACTCGTTTACATATTGAGTGCATTTCTTGAGAACACGGCAGGAAAAAAACACGCGTGGGCGGACAATTTCAGCTAAAAGCCATGGCGCCGTCGCTCACATGTGTAACGACTGCTGTTCCTCTCGAAGTCTGAGCAAATACTGCTGGGATATGCAGCTGCAGGAAACACAGCTGAATATCTGAATAATAATGAGTAACTCAGAGTCGGGCAGTCTGAACATCAGTCCAGTCGGTGAAACAAGAAGCAGAGCGGATTGGATCAGAGGTGCAACAGCAGCCCTGTGTGGCAGGTCTGACTGTCCGAGGGACTTAAAATCAGCTGGTTTCAGGGCACAGTTCGGTCAGCCGGTCGGAAAAATGTCCTGTTGAACACAAATTGTTTCTGTCAGTGTTGATTGGTTTGTTTGGCAGCACACAGAGCTGAAGAGACGTCCATGTCCGTCCGAATCTGGCCCTCTGAGCGACTGACAGGACATTTAAAGTGACGCCCACAGTATCACCATCCCTGCACTGAGTCTGGGTTTAAACTGCTGCTGAGATTTTTGCTTTCACCAACACGATGGAGGTGAATCTCATCAGACTAATGGGTGACACCGTCTTAGTCATTAGTTCTGCAGGTATTTGGTCATAAACCAAAGTATTGGACATTCAAATTTTGACCTGATGATGGCGCTAGATGGAAAGTCAGAGGATCAACAAAGAGAAATGTCACATTATATATAAATGTATATATATTAGTTTTTTTTAATATGTAATGCAATAATGATTGTTTTCTACCTCTTGCAAATGTTCTTAAATCTGCTAATGTCCTGGAATTTGTTTTGGGAAAGTGTTCTTTAATTAAAATTCTTATTATTATAAATCAACTTACTAACTAATGCTGAGGGTAAGTGGGAAATAAATAATTTATGTGAACTGACCCTTTAAAATCCTGTTTGAAGGTGGCAAATAGGTAAAAAGCCTGTGCAGACCTTCCTCCTAGAAACAAGGATCAGATCTGGAGTTCACCTGCAGAAAACCACAGTGACCATGGTAACCACTCAACGCCCCATCGCCTCTCCATCAGCTGTCGGCTGGAGTCACGGTTTTGCAGAAACCACAGTCTGTGTCACGCCGTTTCCTGGGGAGACGTCCATCATGTATCAACAATATGTTCTCATGTGTTAAGTTTCACATAATAGTTTTATTTTTTCATGTGAATTATTGGTGGATGGTGATAAAATGATTATTGCTTAGCTTGTGTACAGTGGTGTAATGTTTCATATATTCAGGTTGTGTGTCAGCACTGCGTAGTGGAAAGTACAACATGATGATAACAGTCAACATTATATAATATGTATGTAACATAAATAATATGTATATAATTTAAATAATCCGTATATAATATAAACCTGTGATGTTGGAATCTCCAGAGCCTTAAATAAATCTTTCCTCAGTATTTCTCTGCTTCATGAATGTTTGAAGACATTAGTTTTAAATGACAAGAAATGCAACACGAGTCAGAACTGAGGTTTAACCAGCAGTTCGGGAGGCCAAAGAGCAGAAAACAGTCAAAAACAAGAACGAGTGGGAGGTTCGATAGAAGCCGAGGAAACACAGGAGACAAGATTAGACGGCTAAACCGCACTGATAGCTGAAATAAATAACAGAAGGTGGATTTCTTCTGAATCTGCTTAGGAAAATCTCCGCTGTATAAGCTGTTTATTTTCACTGCCCACCTGTCACCTCTAATTTTACTTAAGTGCAGTACTTGAGTAAATGCACTTATTTACTTTAAAATAACTGACAAAGTTAACCAAATGAGCGAAGTGTTGGCGGTGAGCTGTTTATTCTCTTCTAAGCAAATTGTTCTATTATGACACCGTAAAACTTCCATGAGGATGAAAAAAAACAGCAGAACATATAAATCTGCTTCAGCGTTTGTATTTTGGGCTTGAAAATGAGTCTTTTTAGCTCTTAAAGGTGAGTTGGAAAGTGAATTCTGATAGGCATTGACATGGATTGAACCCAGAAATGTCCATAAATATATTATGGTCATTGTATCTGCTGTGGGTCAGTAAAACTCTGATTTCTCCCCTCTTTGATCGCAGTAGAAGTAATGAGGAGAAGCTTTTGAAGTCCTGTCAGGGCTGCGTCTTATCTCCTCAGTCTTCCTTCTACAGAGGAGGGAAGTTACTGTACCCCAGTAGAGTTTTCAGGTATCTGTACTACAACTTTTGACTTTATCCCATAGATGTCATTCACACTGGGGACGTAATTATCTTCTCTGACTTATACCGATTCTTTCTACGCACCCCATTTCAGTCCGATTAAAGAAACGTTGTCCATGTAACCGCGGCTACCGAGCCCGTCCTCACTTTCAACATGGCGTCTCATGTCTCGCACGTCAAATTAAATGCCAAGACAGAGGGGAGGAATAAGATCGGGTGAAATGTTCTGGAGCATAAAGTTTCGTCATATCGTGTCATCCAAATTTCATCACATTCATCATTTTAAAGGCCTTAAAAAGAAAGTTGATGAAACTCTCAGACACACAGTAAAACCTTTCTCTGTGAGATAATAACTGTCGATGCAATCGTCTGTATTTTAGCGGTAAGTGGGTCATTCTCCTTCAGAATGAATCTCTGTTTGGAATAAAAGTTGAGCTGAGGCGACAACAGAAGAAGACAGAAGTCAGCAGGTGAAGAAGTTTTCTGCAGTTCCTAGAAACACTGAGTCCAATCACTATATCAGTTCATGCTGAGCACCACAGCACTTCATTTAAACACATTAAACCTGTGAGTCAAAAGTTTATAAAACGTAATTTTCCTTTATCGTCACTTGGATCAAGTCCACTCACATTCTGTATTTTATTTCTTCTTTAGACTTAAAACAGTGTCCAAAAGTATCAAATATCCATCAAAACTCTTGTACCACTAAACCTTTCAATAATATCAACTGTATGTAAAATACCTACAAAATACACAAACTAATAACTTTCTCAATACAACAAGAGGTTGTTTTTGAGCTTATAAGATAAAATGCAAAGATTAAAAGGTTGAGGCCCCTTCCATGTTCCAGAGTCTGCAGGACATTTACCCTCTAAACTTCTCACTTGGTTTAATTTCAGTAACTTTTCTATTTCAACATTATCATGTCTCGGCCCCTCAGATTTACCTGGTGGCCCTCTGGAGGGCCCCGACCCCTAGGTTGAGACCCCTGGACTGAAGCAGCTGCCTGTATATAAAGTAGTTGAGACTGTCTCCACCTGCAGCAGCTCCAACAGGAACATGCTGCTCTAACACTGATGCTTCAGGATCAACAGTCTGATAATGTGACAGAACCAGATATCAGTTACTGCACAACCACAACTTTACTGCTGATACTTTAACTACATGAAGCTGAGAATACTTCTGTACTTTACTGCTGATACTTTAACTACATGAAGCTGAGAATACTTCTGTACTTTACTGCTGATACTTTAACTACATGAAGCTGAGAATACTTCTGTACTTTACTGCTGATACTTTAACTACATGAAGCTGAGAATACTTCTGTACTTTACTGCTGATACTTTAACTACATGAAGCTGAGAATACTTCTGTACTTTACTGCTGATACTTTAACTACATGAAGCTGAGAATACTTCTGTACTTTACTGCTGATCTGTACTTTACTTTATTGTGAAAGGACGCCCCCTTGTGGAGATTTACAGTACGACTCCAGTTGACACAGAGACACAGAGGACAGCTGTCTCACTTAACGGATCAGGTGCTATAATTCTCTAGTTGAGTAAATCTCACTTATTAAGTGTTAATAGCAAATTGTACTTAAAGGTAAAATTACTTATTATGCAATATGGCTCCATTCAAAGTATTGTACTTACTTTATATTTTATTATTGGAATTTTATTCCTGATCTATTTCTACCCAAGCAGCATCTGGATATTGTGGAGTGAGAACTAAGTTAAACAACTGTATACGTACCGTATTTTCATCTGTAACAATGTACATTTTATAAACTGACCATATGTTTGTGTCTGATCTGTAAAGTAACTAAAGCTGCCAGACAAATGTAGTAAAAAGTGCGATATTTCCCTTTAAGATGTGGTGCAGCAGAAGTATAAAGTGGCATAAAATGGAAATACTCAAGTAAAGTACCTCAGCAGATGCCTCAGATTTTAGAAGGTAAATGAACGACGTGTGTTTGTGTGTCTCCGTGGTTTAACTTGTCCCACAGATTCAAACCCTGCAGCTAAACATGGACAGTCGATGAAGAACTCATCTGGAAGGAAGCAGGAAATGTTGGTAAACCACTAAAGGGAAACTGGTGACTGATGTACAAGTTTATTTAGTGACTCTGTGTGAGTTGAGTCACAAACATGGAGGGTTAAAGCCTCATATTTTATGAAGTACAGTAAATGTACCTCCACATTGGACTTAAGTACAGTACTCGAGTAAATTACTTTGCCCCACTGTTAAGTTGTGATTTCAAGTTAAAAATATAATAATACTATAACACTAAAGTAATATTTGGAGCAGTTGAGGGACGTCTTGTATCGGGGCAGCTTCACTGTCGACACTGTGCCTGATGGACTGATGTGTGAAGATAATTCAGTCCAAAGTGCAGCTGCATGTCTTACTGTCCAAAAACAGAACCACACCCGCCCAGCGTCCACACCTGAGTCCAAAACCAATATTGTTCTAGTGGGCCGGGTGAGAGGAGCTTCCTTTGAACCTCCGAGGGGCAGACGGAGGGCCTTCCAGGGGGCCGCGACCTGCATGTTGACCCCCTGGGCTGATCCAGGAGCAGCTTCGGCACTTTGGAGCTTTGGTTCGACCAACGTTTCTCTGAAAGGAAACTTCAGGTTTTAGCTGTATTGTCTAGGCTCCGCAAAACTCATAACAGTCAAATATAAAAAGAATCAAGAATCATAAATATATAATAGAAATTAAAATATGTATTTATTTAATATAGGAATGATGCCACACACCACAGCATATGTAGCCTAAGATAACTTGCAGGGCCCGTCCCGAGATGGGTCTTTAAAATACAAAAAACACAAACAGTATACAAGAGACAGTACAAAACACCAAATCAACAATAAAAACTTACATTAAAAACACAAAATGACATCTAAAATGTTTAGAGCTGTCCTGGAGGGTCGGCAGGTTGTGTTTCTAAACATGTTGAACCAATGGGCTTGGAGCTGAGAGCCACAGAACTTGACTTGGTGTAATCTTGTATCTTGTTTGAGTTTGGCCTTGAAGCCCCCCCACCCCCCACCCCCGGTTAGACATTAACACAAATCCTGGTAAATATTATCTGAGTCCAGCAGTAAACAAAAAGCTGTGAGAACCACCCACAAGACAACCAAAAACTAATCACTCATAAATACATATCCTATATGTCCCTGGAACAATGTGGACTTTACGCTGGTTTCCGGATGCAAAAGTAAACATAACTCAACCACTACTTGTTTTGTAGGTGGGTTTGAGTGCTGATCTGGGCGGCAGGTGAGTGTTGGATCCATGTGGGCTCAGTTTTCAGCTCTGAGGGGTTTCCAGCAGCTGATACAGTAGTTTCAGTACTTTTATCTCTGGGCAGTACGACGAAACACTGAAGCAGACGAATGGGAGTGAACAAATGTTTACTCTTTGAAACTAAGCATCTATATCGAATTTACAAATGTCCCAAATGTCTTCAGAAACTTTTTCTGTGAGTATTTGAGGAGAACAGTAGCCACAAGCAAAGATCAGCCTAAGTGTTCAGATCCTTTACTACAGTAAAAGTACTAATACACACTGTAAATACTGTGTTACAGTAAAAGTACTAATACACACTGTAAATACTGTGTTACAGTAAAAGTTCTAATACACACTGTAAATACTGTGTTACAGTAAAAGTCCTGCAGTGAAACTGTTCCTCAGTAAAAGTCTGTGAGTATAATCAGTTGCATGTAGTTAAAGTATTTCCACAGTAAAATGTCCCCTGTGCCTGTTGTACTATTAAATATTCTATCATTAGATTATTATTCCTCATCATTCATGGAAAAGCAGGATTTTACTGTTGGAGCTCATTTTGAACTGTTTTGTATCGGACTGCAGCTGATGATTATTTTCATTCTGGATCCATCTGCTGATTATTTTCTCCATTAATCCATTAATCCATTGATCCTTTGCTTTGTAACAATAGTGAAAATAGTGAGAAATGGCGTCACGATGAGCCAGAGCCCAAAGTGACACCTTCACAATGCTTGTTGTGTCCAACCAACAGTCCAAAGCTCAACATTATTAAAACACATTCACATGATTCAAATCATTCAAAGGAAAAGCAGTGAATGCACATCAAAGCACCTAAACTGATGTGAGAGTTTGCAGATCTGTCCTGACTAATCCCCAGCCCCTCTTCTTTCACAGGGGGACACTGGCAGCCTGTCACATGCTCCCAAAGCCCAGTCACATGCTCTGCACTCCTGTCCTCCTTCACAGCATCTGTGTTTTCCAAGGAGCGCCATTTCTCTGGTTGTTGTTCTGCATCACATGAAGCCTCTTCCCAGATGGAATAAAACACAGTAAGTGGTTAATATAGTGTTGGATTTTAGATTTATAAAATATATTCGGCACATTTTGGTTAGACTGCTGGGAGCAAAATTCTGCTGGAGAAATACAAAGTGCCTTTATTTTAACTTTATATTTTAAGCCTTTATCAGTCAAATCTAGGAATACTGAATCTACACACACACACACACACACATATATATATATATATATATATATATATAGAGAGAGAGAGAGAGAGAGAGAGAGTCCAATTTGTTTGTAAGTCTACCAACAGAAATTCTGAGTCCAGTGGTGAACAAAAAGCTGTGAGAACCACCCACAGGACAACCAAAAACTAATCACTCATAAATATATGTCTTATATGTCCCTGGAACTATCTGTAACCCCAAGCAACTCACATCCCTTTGGTATCTTTTTACATTTAATATGGATTTACATGATAAAAGGCTTTGGTACAAGGTTCTTCACTAAATATATGTAGAAAAATCCCAGGAAATGTTCCTATACTCTCAGGGAAAAAAAAGGTGCAAAAAGGCCCTATAAAGGTACAGATGCTTGTCACTGTACTAAAGATACAAAAAAAAAGGTACAAAAACTAAGTAATAGTATTACTTATCCATTCTTGAGACAGGGAAACACTCTCTGTTAACTGTTTGTAATAATAATAATTACAATAATCACCACCATCATCATATTAATACTACTAATGATAAAAGAATTATATATATATACATTTTAATTGGTAACTTGTTCTTTTTGTGTGAGCTTGTTTGTACAGGTTTGTACCTTTAAGGGTACACTTGTGAAATCTGTACCTTAAAGAACAAAAATGTATCTTCACTGCAGGAGTGTAGGTGAGGGATCTGTGTTCATGTGCATGAACTCCACACAGCTGCAGATGTTACAGCAGAAAACCAACATCTGTACGGCCCCTGTCAAGCTCCAGAAGCTCACACAGGAGTCAACAGGTAACAAGACGAAATTAACTTGCTTTTCATCCCCTAAATAACACGTCAGTAATGAAAAAACCCACTCCACCTGTCAAATATGTTTATTTCCTTTTAAACATGTCTTTGTGTTTTGTTTATTTTAATGTATTTGTTGTCACATTTTTGTAATATAATCATATCGGCCTACATTACACATGGCATTTATCTCCTCATTTCACTGTGTCAAATCATTATACTTCTTGTAACACACACTTAATTAAATAATTTAAAAACAGTCCATTTGTTCTTTGGGCGAACAGGATCTTATTAGTAATATGCAAATTGTGCTTGTGACTCCCTGACGGCTCTGCGGTTTCCCTCCCTCTCCGCTGTTTGCACAGTCCTTCATATTTACGGAAGATCGTGAACGCGGCACAGACCACATCCATTATCCTTCATCACCGGGACCGGAGAGCACCGGAGAGCACCGGGCAGCACCGGAGAGCACCGGAGAGCACCGGGCAGCACCGCGAGGCGTCCGCACAGCCGCCGGAGAGGACAAAACACCGCCTGACCATCACTGTAAGTAGTTTCCGCACATTTCCCGGCGTGTTTTGATCCCCTTCGTGGCCGACTGGCGGCGGCGGCTGCGTTCAGTTTCCGGGTTTGCCGTCCGTGTGCACACGGCACCGGGCTCGGTGCGGGGCGCAGAACCACAACGTGTTCCTGTTTACCTCCGCCGCGTGTTTCTGCTCCGACACGGACACGCGTGGCTGCCCGCGCCGAGCCGCACGGCCCGCACGGTTTCTGAAGCGTGAATATCACCGCGGGACTTCGGCTCGAGGCTCGGCGGCGGCTCGAGGCCCGGGCCTGGGCCGCGGCCGTCGGGTAGATGCGGTGTGTCGGGCTCCTCCGGGACATCCAGCGGAGGACCCGCGGTTAGCAGGGTGGCTAACCCCGGGTACAGACGGGTACAGACCGGCCAGGTGAGCGCACACCTGAACGTGCAGCGGTCCTGCTACCGAGGAGCTGGTCGTTTAGTTATCAAAGGATCCAAACAGCCGCGAACCTGGCTTCACTTGTATAAAAATAAAAAATAAAACACACCAGATCTCCATTCAAAAAACCCGTAAGTTAAATATTTTGTCCTACCAGAGGACGAATCTCATCCCAACATAACATTTTTTTTTTGAATCCAGTCAGTTAGAACCTGCCCTTCAATTCGGCTTAACATCCATCCAACCAGGCAACATGTTTCTTTTTGTTTTCTCATCCCACCATCTGCCTCCTGCTGCCTCCTGCTGGCTCCGCCGCGGGTTAAACTGCAGCGGCGTGTTTATGATCATCTACATCCGGACTAATCCGTCACTCAGTCCGTCCGACACATGTTCTGTAATCATGTTTTCTATTGTGCAAGAGCGTTAATCCAGACTCTTTTTACCAAAGTACTGTGCGCTCAAGTGATACTTTGAAGTACTTGTACTCTTAATTAGATGCTACTTTACACACCTGCTCCACTACTTGAGGGGGTTTTGTACTTTTTACTCTACATTTATTTTCCAGCTGTAGTTAATTAAAAAGATGTAATGTAATAAAGTGCCTGAAGCCTCTCAGCTGTGTATAAAATGTGCTCCATAGCAGCCAGATATATTAAAAGGTTGCTTAGAATAAGTAATGATAATCCAATCGTATCATTATATATTAATATTGCTACATTGTAGTAATTTGATTTTACTTCTATAGACTGTAAACTGTAAAGGATTTCTGAACATGATTGAAGTCCAGTGTAGAAGAGCTCAACATCCCGTCTGACGTTACTCAACCGGCAGTTTCACTTCCCTCCTCTTAGGAAAAAACAGCTTCACAGTCCGTGTCCATGGTTTTATATTTAAACTCAAATTATCAACGAGTCGATCGACAGAAAAGTCATTTTTCAAACAGCATGACCTAATTCCAGCTTTTTGAATTTGAGGATTTGTTGCTTTAAGTTTTGGATTATTAATCAGAGGAAACGAGTGACGTCCTCAGGAAACTTTAGAGAATTGCTCAACATTAAGTGTGACAGGCTCCGGATTCATCAACACACTGTTGGTTTGTGGTGTTCATGGTGTTATTTCAGATTTCCGTGGCTTTTTTTAACACTTGAGGGTAGAATTTCTCAGAAGAGAAATGAGCTCAATGTGGAGCACAAATGGAACCAAGGACAGTCCTGTAAACACGCAGCAGAACGGCCGTCCCAACCAAACTCCATGGACAGATGTGCTAAATTATAAAAGTAATAAGCTTCAGTGGTGAAGTGATGAGGTTTTATATCTTAAAGGTCATGGGTCAACTTCACTGTGGCGTCATAATTTTCTGCAGAAACACTTGAAACTGTGGTGACTGTTCAGATCTTCTGAGCGTCCGGGTTGAAGATGTGTTTAAAATGAGAACTTCCATTTCACAAAAAACACTTTTTTATGGACCAAATGGTTGAAGAGATTCAGGCAATTTATTGAAATTTGTGACATGAATATGTTTAGCTCGGTAAGAGATCCGTAAAATAAACCATTCAGTAAATTCAATGAACTGTCCAGCTCGAGTCGAAACAACATCCAACATTTCTAGGGCTGCAAACAACTATTGCTTTCATTATCAATGAATTAGTTTCTAGATTAATAAATTACATTTTCACATTTGTTTTAGTCCAATATGACGTCTCAAATGTCCCAAAAAGATTCATTTTACTGTGACAGCAAACCCTCACGTTGGAGAAACTGGAACCAGCGTTTTTTGTGTGTTGCTTGAAAAAAAGATTATTTGACTAATTGTTTGAGCTCTAAACATTTCTATCACAAAACATCTTGTTGTCAATCTTGTATTATTGTAAAAATAATTTACAAACATTTCTGATTGACTTTGGGTTTCACTTCACACAGTTTAACAGACTCGCCGGCTGCTTCTGAACATCCTCGTTTCCCCGGCAGAGACGATGGACTCTGTAACCATCCTGGCCGCGGCGTTTCTCTTCGCCGCGTGTTTGTCCGCCGGTGACGGGTCGGCCGGTTCTGACTGCAGCCCGTCCACCACGGAGACGAACGGCGCGGTGCGTTTACTGTCGGCTGTGGTCGACCCACAGAGAGCCGAGCAGAGCCAGAGGCAACACCTGGAGGCTCTGTTCAACAGGTGAGCTCCTGTCAACAGCACACACACTGTAGAACTGAGTGACACCGCTGGTCGTCTTACAGAATAGAATGAAAATACTTATTGTAGCTTTAAATCCAATGAAGCTGCACAATATTGACAAATAATCATACTATTAAAAAAAAGTTGTTGGTTTTAGTTACAAAAACTATTTCCTTCAAGTTTTCAAATTAAAAGCCTTGTGTCCACTTCATGTCATGAATAAATAAACATGTTTGTTGTTTAATATTTTATATTATATTATTGTATCCAGTCAAAAATGAACAAGCATTGAGCTGTTACATTGATTATTGTTTTAAATTGAACAGGTATGGAGAAAATGGCACCATCTCTCTGGCCGGTTTAAAGCGTCTCTTACAGAACGTGGGGTTGGATCGCATCAGGACTGTTATGGTGCAACATCACGAGCAACCGGGCCACCACGATCACCACCACCACCACCACCACCACCACGAAGGCCACCACCAACATCACCAGCATCCTCACGACGACAACAACTCGCACCACCAGAAACACGTCCACGCCGACCCCTCACAGCCCAGAAAGTTCCCGAAGACCACCGAAGTGTTTAAAGATCAGGACGGCACGCTGGGGAAGAAAACTGAGGACCTGGACGGCCATCACAACCTGCATGACAAGAAGACCGCGGCGGCGGCTCAGGAGGTCGGCACCACGGAGGGGTACAGCGCCCAGCTGGTGGTGAAACCAGATGATGCTCATAAGAGACAAAACAGCAGCCCAGAAACCAGACTGGTCACTGAAAGCCAGACACAGGCAGCCGCGGTCAGCCAGGGGGATCGTCATCACCACGACCACGACCATGACCACCATCACGACCATGACCACCATCACGACCATGACCACCACCATGACCATGACCACCACCATCACGATCACGACGGTCATGACCACCACCACGAACGCGTAAACCGAGATCTTTCCCACAACCAAAGCGTGGACAGGGCAGAGGTACGAGCTTCTCATTTACAGTTGGGGATTGTTTGAAAATGTTGGAAATCTGTGTCAAAACAATACAGAGGTTTCAGCGCCAAACTCACAAAAAAACCTATAGTGTAGGTTTGTTGTCATGGCTACTGTCTGGTAACGTTACTGTAAGAAGATGCATTACTTCTCAGATGGTCTAAATACAGTAAAAAGTAAATCAATCCAGTTAGAGTCCTGGGTAAAACCTAGAATGACGTCCCATGTGTGTATGGTTTTATTTTAAACTCAGTTGTGAGTTTTTGTGTTTTTATCTCCAGTGCCTGAACGCCTCCAGCATCCTCTCCTCACATGGGATGTCCCAGGAAGGGGGCGTGACACTCGCCGACTTCAGCTACCTCTGCCCCGCCCTCCTCAACCAGATAGATGGCGGAGCGTGCCTCCTGCACGGCGGCGCTGCAGCACACGAGGAGACAGGTGGGAACCCGTTGATGGGGCCTTTATTCAGTCTTTGTTCATTTTTTTTGAAAAAGTTTTGTAGTTTGATGTGATAAAAGTGGATTGATTTAATCTCTTTTTCATTTCTAGACCATACACATGGTCACAGTCACCATGGCAACCACAACACCTCGCACCACGACCACAGCGAGCTCTCCGGCGGAGAAAGTGTCAAAAGCATCACGATAGGTAAGATAACGTCTTAGGTTTTTGTTGACACACTGTGAAGTTGTGTTTCTGAAGACGTGTCAGTCAGACGCAGTGTTTGATGTGGGTGTTGCAGCGTGGGTCGGCGGCTTCGTCTCCATCACGGTCATCAGCCTGCTCTCGCTGCTGGGCGTCGTCCTCATCCCGCTCATGAACAGAGTTTTCTTCAAGTTCCTCCTCAGCTTCCTGGTGGCGCTGGCCGTCGGCACGCTGAGCGGCGACGCCTTCCTTCATCTCATCCCCCATGTGAGTTCTGTAGCACAGGAATTTCATTCATATCGCAGCGCGTCTTCCTCACGTTCTTAGTGCTGTCAGGTTACATTTAAATGCAGTCCTGACCAGAGACACGAAGCATTTCAAGGTTATTTTCACACTTTCGTTTGAGTCCAAACCGGAGACACATTTCACTCTGTTGCCGTTGAGTTTCGTCTCATCAGTCTCTGTATGTGTTTACGTCTGTGGACGCTTCAGTCTCAGGGAGGCCACCATCACCACCACGAGTACTCGGGGATGAATTTCTCGGAGGGACATCACCTCCATGATGAGCAGGAGGAGGACCTGGACCCTGTGTGGAAGGGCCTGACGGCTCTGAGTGGAGTCTACATCATGTTTCTCATCGAACACTTCCTGACGCTGGGGAAAATGTACAAGGACAAGAAACAAAAGGTCAGTTTCTCTCTCTGTTTGGTCTTTAACACAGAGCTCAAGTGCTTCCTGTAATTCTGGTGGGAATCAGATACCTTTGAAACTGTAGTGTCTCTTGTAAACATCACACACCTGTGACTGGATTAATTCATCTATATATTGAAGATCGTTGAAAAAGAAGTCTATATTAGTGCTGGCATTACTTGAGTTTCGGTACCAAGACCAAGTTGATGAAAAAGAAAGCATGTTTTTCTCAAGAATTAACTGCAGAATTTCTGTTTTTCTGTTTTTGACATTTTAAACATACAATTATTTTATTCAAAAATGTTTTGACTCTTAATTATCTTTAAACATGGTTAATATTTTTTTACCATTAAATAAAAAAGATACCATTGACCATGGAAACACAAGTTTTAGGTGGTTGTTCATACTGTTGAAATAAAAACGAGATGTTTCCTGCCGTCCAAACAGATCCAGAAGAAGTGGGATCAGAACGACAAAGCAGATCCAGAGAAGCAGCCTGCGCTGGAAGAGGGCGACCTGAAGCCAGCTGAAGGTGAGACGCAAGTCGACACCAACACAAGGGAGGAAATTTCACTTCCTGAGGGAATAAACTCTTTAACTTTCTGAAACCGTAAAATGATCCAAGCTGTCACCGCTGAGACAGAATACAGGTGAAGCTGCTGGAAGTCGAGCCAGGTTTGACAGCGTAGAGCTGAGCCCGACCCCACAAAGAATAACAGTAACAAAGTCGTATCACCCTGCTTCATTTTGTTTGTTGTTGTTTTTTGCCGTGTGATAAAGCATTGCTGCTGCCGCTCGGCCTTCTTATGTCGAGTTATATCTATTGGTGTACATGTTATTTGATATTTGCTGATACGAAAACTTTATTTTTACATTAATGCAGAGAGAGATGCAAAGGATAATGTCTGTTATTAAGCTATTTACTATTTGTATCCTTTAATTAAATGGTCAGCAGTTGACTGATACTAAACATCCAGTACTGATGTTTATTTAGCTTGTTTTATTTGATTTTGTCAGTGTTTATTTCTAGTATATAATGTTAAATATTCTTAAATAAAGTTATTTGTTTAAGAAAGCAGCCTTCTGAGTACCTTTGCATAGTCATATCGGTGCCGAGCAGCCGCTCCCACTCATTCTTCTGAGGCAGACCATTAAATCATCAAAATAAATTGACAGAAATCGCTCAAAAACAACCAACCGGCCCCAAGTTGTACGTCAGTGGACCTGCCGTCCAATGTAAACAGGTGCAGTTTTAACAGCTGGGGATTTCAGTATTCTCGTCTTTCTCCAGATGTGGAGACTAACGGTGCCGGTATATTCGGCGACCTCTCGGGCAGCCCACACGGCGGCAGCGTGGCAGAGGAGGAGCAGGTGATGCTGGCGCCTCAGGTGTCCGTGGTCTCGCCGCAGGGCTACGGCGAAGCGTCGGGCGCCGCCGCCTACACCGCTGAGGACTGCGAGAACAAATGCCACTCCCACTTCCACGACACGGTGGGCCAGGCCGACAGCATGCACCACCACCACCACGACTACCACCACATCCTGCACCACCACCACTCCCAGAACCACCACCCTCACAGCCACAGCCACTCCTACTCCGAGCAGCACTTCCAGCAGGCCGGCGTGGCCTCGCTCGCCTGGATGGTCATTATGGGAGACGGACTGCACAACTTCAGCGACGGCCTGGCTATCGGTGAGTAGCTGTGACCGTTATGAATGATCTGTCTCAGAGGTTAGCGTGGTTGAAAAATGTCTTTTAAAGTGTGTTGTTTAAAAACCTACAAACAATCTCAGTCCTAAAGAGCTGTCAAGGAGAGACGAGGTGACAAGAAGACTGGTAGAAGTTATCTTCACACCACAAATCAGGTTTATCAGTTGAAGCGTAACCATCCTGTAATGCACGCAGAGTAGGGGTGGGCGACATGGCCCTAAAATAATCTCACAATATTTCAGTAAATAATCACCGCAAGTCTGAGGAAAGTATGATAGTTTGTGCTGGTAACTTCCCTTTAGCCACGCTTGTTGTTACTGTGCGTAACGGTGTGACTTCAACATGTCAACAAGTCGGACTGTTTCCATTATCTTAATATATGACGTGACATTGTTATATATTTACATTACGATCAGCTTTTTCCAGCAGTAATGGACACACATCACACATACTGTTAGATTTCATTGTGAAGATAGATGGTTCCTCTATCCAAGAACTGGTGGTAACAGCAGCATGCAAAACACGAGACTGTTGACGTGAGACTGTTTGCATGTTATATTATTATTGTACAGTAGTAGTAGTGATGACGTGGCTCTTGATGTTTCCCTGTCGTTCTGCAGGAGCTGCCTTCACTGAGGGTCTGTCCAGCGGTCTCAGTACTTCTGTGGCTGTTTTCTGTCACGAGCTGCCTCATGAGTTAGGTAAGACCTTCAATCTCCTCGCGGTCTTTCAGCGGGAGATTCACCAACAAGCATTACAAGCTTTAACATTAAAATCCACTGTTATGGAATTATTATCTTGATATTCATGTCTGACTTTGTTTATAAATGTTTTCAGAGCTGCTTCGTAAAATGGATGAACTTATGTTTCTATCCTTAGTAGAAGTTTAATTGCATGATATGATTCTCTGGAAAGACAGCCGGTCCCTGTGTGGAGTTAACAGTTTACTCTGTTTCCCAGGGGACTTTGCGGTGCTGCTGAAGGCTGGCATGACGGTGCGTCAGGCCATTCTGTACAACGTGTTGTCGGCCATGATGGCCTACCTTGGTATGGTGACCGGTATCCTGATCGGACACTACGCAGAGAACATCTCAATGTGGATATTCGCCCTGACCGCCGGGCTCTTCATGTATGTGGCTCTGGTGGACATGGTGAGTCAACGTTCAACACACCGCAGACAATACAGCTGACCTTCACTAGCCGACCACAGACAGGCATTTTCTGCAGCTGCATGGTGGGAAATTAAAAAAATCTTCGTAGCTGTTGCAGCAGCAGCGTCAATGTTACTAAACCGAAACATCCGAAATACGACGAACAGCAGTGTGAGCCGGGTATACGGAGACTGACTCACCATGCCCTCAGCGTGTGATTTGTAAAGTGCTGGACATTGATAGCGTGCGACCTGTGCCACGGAGACAAAGGAGAGTGGTAAAGGAGTCATGGAAACTAGTAGCTCTGTGCATTTAAAAGGGACAAATAAAACCCTCCAGACTGTACATGAATGCACCATTTTGACTTTCAAATGATTCTCTTTCATGTGGATTTCTGCACAGACAGCAAAGACAACGTAGAACTTCTTCATGTGTATATTATATTATATTATATTATATTTTAAATGTATGTAGAACAATAATACAGGTAGTATGTGCAAGTTACAAAGTGCAGGGTTTCATTTACACTGTTCTAAATCAAAAGCAGTGAAAAAACTGTACGAAAAACTGCATCTTTGTTAAACAAAACCATTAAAATACAAATATAAAAGCAGTTATTTATTATTTAAGGAGATGTCAGGTCTGTTTGTGCGATCTTAATATTTGGCAGGCAGTTAAGCACAGAAACGATTCATTATTTGCTTTACGTGGCGTGGAAAGAACCTGCCAGCTCTTTTCCGCCGAGTCAGGAGAACCGAAACTCCTCCGCTCTCATCCAGTCAGCAGCATCTGTTCTGCCGACTCAACAGGCCTTGACCGAATGTCTGACTCTCACCGGTGCTTCAGCTCAGCCCGTCAGAGAGCAGCAGCCTTCAGGACCAGATGGGCTCTTCACACACACACACACACACACACACACACACACACACACCCCCTTAAATTTGCGCACATGACTGGTTTATAAAAACAAACCGAAGAGAGGGGAGCTGTCACAAACCGCTGCTGTCTGGAAAACACAACAAAGCTTCCGTTGTCCGAGGCTGACCTCTTGTGGCCGCTGCTCAGCACGGCACGACTCCTTAATAAATCCAACACGGTTTAACGAATATATGAAACTTTTATCAATTAACAGGTCTTGAAGTGATCACAACAGTAAAGGTTGTTGGTCTACAAGTAGCTCTGATGCTTACCGCTGCTGCTGAAATCACCTCCTGATCAATAAACCAGCTGCATCACGTAAATCTGAGACGGATATCCATCTGAAACATGCGACTCTAGAGAACATGCCACAGAGGAGGTGTTTCATAGTGTTCTGGTCTGCAGACTGCCACCACTGTAATATTATAAAACGATTATTCCTCTTTTTTTGACGGGTTGTATTGTTTTCATCATAGCTTGGTAAGCAGATGTCTCTGTCTCCAGTCTGCTGCTTGAGACCTCATGTGTGTTATTTTGTCTTTCCAGGTGCCTGAGATGTTGCACAACGACGCCGGGGACCACGGCTTCAGCCACTGCGGCTTCTTCCTGCTCCAGAACGCCGGCATCCTGCTGGGCTTCTGCATAATGCTGCTGATCGCCATTTTTGAACACAAAATACAGCTGGACCTGGGATACTGAGGGAGTGTGAGCTCCTCGTGCATTTCAGTGTCTCTGCCAAAAGTGTAGTATTTTTTATTTTTATTTTATTTTTTATTTGTCGTAGTCCAGTCACCCTGATTTAGTTCTCATTTTCACGAGAAGAAACATCAGTTCAAACACACAGAAATCGAATGTAATCTAGGAAGTTGCCATGTTGACCTCTTGTAGCTGACGGAAGCAGAAGCGACACATTCATGAGCTCCTGAGGCTCAAAATATCTGCTGCTCGAAAAACTGACTCTTGTTTTGTCTTTTCATTGTCTTGGACTGCAGTTAAAAACATGCAGCAGTTTCTCTCAGTGTCGACAAACCCGTGACCCACTTACGGGAGAAAACAAAAATAACAACTAACAACAATAACTCGATAACAATAACTCTCCCTAGCAGAAGACTCATTTGATCAATTTCCACTTGTTGTCCTCTTCTGTTTTTTTTAATCCCTTTTGTGTCTGATTCTGTCATATTTTATTTATCTGAAGTGTGTTTCTGCTGCTGAGTCAAACCAGATCAGTATTCCAGCAGATACCCAAAGTGCCATGACCCCCACTGTTAGTACAACACTGTGCTGGGTAGCAATTTACATTTTAAAGTCCCTTCTGTAAGGTGATGTGTCTGAATTTCAGACCAAAATATTTGCCAAAATTAGTCTCAATATTATCATGATTAGGGTTGCAACTTTATCACTTTGCATGATTAATTAATGCATTAACTGTCTGTAAAATGTTGGAAAACAGTCAGAAATGTCAGAGAGCTGTCTCTAATTGATAATTTTCCGTTGATGGAGGAAAGGTTTAACCTGGAGTCGTCCTGTGGCTCCCCCTTGTGTTTGTTGCGACTTATTGCAGCAATGACGTTAAAGAGAGAGAGAGAGCTTTACTTTAACATGACTTTTGTTACCCAGCACCGTTAAGTTCTCCTCAAAGGGAAACCCACACCGACTTCGTTACGTAGAGTCGCTTCAAGCCCAAATCAGGCACCGGACACACCGTACAGTGTCAGCACCTGAAATGTGCCCAACTGGAGTGTTAAAAACCGGACGGTGTCGTGATGTGGAGCTTTGAAGGCTGCGATGCATTAGTTTCACAGAAAACGGGACGCAGGCGTGTTCTGACGCACGTTGTACCGTGCAGCTTTTGTTTGGCCTTAGTTGATATGAAAGAACGTGTTTGCGGTGCAGGAAGTTCTCCACAGACCCCCATCAGCTGATCAGCAGGTGAACCAGACTGAGGATTTAAAGCCTCTGTGTCCCCAACACTACAGCAGAGACGACGCCCGTGGCCTGGTACACTCCTGCTGAATGACCCACGTCACTGTGAGGAGGCCAGAAATAAAACCTTACATGTCCTTAAACGTGGACTTGGTGCCGTGTTTTACATGCAAAGTTACATTTTGTACGTTGAGCTGAATTGGCAGGAAATCCGTCCATGAAATGAACCTGAGTTCATCCTGATGAAGGAAAGAGGAGTCACAGACCTGAAAATGAAGGCTTTGAACAAACCTTCAAAGCGTTCACAGCTTTTGTTCTGATTGGCGATAAGCTTCTTAAAGGATTATTATAATGTTTCCTTTTCATTGACCGTTAAAATGTAGCTGTCACCGCCTGATTTACTGGAAGCTACATGTCAAAACTCACATTTTGTGTCAAAAAGTGCAACTGACATTGTTTTTGGTGGTGAGCTTTGCCTGCTGCAACATGTCATGCAACATGTTCACCTGTCAATCATCTCTGCTGCTTGTTGAGGAGGCGTATTTAGGCCAAGATGTCTCGTGTTGTTTTCTCATGAGAAGTGTGCTCATTAGTGAGGTAGAAACATAAAACTTGATCTGAATTTCCCCTTCGTCTCTCCTGTGAAGTTGTTTGATGTGCGATCGTGCCGCGGCGCTTCATAACCACCTAGGCAAGCCTGGTGGCCTTCTAGAAGGGCACGTTTTTTCCAAATTGGCCTTACAGCCTGAAAACAGGACAGATTCTGGTCTGTTGTGGTCTCTGTGGGGAACTGAACCCCAAACCCTGACAGCTCTGATCTGTGCACGTGGACCCAAACAGGATCTACATTCCTCTTTCCTAATGTTTTCTAAAAAACATTTTGCAAATGCACTTATTTTAAAATGTTTGAACAATCTGTCAGCAAGCAGTAGTTCTATGCTTTAGATTAAGTTTAATGTTAAGAAACTGTATTTTCTTTTAATCCTCTCTGGCTCATTTATGAGCTCCGACCAGAGGACGAGCACCTGCAGACATCTTGATCCTGTTAGTGAAAGTGATGCCTCAGGACAGCAGCAGCTGCCATCAGGCCGCTGTTTAGCACCTGTGGGCGACTTTCACCTGAAATGTTCGTGTTATACTCGGACGCGTCCGCTGTAGTCGGTCGAGCAGGTGGAATCAGTCGATTTCTCACATCTTTAATTTCCTTTTACGTTCTTTTCTTCTTCTGACAACATAAACATTTTCTGCTCAGAGCATCAGCATGTGTTTAAGTTGTGCTGTTCTACACCATTTCTCAATGATGTGAAAAGGTAATTTTTCTCTCCGCTCTGCAGGCTCGCAACTTTTGATTTCCACTGTTCTCATCTCCAAAACAACACTCAGACACTCACACCTGCACACGTGTAGATGAGAGAATTTCTCTCTAGCTCTTTCCATCAGTTTTCAGAGACGAGTGCAGCGCTGCGAAGCCTTCCAGGAGCGGCTGTCGGTGACTGCGTGCCGCCATCACCACATTCAAATGATAGCGTGTTTCGCTCCAACTTGTGCCGACAACACGGTGTACAAGCTCGTTCTTTTTGAGCAAAGGTGGCCCTTGAGAGCATCCCATGACCTTTGACTTTTCTGTGAAATGTGAACAAGTCTGAGAGAAAAGCCAGATGTGTGGCGTCCGTCTGATGAAGAGCTAAAAAACTGAAAGTAAATATGGCAACAAAACAGGGGAAACTCAGCAGGTGGACTGTTCGCTGTAGTGTGTTTGTTTTTAATTTATTTTGACTTTATTGTTACGGTTGAAGAGTTAATGTGGCAGCTCAACACTGATCGTGTTCAGAGAAAACAAATACTTAAAAATAGTCTCTGTTAATCTTTTTTTTACTACATTACTTCTGTTTAGTTTGAATGTGGACTTTGATTCCAGAAGGAATACACAGATGTCAAAGTACACATTTGTTCTGTTTGAATGGTTTCCTGTATTTCTATGTCACTATGTTTCTTTCTTCTTCTTTTTTTTTTTTTTTTTTAATAAGAGGCTGCTCTGATGTTTATCAAATATCAAGGTTCCCTCACAGGTCTTTTACAAATGTTGAACTGCTCAAAAAAAACTAAAAAAGCAAGTTCAGTCCAGACATGAACCTCCCTGTGTATATCACATGTACAATATTATACTTTGTGTATATATTTATGTACAATACTGTACAAGTATGTGTTTCAGATGTCGACTTTGTGGTTTCACTCAGTGTTTGTTGTGAAAAATGTGAGTCTGTTACTCCGTATTCAACATGAACCAAAAGAATCTCAATCAGCGAAGATGTTACAGTCTGGAAAACGTGTAGGAATCCAGAAAGGAGGAACTGTTCTTTCATGTATGTGTCTAAAACAAAATGTAAAGTGTTTGACATGAATCTGTTCATGAAGGAAACTACAGCAGGTGGATTCAATCATAAAGACACCTCACAGTACAGTTACACAGCTCTGCAGTAAATACTCACCATTCAAGATCTGTTTCTTCAAACTGTTTTTATTGAGTCGCTGATTTGACTCAGGTCATTTCTGAGGTTGCAACTTGTGGTTGTGTTAAATTAAAATCCTGTCAGAATGAATCAATCAATTAAAAATGATGTAATGAGACAAGAGGAAGTCAAAAGATTCAGAACATCTGCGTCAAAGTGGAATCGTGGCCACAAACAGCGAGTTTCTAACTTAAATACAGTAGATAATACAGATCAGAGTGAATTTCAGTACAAGTTCGTCATAATGAATTTATGATGACTTATTCCTGTTGTCTGCCATCGTGTTGCCTTTGAGGTGGTTTTTTTTTTTCTCATTAGTTCTTGCAAAATATAACATTTCCTCTCAATAGGTGAAAAGTATTTGCTGCAAAAAGACGGCACGTTTGGTGAAGCTTGGGATGTTGGAGACTAGTTGTGCCAAAAGTCACATACTGAAAGTTTGCTGGGAAAGATTTTTGCTTCTTTTATTTCCTCAGTGAGGTCGTATTTACCCTGAGGCCATCGAAACAAGTTTTCAGAGTTCATGAAATGTGACATTCGCTGATCAGAAAAATACCGGCGCTCATGGCAGCTGGTCGCCATTGTCGTCTGCTGTCTCCTCCTTCATGTTTACAAAGTGAACAAAGTGATGTCTTACAGCCAAGCAGCAGTTTCCACGAGTTGATCGCTTGAACATATTTTATACTCAACTCCTCTTTTTGTTTTGTTTTTTAAATACAGCCTCCTGATTTACATTTGAAAGCAGCTCCAATCATCATTTTGTTACATTTGTAATGTATTTAGGCACATTTCTTGTATGTCTGTAAAAACCAAGCATGTTTTTCTAGATGCTAAATGTTTTTTGTCATCACTACCAAAACTTGTTTCAACCACCCAGCCTCGATCAAAAGTGCACCTTCACTGATCTCTACAACTTTTCGTGGCCTCAGAAATGACCATCGAGTCCAGTCGACACCTGTAACAGAAAAGAGAGATTCACCAAACTGATGTTTTGCTGCAAAACTGTTCAAGTGGTGTTTCTGTTACTTTGTCAGCCTGTGATTCGCTGACTGCAGTGACCTTCGGGCAGCTGTGTATTCACTCACTGTGCTCTTTGACATTCCTGAAGACAAATAAACTCGCCCACCTTCCCACAACACTCTGAAAGCTGCTGGTTTCACATTTCCTGACTCATTGTGAACGATGTATACAGTATGCTCATATGTACTTATCATTTTTATAGAAGATTTTATAGATTATACAAGTTATCTCTCAGAAAACGTAAACGTAATTACTGTTAGAGCAGCATGTTCCTGTTGGAGCTGCTGCAGGTGGAGACAGTCTCAACTACTTTATATACAGGCAGCTGCTTCAGTCCAGGGGTCCCAACCTAGGGGTCGGGCCCCTCCAAAGGGTCACCAGATAAACCTGAGGGGTCACCAAATGATTAATGGGAGAGAAGAAGAAACACAGTTCTGATACACTGCTTTCATTTTTTTTAACTTTTGTCTATTTTGTATGTTTTGCAAAATGTGGGTCAGTTAACATTCCTCCATGTTAGTTTGTTTTAAGGCAAAGAATAAAGCGAGTTTTCCAATCATAATTACAACTTAATGTTAATGCTAACTAAAAGTTTAAATGACAGTATCTCCAATATGACATGAACACAGCATTACAGCTGGCTTTGTGCAGACTGCCTCTCTGTCACATATAATTGACAGAATTATCTACCATACTGCATTGGTTGTAGCATCTTCATGGAAACTGATTGAAGAAGTTCAATGTCCTGCCTTCTCTCTCCACAGACCCTGTTTTGTTTCTAAACAGCATATGTAGTGTAAAAAACTATGTAAAGTATATATGAGTATGTAGAAACACACAAAGCTTGTAAAATGAAGCTCACAAGCATGTACCTGAATGCACAGACTTTATAAACTTTTAGAAATAAAGTATACAGGCGACAAGTTAAACATTCAGACTGAACTATTTTAAGAATACATATGTAAATAATAATATTCTCTACAAGGTCTTAAAAACTAATTCAGATTGTTTGGTCACTGATGTGGAAAGTAGCACTTTTGCTAAGTGACACCTAAACGTGTAGGAAACCTATACCTGACCTGGAAATATCAACATTACCTGCAACAAACATAAGAGAGAAACATTTAGCTGATGAGACAAAGAGAACAACATGTATTCAACAAAATCAATTTATTATCACATCTTAATCACATTACATTTAAATAATTACGCACTGTTTCTAATAAAACCAATCATATTGTTTTGACATCTTAACCACATTTAATTAGTTATTTACGTCTTTTCTAGTATTTGAATTAGAAAATTAGTTCAAATATAAGACTAACGTTAAAGCTGAAATGTAATCAACATATTACAGTATTAACATTACCAATGCCATATAAGAACAAAAACTTAAACTCCACAAACTGCACAGATGAAGCACTGTCACCTGTGGTGTAGTTTTAACAGGCTGAACGTCAGGTAGCAGCGTTAACCTGCAAAAAGTGCATCAAATCTCCAATTTATTTATGTAAACTAAACTGCAATTGTGTTCTTTTGTGTCTTGTTAGATACAGAAAAAGAAAAAGCAACTGCCATATATATATATATATATATATATATATAATATATATTCTAAATAGTTTCATTAATGAAAATAAGAGAAAAAACTGTGTGGCAACAATTAATGGCAATAAAGATCAATTAATGACATATGTGTCAAAGGAGAAGCAATTTTCCATATTTAAGAAACATTCAGGTTATGTAGACAACACATGACATGAAATCCAAATGTCCAACAGTCTAACAAAGCTTGTTAATGACAATAAGTTAAGACAGAATTCTAATCAGCATGTTAACTTGAAGTTTTAGTTCTAACATGTAACTTTATATCACGTTAACATACCATAATGGCCACACCATCGATCAGCTGGACTTTTGACTTATTTTTCGTCCATCCAACAGTTTTGTTCTGGTTTATACTGTAATAACAACCTGTCAGTGCTGCTTACACAGCTGCAGACCATGTAATGAGTTTTTATCTAATATCCAAAGAAATTCAGAACTTTCGTAACCACACCTTTCTTTTCTTTCCTCTCCTTTTTTTCTTCAGACAATGCTTCCTCCGTTTTTGTAAGTTTATCTCGTTTGGCTACTTTGGAGATGATTTTTGCCCTGTCCTTCATTGCCTCCAAAGACTGAATTCGAGCCTGGTAACCCTCTTTGGCTTCTGACTTTTCTCCTTCAATCAGCATGTCAATGTACTCTGGAGTGGTCAGGGGGTTAGGCCTCAGGGCAATCTCTTGCAGACGAGTTATAGAGTGAGCTGACTGATCCATGAGGGACACTATCAGGTCTTGAAGGTGAATAATCTCTTCCTCTTGCTTCTCAATCAATTCCTGAATAGTCATCTTCTCTTTCGTAGCTTTTTCATACTTGTCTTTTAGCTCTTGTACTGTCTGCTTCTCTTTTACTTGAACATAATCCCAACGGTATGTCTGGTTGAAATGCACATTCCAAATGCATTTTCCAGGGCAGACAGTGCACTTCCCTGTCCTATCCATTGATGCACAGCCTTGTTTTTCATGATCATCTGCTATCGCACACGGGTGGTGGCATGTCATTGAACATTTCTGGCAGTTGGTGATGTACTCTCCTTTCTTTGTGAGCTGTATTTTGACTGGCTTAATAACCTCCACCTCAATCTCAAAGTTTTCATTTGAAGTCATGACTGTTTCATGCTCTTTGATCTTCTCTTTGGTTTTCTTAACTTGTTCAAGTTTTGCTAGTCCAGCTTTAACTTGCGGCTGCAAACCTTCAACGGCTGTTTCAAGCTGCTTTCGCTCTTTGAGAACCTCTTGGGTCATCAGCAAGCTTTTGGTTTTCATTTCAACCAAAGCAGTGAAGAACTTCTCCATACTTTTGGCACCCATGTTCCAAAACATTTCATCAAAGTTATCATCATCATCATCAGAATCCTCCTCACGGGCCCCCTCACTGTTGCATCTGTTGTCTGCAAACAATGCAGAGTTGTTGAATTTGAAGTGAACTGGAAGCCCTATTTCATTTTTTGGACATGGAACCCCAGAGACGTTTATTGCCTCAAGAACTGGTGGCTGCTT
The DNA here is from genome assembly GCA_031216445.1 of Lateolabrax maculatus. NCBI lineage: Eukaryota > Metazoa > Chordata > Actinopteri > Acropomatiformes > Lateolabracidae > Lateolabrax > Lateolabrax maculatus. Next base: position 1,588,827 of record CM062203.1, on the reverse strand, counting down.
GCCATCTGCAAAAGTCACCAGCATCTCAATGTTCTCTGCCACGTCTTTGCCAAAAATGGAGAGCACGGAGTCAAACACGTATCGTTGTGTTGCTGTAAGTCGTGCGAGAGAGGCCTGAGTAACAAAACACACTGCATCAATCTCACTGACTCCATTGACAGAGGTGAAAAGCCTCCGGATTTGCTCTGTGATCTCCCTGTCTCGTCTTATTCCTCTTGTATCCCCAAACCCTGGTGTGTCTATAACGGTCAGAGAGAAGGGGATTTTAAACCCCTCTTGGTAGTTGATTTGGTACACAGTGACTTCAGAGGTCTGGCTTTCAGCTTGTGATCGCGACTGATCCTCATCAATTAATTTAAATCTGAAATTGTCCTTCCACTCTACACCAACAATGTAGTTGATCATTCCATTGATGAGAGTGGACTTTCCTGATCCGGTTGCTCCAAGAAGCATTATTGTGCGATTTTGCCTTATACTTTCTTTGCCAAAGTTATACTTCCGGCATCCATCGATGTCCATGTCTTCTTCTTCCAGAGGCAGTTTGTAAACTGAGGGGGATCCAGAGTGTATACTCTTGCTAATATGTTTGAGGAATTCTGCAAGACGCGCAAATTCACGTTTTGTGGTGCAGACAGTAAGAGTGAAGCTTTCTTTGCTTCTGCCAGCTACACCACAATCACATCTGACCCTGACAACATATTCTGTCTCTGACTGAAGACCTGAAATGATCGCCTTCTCAGCTCCGACCATCATTTGGTTCCACTGGAGATCTTCTTCTTTCAACCGGTTGTCTGTTCTGGCGTACTCCACCATGTAGCTCAGAATCTGGACTCCTTGTCCAAGCTCAGCAGGTTTCTCCCAGCTAACTGATATCTCACTTGAGTTTGGTTCACTTTGTGGTTTTCCAGGAGGGCTGCAAGGTAAAGTTTTAATGGAACCACTGACTTCACTGGCTGGCCCAACACCTACTGAGGTCACTGCTCTGCATCTGAACATATACTCTGTGTTAGGACTCAGATCGCTCACTGTGACGTCTTCAGCTTTTGATGCTGTCTTCTGTTGCCATCCATCGTCTCCACTGACACAATACTCAACAGAGTAGGAGGTGATGTTCTCTGCTCCACATCTGGGTGGAGAAATCTTCAGTGTGACACTGTTGTGGGTTATGTCACTTACTGTCACTGTTTCAGGCTTTGAAGGTGGCTCAAAGTTCTCATTGACAGGAAAGCCGTCTTTATAAAGGTAGATGCTTGAACCTTTCTGTGTCTCATCTTTTAATCCCACTATCAGGAACTTAATGTTCTTGTTCTCCTTGTTGGTCTCTGCAAAATCACTGAAGAGCTTTGCTTTTTTCCTCATTGTATCTGGAACTTCTTTTGAAAGGTACCATTGTTCCTTCTCTACATCATGAGTATGTGGATCTTTGGGGTCGTCTGGTTTGGTTTCTTTTAGGTAGTTTGATAAAGCTGAGAGATACGGTTCAGCACTTTCCAGAGAGGTGAAAACAAAACACACTGCATGCTCAGCACTGAGACTTTCCTTGTACAGGTCTGTTTGAGACGGGACGATCTTGGTGTTTTTCATCATTTTGGTGAAAGATTTTAATATGCAGATTTCTCTGTCTTTACAGTCCATCCACTCGTTCAGGTTTTTGCTGTTGAAAGGAGAAGAAAGTCTCTTCTTCAGGATCTCTGCGAGCACAGCCTCCTCTTCTCCTCCTCCCCGGATTGATGGAAGTTTCTTTGACAGGTTTTGTTGGAATTCCAGCTTGAACTCAGAGCACATCTGTTTGAAAGTTTTAATCTTTTTGCCAATCTGTGGGAACTGCTGTGCAGTGGTGGTTCTTAATGCATCATTGCACCTCATTTCCAACTCACTGAAGTCCTCCAGGACACTCTGTGATTCTTGAACTAATCTTAAACTTATCTGTCGGACGAGTTTAGCAGCAGAAGAATCTAAACTTGTCAGTGGCAACAGCCAGACCTTCATTGGTACAGCGTTTTCTCCGTTGGCTCCCAGCATTTTTGGCAGGCTTTGGTAGATTTCTACTGCATCCTGAAAGGACACAGGATTTCTTTCAAGAGAGAAGTCTCCATGGAATTTGCATGAGAATTTCTCAACATTTTCTCTGTCCTTTTCTACCATTTTCAGTGAACCTTCACCCTCTATTGCAAGGCAGGGAATCTTCTTAATCATCACTTTTAAGTTGCCCTCAATGTCTTGATGATCTTCCTTCTCGGACACATTGCGGTCAAAGACAAAGAAGGCTTGTGCCCCATAAAGGATACCTGCGACTACATGTGTTGCTAATCCTTTTTCAAAAACATGTGGATACTTCACATTGCCTATTCCAAGATGATTCATCGACAGTTCGTGAAACTTTGTGGTAGTTTCGTATTTTAATGTTACTCTGGCCTGATTTTTGGATGTCTTATGATCATTCAGGTATTTGGCCGATCCTTCAACCTCTACCAGTCCACCCAAGAAACTTGCTTTCAGAGAGGCTTCAACACTTAGTGCTGAAGATTTATCTTCAATTGATTCAGACGCAACTATCTCAAAGTTACTGTTAGGTTTTAGTCTTTCTCTTGTATCTCTTTCCAGGTCATCACGGTCCCACAGTGTCATACCTGCCAAAAAGAAGAGAAGAAGTTAAACTGCCTTTTATTGCATGTTAGTTAGGCTTGGAAAAGTATAGATGATATGTCACTGCTAAATTGAGTTTATTTATTCTCTCTTCCTGCAGGTGTTTGTGCCTCTGGAGCTGTAGAGTCTGGATCTGTGACTGCAGGCCGTCTACTGCCCCCATGTTCCTGCTCCACACTCACTGCTACACTGATTATTAGTCTGATTATTATGTTGTCTGTCCTCCCCCTCTCTCTCCCCTCTCTCTCCCCTCTCTCCCTCTCTCTTCCCCTTTCAACCCAACTGGGTGGAGGCAGATGTCCTCCACCCAGAGCCTGGTTCTGCTCCAGGTTTCTACCTGTTAAAGGGAGTTTTTCCTTCCACTGTCACCAAGTGCTGCTCATGGTGGAACTGTTGGGTCTGTAAATAATATTTAAAGAGTCGGTCTGGACCTGCTCTGTGTGGAAAGAGTCCTGAGATAACTTCTGTCAGGATTTGGGGCTATACAAATATAAATATATAAACTTGACTTGACTTTTCATACAGTCAATGTCTGTGTCCCTTCCTCTCTGCTTGGCTCAGCGGCACGCAGAAGTTGTGTTAAGAGCCATGGCAACTTGTGATGTATTTCTATACCTCCTCTGCCTACAACGACCTACAGTACAAAACCAGCTAAAAGAAGGATGACCTTGGTGGAGAAGAGAGAGAAAGAAAGATAACGAGCCTAGCACTTTCTCTCTTTTTTTCTGTCTTTCTCTTCATTGGGCCTGAAGGGGAACCTCAAGGTAGTAAACTGTTGTAACTAACTAACAAACTGACGTCTGTTCTACCCGGATAGTTTGCAGCTAGTCAAGTAGTTCACTAGCGCCAGTAAACTAACCTAGAGCTAGCACATGCATTTTAGTGCATCCAAGTGGCATCCTCTGAAAATGTGGCTAAAAAATGAAACCAATGCGGAAGTACCAAAAACTGCACCAAAAACTGCAGTTCCTCAAATGGCCACTCTCCATAGACCCCCATGTTAAAAAGCCCAACTTTACAGCAGAAACAAACATATTTGCAGCCTGGTGCGTAAAACAGTTTTGGTCTCTGAAACTAATTCCCTCGTTAATGACAACTGTACAGGGGGTGGATTTTTTTATAACTCACCTGTTTTAATTAAATTAAGGCTTAAAGTTACGCATAGTAAGCCTTCAACCTGCATTCTTTCTAATGGCCAGCAGGGGGGGACTCCACTGGCTCCAAAAAACAAGATGGCGACCACCAAACTTGGCTTCAAAATGGTAGTGCACAACCCAATGGGTGACATCATGGTGGCTACGTCCACTTCTTTTATACAGTACATGTGTATGTCCAAATTACTGCAGCTTTAAGGACCTCTGGACACCCTCATAAACTCCTTGATTTCACAACTCCATCTCTTGTGATCAATTTACAACATGTTTTAGTTTATAAAAAATTCAGTGTGGTTCTGTTGCATTTAGTAACTTTACATGTGAAGCCTTACCAGGGACGAGTGAATCTTGGCGGCAGTCGTACAGCATCCCGAGGCTGAACGGCCGTCCGAGCGCCGCCATCTCTATGGTTCTGCTGGCTTCAGGCTCCATCTCTTAGTCTAGACTAAGAAAACAGAAAGTATGTTAGTTCACTCCTGTGACTCTCCTGTTATGTCACAGAATATCCTGTTAACTGTTTGTCATCTGTCACCTTGTACAGTTGTTGTAACAAAGACGAGCTCCACTGAAGTTGAGAGTAAAATAAAACATGATGCTTTTGAGTGAAAATGCATTCAAAAACAAGTGTGGACATGCAATGAGAAAAGGGAATGTGCATGATGAATTTGCATATAGTGTTAAATAGATAGTAACAATCTGAAAAGTTCTGACTGTTTTCTTTGCTAAAATAATAAATAAACTGACAAAAGAACAGGAAAAAAGAGCAGAAATAAAATACGTGCCACCAGTCAGTTGCTGCTATACTTCAAGTCTGGACCAACATACAACATTCAAATCACTTCTGTATATAGGTAGTTCATTCTCGTTAGGAGAGGGGAAGAGAGCAGGAGAAAAGACAAATCTTCCGGACTATCCGCCACTTCCAGCACCTGCCGATCGATCCATCCCTCCATCCCTCCATCCCTCCACGTCACCTCTGCTCTGTGTGTTTATGGTACCGGTCACTCACCCTCAACCCAGCAGCAAAAAAAAAAAAAAAACTCGGACTGGATTTTAAGACTACTACTACTGCACAAGGGAGAAACGTTTCTTTTCTTTAAGTGTTTCTTTTTTTTTTGTTAAATATATTTAGTTTTCGTGGATTTTGGGATTTGGGTGATTTTTTTGTAACACTTTAAATACATGAACGTGGTTATTTAAGATTTTGTATTGGTGTGGTTTTTTAAAGGTCATTCAATGTGTAGTGTGTACATTTTTGTATGTGCATCCTAGTGTGACAGGTGACATGATAGTAAAGAGAGACTACAAACAAATGTTCAATGCCAGGAGAGAAACCTGGCTGGCACCCTAATCATTTCGAACCGTCACAAAACTTCTGTCAATACAGTCAAATGCTTTATACAAATTAAATGAAACATCTAAATGTGGACATCTAAACTTCTACAGCTCCTTCGTATTTAATATTTTCTTTTATTTATTTTTCATGTACTTTTTATACATCTACATTCTTTGGTTAAACAACCACAAAGTGCAGGACTCTGATTACACAGCAATGATACAAAAGCAGAACTGGTGCATGCAACAGCACATTATCTAGAAAAGAATTAGTGTACTTACAGTAGAAATGTCTCCAGTCTTCCGAGGCAGCACTGTAGTTTCAGACATTATATTGTCTCTGAGAGAGAGAAACGCCCCCAGATCTTTATTCATTAATAGGAGGCGGCACAGAGGAGAACCAGGCTGATTTCCCAGAAATGACATAACCTGCAGAATGAGGACAAGAAACTGGCCGGTTTCTCTTTTGCACCCACGAAGGAGAAATAGGTTTATATTGATGTAGAACAGTGGTGTTGACCACAGTCCTTCTGCAGGGGGTTAAATGTGTGCTCCAATAGTCAATTTGTTAATGACGGATATAACATTGTGGGAAATGTGATGGAAATCTTAGAGCTGATTCACTCTAACAAGAAGTTTCAGGAGACCGGGATGTCTTACACAGGAATATTTATTGAAGCTCGATCGAGGAGAAAAGGGAAACACCACGTGTGAATCACAGCGTACTGCTACCCAAGTCTGAAGATGGTGTCCTGAAGCTCAGTATTTAACCCTCCCCAGAACTGAGAAGTTCTGCTATATCCAAACAGGGTTTTTCCTAACTCAGCCTGTCATGTGTGAGGACTCTATTGGATATCAGATCCAGACAGGGAAAGACGTCAACCATTGCTGTCCTAGCAACAGCATAGCCTCTCTACAGTCTCTCTTATCCAGCGTCAACAACCAGGCTCCAGCCTGTTGTGTCTAACACTGAAAACAGAAGATATCTAGCAGACCTTGGTCTACCAGAGGCCAGAACCAACTCGGCCTTGTCTGGCACACAGAGTGAGAAAGGTGAACGGAGACAGACAGGTGAACAGAGACAGACAGGTGAACAGAGACAGACAGGTGACCTGACCTGTGAAGCACTGTCTTAGGTTACCTTTAACCTACAAGAGGGAAATTTAACATACAAGAAGGAAAATTCCTTCACCAGAAAGAACATTGAGCTTTTTGGGAGTTGATAATATGGGTGTGGAAAATGCAGCAATTTTTCTTTCACTTTCACTTTCAGGTTTACAGGGTGTGTGTGTGTGTGTGTGTGTGTGTGTGTGTGTGTGTGTGTATTTATATAAAGGAGCTGCAGACTGAAGTGAAGCAGAACTCCTTCCTTTCTTCCTGATCAGAGAGAAACTGAGCGGTAAGTTGCTGAACACACTGAGCTGTTAGTCCACTCTTTATATGTTTCAGTGTTCATGTGATAGTGAATGTAATACTTGTATAAACATTCTTGCATGATTTTATTGTAGTTTTAGAATAATTATATTAATTTAGAATTTATGTTTGTGTTTATTGTTTATGTAGTCCATGTTTGACAAATACACTATTTGGAGTTTTATCAAAACTTTTTACATGATGTTCCTCATGCTCAATTCCTAATTCAAGAAAAGGCATACTTTGTTTATTGCGGCTTCCTAACTAAACTTTAATAAGGAAAACCCCCTTAACTCTATACTAAAAGTATAGACTTTTTATTTTAAGCTTTTTTTTTATCCACACAGTCATGCATGTACGGGGACAGCAGAGCGATAAGTACACAACCTTGCGAGGCACCTGTGTTGAAGTTGAAGGTTATGAAGGTGTGACCTGCCACCAAGACCACCTCAGTACAGTCAGAAAGTCCAGAATCCTGGAGCTAGATTAGTTTGGCACCCAGCCTGGCAGGGAGTATGTTATTGAGGGCTGAACCTCCTTGTAACCGAGATTCTAATATATTCTTATACTTCCCTTGGTATATTTGATCACACTTCCCAGCCTGGGACGCCTCCTTGTATTGCTCCATAACTCCAGTAACGAATAAGTTGTAAGCAGCAGTACATTTTCTCAAAGCAGTGTGGATGGATCCATCTATCTGTAGTCCAGTCACTGAAGGGATGATATTGTTGGCGAGCCTTGCTATGAAGCCCATTAGTATTTGGGTGTATTTAAATTGCATGTTTTCAGTCATATCACTTCACTTTAAACCATATTTTCATAAAGCATTAACATCAGCATTATTTCATTGACACACAGTCACAGTGACAACCAGCCAGACAACAGCCCTCAACACAACGTCACAGACTTTAAACAACCACATTTGCTTTCCTGTTAAAGTCTCCTTCTTATCTAACTTAACTAAACATGAACATGTCTTGTCCCGCACTTCAGCTTGTTGAAGGAATGACCAAACAAACATTCACTGAGGAAAAGTGCACTGCTATGATCAGTTTGCAGGCTAAATAGCTGGTCAACTGCAGCGCATTAAACAGCATGTAAACATCGATCCGCCTGCACGCTGCGGTGGTCCTCCTTACACCCCAATACCACTGCAAACAACATACTGTTGACTGTTTTTTCCTCCTTTCTTTTAATAATAAAAATATATTAACTAATATAAAAGGATGACTAAATGTGACTAAAAGTTGGATTTAGAAAAACTGGATCAAAAAAGGAACTTTGTACTTTATTATTTATTATTGTACTTTTATTTTAGGAATTCAGAGACCAAGGTGTAAATCCCAAGCAGCAACGGCTGGATCCTGAGCCAGGCGACTGAGAACAGCCAACCGAGGTTTGTTGTAGCAACTGTTTCCTTCTGTTTCTTTGTATTTAATAAGTATTTTCAGGAGACTATTAACACTTGTCATGCATGCAATTTTCTGAGGGGGCATAGTTTCAATAATCCCTAACACTGCACATCACACAAAAAACATCCTCAACATTTCTGCATTAACGTGAATTTACTTCAGGACAAGCTGATATTTTCTGAAATGTAATAAGTGGCTGAACTACAATAAACACAGCTGAAATCTTAATTTAATATTCTGACAGAATGTCCTCCACTGATGCTGTCGATATCAAAGTACATTTCCTCTAGTTTAAACAGGATGACCTCCTTCGTGCTCCTGGTGCTACTTCAAGCAAACTGATAATGATCAAGGTGCTGGTCTGAAACAGGCGCAGCATAAGTTTTTTCAACTCAGTTTTTTCACAAATCTTCATTGCATCAGATGTAAAGGGCCACAGGCCATAGGTTATTAAACGTATAAATCCCCATTTAGACAAAGCTGGTTGAATGTTAGTGACAACAGTTTGTCACTTGCTTGGAAACATTTATCTTGAACAATAAAAATAACCACCACATATGAAAATTCACAATGATAAAATATTGTTACTTTTCTTTTGGCTGCTACCTGTTTGGGGGTCACCACAGCAGATATGTGGCATAGGTTTTTACACCGGATGCCCTTCCTGACCCAACCTTCCCCATTTATCCGGGCTTGGGACCGGCACTAAGAGTGCACTGGGTTGTGTATCCCCAAGTGGCTGGGGCTCTACCTCCTGAGCCACAGCCCAGTTCACTGATAAAATATAGTTCAACACTGATAATCACGATTTAAGCATGAGGAGTGCAAATATGGGTTTTTCAGTCACTGACTTTTCAGTCACTTTCTTTCTTACATCTCATACACTAATACTAATAGCAGTTGGTCAAGTTAAGTCTCATCTTTACTCCTGCAGGCTTTCTTCCTTTGAGTCACAGAACACAGGAAAAGCAGAAAAGTGCAGGTGTAATTGATAATAGGTCCAGGGTCCTTGTCCTGTGCACGTTGGCTCACTGGAGAGACTTCCTGGGACATTTCATGCAACAGGGCCATGATGTTAGTTGTTACATCTGTGCTTGCTAAGTCAGAATGTCTTCTGTGAAAGGCAGAAAGGCAAGACAAGCTTTAGGTATTTAGAACATTTCAAACCTAGGGGGGAAGCTTGATGTGCATTACTGTCACGGTGGGTAGCCGGTGGGCAGGGGTAGGACCCAATCGCAGAGAGGAGAGGAGACCGGCAGGTATGGAGACAGGAGTTTATTCTAAACACGACACAGTAACAGAGTCCAGAGCAGGCAGGTGACAAAACGGGTAACAGGGAAAACAGATAAGTCCAAAACAGGCTGGTGAATAATCCGGTAGCAGGGTGTCCAGAACAGACACAAAAACATGGACACAAGAACGTAGAAACGGGAACCAAGAACCAGGGAACAAGACACAGGAAACTGACACACAAAACAAGGCACAAGGATCTGACCCCCGACAAGGAAAGTGAACTTGTATATATAGACGGCTAATGGCTGAGTAGAGGCAGGTGAGGGAACAGGTGAAGGGAGTGAGGCTGATGGGGAGGGAGTGGCTGAGAGGAGAGTGGAGACAGGTGTGTAGATGGGTGGGGCAATCAGGTGATGGGGAAGGAAGGAAAGTCAGAGGGCATCTGGTGGAAGGTGAGGGAATGGCAGGTGAGGGGAACAAGGCAAGAGTCCAGGCAGTGAGCAGAAGTGACAAACAGATCATGACACATTACATGAAGATTAAAAAGAAAAAATATGAAAGAAGAGAAGAAAAAAATAAATAGTAGTTTGCTATTTGTGTCATATGTTTTAAGAAGGTCCCCTAGTTTTCTTTTGTTTTTGTTTTTGTTTTAATAGACAAGAAATCAAGATGAGCCCCAATTCTGCTGTTTTTGTGATGTTTCTGAGCATCTCTTTAGTGTTTTCCTTTAACCTTGGTAATCATACTGCCGATATGTGGCTCTGTTGACAACTGCTGATTTGAATTTGTCAGCTGGACCATGTGACACTGTCCATAATGTGCTATAAGGGAAAATATTCTGCTGCTATCTGAGCCGATTTTCATGCTGCACTAGCAGCATTACAGAATACAGAATGGTGCATTCACTGTCATGGTAACTGCAACTGAGGGTTGAATTCTGTGCATTTTTATTTTTGTACATTTCATCTTTTGCAGATTTGGTCCGGAGAGCACTTCATTCACTTCAAGAGCAGAAGACACACACTGTTACTGCACAGATTACAAGTCTGATTAGAACTAGTCTACATCTTAAGAGGGCTGGTCCTCGTATCATCTGGTTGTAAATTTTCTAGTTCAAAAACAAAATGCAGGCTATGGCATCATATTTTTCAGGCCCCAAACGGCTTGCTGATGCTGTTAAGGCAAAAAGCAAACAGCTAAAACAGCAGACAGGGCCTCTCCCTGTTTATAAAATTCCCCTGAAAGAGGAAAAAATCAGTGTAGACGGGTGCAGACGTTTCAGTTTTGGTAAGGAGTCAACTAAACCTAATCGCACCATAATGGTTCTCGGAGCAACTGGGGCTGGGAAGTCAACTCTGGTCAATGGGATGATCAATTACATTCTAGGTGTTGAATGGGAGGATTCATATCGATTTAAGTTAGTTGATGAAGATCAGTCAAAATCACAAGCTGAAAGCCAGACTTCTGAAGTCACCGTTTACAAACTCAATCACCAGGAGGGTTTTAAAATCTCCTTCTCTCTGACCATTGTTGACACTCCAGGCTTTGGAGATACACGAGGCATAGAAAGAGACCAGATGATCGTAGAACAGCTGCGTAATCTGTTCTCTGCTGATCTTGGTGTCAGTGAAATTGACGCTGTGTGTTTCGTAGCTCAGGCTTCTTTAGCACGACTCACACCAACACAGAAATATGTCTTTGACTCTGTGCTCTCGATCTTTGGCAAAGATGTGGCAGAAAACATCAGGATTCTGGTGACTTTTGCAGACGGTCAACGTCCACCAGTTCTAGAGGCAATCAATGCTTCAGGTGTCCCATGTCCTAAAACAAAAGACGGGCTGCCAGTTCACTTCAAATTCAATAATTCAGCGCTGTTTGCACAGAACAAATCATCTGCAGCAGACAGCAGGAGTGGAGATGATGAAGATGAAGATGGAGGCTTTGATCAGATGTTTTGGAACATGGGGACAAAAAGCATGAAGAGGTTCTTTGTTGCTTTGAATGTCATAGAAACCAAAAGCTTGATACTGACGAAGGAGGTCCTCAGAGAAAGACAGCAGCTTGAGATTTCAGTTGAAGGTTTGCAGATGCAGGTTAAACTTGGCTTAGCTAAGCTTGAGGAGATAAAAGAGACAAGTGAAATACTGAAAGAGCACGAGGCAGAGGCCAGCAGGAATGAGAACTTTGAGTTTGACGTCACTGTCAAAAAGCCTTTTCAGAAAGATATTTCTGGTTCTGGAAACTACCTTACCAACTGTCAGCAGTGTCAATTCACCTGTCACTATCCCTGTCAAATACCAAATGATGCAGATAAAGATGGCTGTGGTGCAATGGGATCAGGTGGATACTGTACTGCGTGTCCAGGCAAATGTTACTGGAATGTACATTTTAATCAGAAGTACACGTGGGAGTATAAAGAAGTTAAAGAAAAACGAACAATGAAAGAGCTGAAAGAAAAGTACCTGAAAGCCTCAAAGGCTAAGACTTCAGTTCAGACACTGATTGAAGAAATGAAGGCTGAATATGATCGTGTGCAGGCTGAGGTGAAGACACTGATAGAGAGGTCTGCTAACTGTTTAAACAGACTTAAAAAGATCGCACTGAAGCCAAACCCTCTGTCCACTCCAGATTACATTGACATGCTTATTGAGGGAGAGAAATCTGAGGCCAAGTTAGGCTGGAAGCAGCGAGTTCAGTCCCTGACAGCCATGAGGGAGAAAGCAGAGTACATGGCTAAAGTAGACAGAGGAGAGGATCTCCTCTAGAGTCCACCTAATGACTTCCTTCAACAGAGCACCAAGATGTAAAGGTGCCAAAGGCTCCTAGGAAGCATCTCAGGTCGGGCTCCGGGGACGAAGAGGTGTCAGGGTCAGGCCAGAGTTTCTTTATTCATCTCTGATTTATTCTCCTTTATTTAATCAATTTATTAATCTACGGTGGTTATTGTTTTGTTTGTACTGTTAGTTACTGCAGTGTTAGTGCACATAAATGCCTACAGACATAGATTTAACTCAATTATGGATATAATCTTTCATTATATTATATTGTGTATTAATGTTGAATGGGTGTATTTGTGTTTTGGGTCCTTACTGCTACTCACCTAACTCCACCTGCTGAATAATGTATCGTCCTCTGCTCTCCCGTCATAGTAATACTAATTGATTTCTAACATGATAGCCAAAAGAACTTTGTAAATTTGATTTAATAGTATGCCATAGTAACTGTTACTGTGGCTGTGTTTTGGAGACTGTGTACCCGCTGCGTGTTTACATTATATAGTATAAAATTATATATTACATCAATTAAACAACATATTGTATAATTATATGTATTTTGCATGTTTTTGTTTCTGAATTGTACCAAAGAAATTACATAAAGATTTGAACAAATCTTTCGATTGCAACCAGTTTACATTGTTCAGTACTGGCTGGCTGTTACACAGAGCTGTCTGTGTTTCCTATTTTGATTGTGTTTCTAACTTTTTTTATATTTGAAAATCATGAAAGTAATGCAAATAATGACATAGAAGCTAATGATGTGTATTGAATTACATTGTGTTGTCCTGTGGTTTAATGAAGTGGCTTCAGCTGAATTATGGTGAAATTATTATGAATAATTAATAAAATTGATGTTCTATTACTGCCTATAGTTGTTTCTCTTGTCCTGATGTGTCAGGATGCACCTTTGCTCTCTGCAGCTACATATGAAGTCCTGTCAGGTCAGCGTTTACACTGCCGACATATACTTCATCCTACAGACCATAAGTGACACTGTTGAATTATAACCCAGCCCTGCTTCTTCACTTTCTCATACTTGTTCTGTTGTTTTGCAAATGCATCTACCTTCTTGTTGTAGGCCAGATGACAACATAAATGTCATAGCATCTCAGCGTGTTTGATGTCTCGCCTCGTCTCCTTGAGGTACTTTTCAGTTTTGGGTTGTCACAAGGTATTTAGTCACTAGCCAATGAAAATGTTGTTTTAGCCACCATATTCCCTCAGGTAGGCTGTACACAGACTTCTACAGGCCGTTGAAATCATCAAACCCTTGATCAGCAACAGAGGAATCAGAAAAATATAATCACAGCTTAAGTTAAAGATTGATTCATTGAGATACAAATGTTTTGATGTGGCAAAAAAGGGAAATTGACCAACACAGAAAGATCTGTAATACTCAAGAGGTCCAGGAAGAATGGAAGTCTTGTTTGTAGAGCAACCACTTCAGAAGTTATTGACCAAAGCACAAGATAATAATTCATTGAAGTGCCATGATATTGTCAGTTGTCAGTGTTCCAAATCATCAGTTCTCTTAATGAATATCGATGGTTGGAGCTCATAAACACTGTGCACTGTCCGAAAACACTAGAAGACTCTACACAGTTCAAAGTTTGTCCACAGGACAGCAGCACAACACCGGCTATAACGATATGATCAGCCTCCAACCAGAATGAGGTGGACAGCCAAACTATCAACTGGGAAATCTGCTGGTCATGTAGGAAAAACTATGAATTTACAAGATTAAGAAATTCTCCCACTACAAAATAAACATTCAAGCTGCAAACTCTGACAAACATCCATGGGGATTAATGTGGTTGGAAATCCCTTCTTTGAAAGTCAGTAATTTCAGTTTTTGAAATTTCGAAAGATTGATTTGGGTTCACAAATGTAAACTTCCTTCTCCTTCACAAAACCTTAAAATAAAAAGTAGAATATAGAATATCAAGTATTCAAGACTTCATCTTATATTATCATTCTACAGTCTTGAGAATTGGCTACCATGATATATCACATATGTCACATTACTATCACGTGGAGGAACTATAAATGATAACGTTAAATTTACGACCAGTCCTGCTTCCTAACTTTGCCACAATATGAGACATTTTCTCATAATAACAAGATATGAAGGAACTTTTCTCATAATTACACCTTCCAAATCAAAATTATGATAAAATAAAATGGAAACATATGAATGAGGTTCTGTGTAATTTGTGAAGTTGGTGTATTTTTCTTATCTTCTTCAAACTGAGTATAATAGTGCCAAAAAATGGCTCTTAAGCATAATTCAAATCTTAATATACTTTGATAAAATATGTGTTAATACAATATAATTAAATATTTTGTAAAATGTTTTTAAGGGGAAAATGGTTCAATGTTGGACTTGTTTATCTCGGAGTTAAGCCGATGTGAGTTCAGTATTATTAGTGAAAACTGTCCAGAAAACATTCACATTCTTGGTATTTAAACATGTTGAATTTAATGACACAAATTATTAGTACGAGTATCGCCTTCATATCACATTAATGGTACCTTAACACACACACACACACACACTCTCACACACACACACACACCCACACACACACACTCTCACACATACCCACACACACCCACACACACACTCTCACACACACACACACACACACCCACACACACACTCTCACACACAAACACACACACACACCCACACACACACTCTCTCTCTCACACACACACACCCACACACACACTCTCACACACAAACACACACACACACCCACACACACCCTCTCTCACACACACACACAGACACACACACACACACAGACACACACACACACACATAGGTTCACTTCACTTCATCAGGATTTATGTAAAAAAACACAATATAAATATAATAAAAAAAACAACACCATGAAAACATGTAACACTACAAAATGATGGCAACATAAACAACATGTTCCAAACGTCTCGGACACATTACAGGAAATCGTGTATGTGGTCACAGAAAATAAATTCTCGGATGTAACCAAACATCTAATGCAAGATAGTGTTTGATTATTTAATCGATGAATTAAATGTGTTTTTAAAGGACATCTTGTCAAATAGAAACTGTAAATGTAAAAACAAGACTCTAATTGTGAGACTGAATATGAGGCTGACATATTAGAACTTTTTAAAAAGCATTTTACAATTACTTGCAATTCCATTTTAAAATTTAATGGTAATTCATCATTTAAACACAGAATAAGGAAATTTAATTACTTCACAAATGTAATGATTTTTTAATTATGATTTTATTACTTTGACTTTTAGAACGCATCTGTTAATCCGTTGATAGCTTTTGAATGATAGCTTATGTGTTTATTTATTATAATTAAACACTGTAATAGTCTCTTATGATTCCTGTGGCACATGGAAAGGTGCAACAAGTCTCCACATTAAAGGACAAATAAGTCGTTTGGAACTGCGACCTGTAGAAGTATTTTCTGATGTGTGGTCTGGTCTTCTGTTACAAATCACTGTTGGAAAAACTAATTTGTTTAACATTATAGTTAAAGTAAAGGTTTGGGAAAACAGGAAACAAATGGCGATCTTGGTGTTAAAGTTTTTTGTAAAGTTTTGTTGACCTCCTTCTGTAAACTCTGCGGCCGACTTCCTCTTTTCTCCCGGGGAGCATGAGTCATAATTTTTTAGACGTTTTCTGAGAAAGGACTGATGCTGCTGTTTGTCTTGACCAAAGGTCAGTGGATTATTATCGTTACACCAGAGGCTCGCGGCCATGAAGCAGTTCCTGTGGCCTGGTTTACAAAGCAGCTCAGTTGTCCCTCTGTGTCTTGGTGCTGTTTCCTCCTTTTTCTCCCACGAGATTTGAATGCACCACAAACCCCAAGATTTCCCCAGGAGGGCAGAGGTCAACAGCTTCTTCTCGGAAACATATTCGCACTCCACAAAATCCACGATGAATGGAAGTTCAGTACTTCGGTCTTCCTGATGTGCCGTGACTTTTAAAGGTTTGAGATCCTCAGCTCGGCACCACATGGATCCGCTCACAAAGCTCCGCCTCCTCAGGACTCATCAGGGTTTGAATGTCGCAGTCAGGTTTCTGCTTCAGTGGACACATTTTCGTTATTAACATAGAAAATTAAAAGTTTCATCACACATTTAATCTGTGTTACAACACACACTCATATACTACCAGATTTTAGGAATGCAAAAGTGAAATAATATATATTTACACATGTCCAAACATTTTCATGTTTATTGGGCATATATTTATGGTTCAGGATGGATTATTGGTAAAACCTAGAGGATCTTTCACGTCTCTATAAAAAATATGATTTTATTTGTCACAATAAAATTACAGAAACAATAAATTGCAATATTGACAGATACACATGATGTCAAATACTCTAAAAACAAGACCTAGGATGTCAGAAATTAAAATACATATCAAAAGACATATTACTGCTGCTAGTTTTAAGTAAGTTTGACCTGTACAAACATAATCAAGCTAATTATGTCATTATTGTTATATATATATATATATATATATATATATATATATATATATATATAAAATGTAAAATCCCTTTCTTTAACTTTTGCACACATTTTCAATGAACTTATTCATTTGTAGGATATTTAACAGCCAGTAAGTGTATTTCTACTAAGTCAACAGGACTCTCTGATTCTGATTTTATTATTTTTACATGTATTTATGTATTTAAAAGTGGTGGGACTGACCAGTGAGTAGGGCAGTGGCTCTTTATGGAAATACTTTTGGCAGGCATCTGGGCGGCAGTGAACGATGAAAGAGAACACAGCGAACAGGAGTCCAGCCGTGATGATGACGGTCACCGTCACAGTGGTCGGCTTCTTCCAAGCAGCGTCGGGACCTACAGCAATTAAAAGATAAAAGGTCTTATTTATGGTTGACAAAAAGGATACAGGACTTTTTTTTAAATAAACTGTTGTTTATATCACACACAGACCCAGACCTGTTAGTCCACCAACGTTGTGGGGACCCTCCTGCATTCTGGGGACAGAAGTCTTCACAAGCTTTAAAGTTTGTTTTAGGGTCAAGATTTTTGAAGTGAGGACGCTCACGGTGCTCAGAGCATGGAAAATTAGGACTTTTTTTTAAAGAAAGTATGAATATTTTAAGTGGAGATATTTTTGGACATTTTGAAAAGTTTGGACATCTTTGGAAAGTGGTGATATTTTGTAAAGTGAAAAAAACTATTGGAACGAAAGTGGTGACATTTTTTATCGCTTTGGGAAGGCGAGGATATTTCGGAAAATTAGGACTTTAAAATTGAGAATATTTTTGAAAGAAAGATTTCAGGAAAGTAAGAATATGGAGCAAGAGGATGTTTTTTGAAAGTGAGGACATTTTAAGAAGGCAAAAACATAGAATATGTGTCTGTGTCTGTGTGTGTGTCTGTGTGTGTTTGCACACTCGTACCTGTGATGGACACACACTGGGTGTCGGTGCTGCTGCTGTGGAGCTTTGTGTCCAGGAAAGTCTGAGCTCTGACGCAGTACACCGCTCCCTCCTGCAGGGCGTCGACGTGCAGCATCACCTGCTCAGCTGGCATCATGTACACAACGGCCTGAACGAGAGAGAGAGAGGGAGAGAGAAAGAGGGCAAAGTGTCAGACTTTAGACACAGTGTAACAAGTCTCACAAGAGACGTGAAAGTGAAATGTCTTTTTTCTAATATTTTGTGCTACAAATGAACTTGTTTCAATAAAGAATGAAGAGATGATAGGAGGTAATCGTGCTCGAGTCGGGCCTCTGGCCCTGTGCTGCAGCTCATCTCCTCTCTGTCTGTCTCTGTATCAATCAAATATAATCTTTAAAAGGAAAAAAGAAAGTGTACATGGAAAAGATGATATTAAAATAAAAAAATAGGGGAATAAAGAAAAGGGGAAAAATAACTGATGAGTGGCGGGGGTGATAGAAGAAAGTTGAACTGGACAAAGAAAATGAGCGAGGAGGAAACAAAGAGACAGCACAAAAACAGGAAAAAATAAGGAAGGACGGGACACTGAGGTAAAGGAAAGGAAAGGGAGAACAAAATTAGAAACAAGGAGAAATAGAAGAAATGGAAGAAGAGAAAACGATGGGACTAAAGACGTGAAGTGGACTCTGACCTGCTGCTCTTCGTCTCTCTTCCACACCGTCACACTGACGACTGCAGTCAGAGGAAGCTCTTTGAACGTCACCTGAAGGGCGCCGCCCACCGCCGCCACCGCCATCTCCGGCACTGACAGGACCGCTGCCAGCACAAGAGTCACACTCAGTCATTCATTCACTTTCAAAAATCATTGCACAGACATTAGTCTGGAACCTCTCAGTTCATTTTCGATTTCCAAGGGGCGTTATCGACGGGCGCAGATGACAAATCCAGTCCAATCAGAAACGTTTCTTATATAAACATAAAGTTTAAGTGCAGTTGTTTGTTCTTCTTTTAGAGAAAATTTACCGTCCAGTCCGTTTAATACTGCCGCTGTAGCCGGCCGGGGAACGACGTCATCTTGGTTATTTACAAAGATGCCCCAGCAGCGCTCCTCTCTGTCAGTCATCGTATTAAAACTGCCTCAAACTAGATAAACACTTGTGATTGGCCCGCCTGATACCAGTACCAAGGAAATCAGTCTGAATGGGATGGGGGGCCAGATGTGTCTGCCAGAACAAATCAAACATGAGCTGCAGATTCGTCTGGTTCCCAGGCTGATAAATTGCTGCAATAATAATCATCTGGTTTGCATATCATATCTTCTATGATATGCAAACCACTATATATGTATGGATTTATTTCCTGAGTCAGAATCATTATATGTGACATTCATGGCTAACACATGTAGTGATTCTGTCATAAACAAACTGTCCGTCCGGTTGGGACAAACCAGTATTTCCAATATTTATTTTATAGAAACCAGCTGCCGTGTTTCTGCTCCCGTTAGCCTCTTACTGTCTCTGCGGTTGAAAGGTCGGCTGAGTTCGGTCCAGGGCGACAGCTGAGACCCGCACTGCCCTCTGACGTGGAGGCTGTAGTCGGAGTCGGAGCCCAGGTCGAGAGTCAGGTCGCAGTGAGTGTGAGGAGTCTTCTGGCATTCGGGAGCGTCCACCCAGCTGCCGTTCAGGACCAACCGTTCAAACTCCCTGAAGGACCAACACAGAGAGCTTTAACCCAAAATATTCCTGTTTTATATTCCTTTATCATGAATGAGCCTTGTTTTATGGTCAACTTATACCACATGAGCAGAACTGGTTGTGTGAACTGAAATGAATTCAAAACCATTTGCCTACATCAGTGTCTTGTGTGTTTGCCACATTCTCAAGCTGAGCTGCCGATGTGCCTCTGGCCACAATAATTACCCAAACTCAGGCACCACACCCTGCATAACTCCTCCACCACACAGGCTGCTGCCGAGCATGCCACTGTGCCACAGAAGCCAAGGGCCTATTGTTCTCTCAGTGTTTTTCTTTTTTGAGTCGAAATTCTCTTCAGCGTGTCGGGTTGAGCATTGCTGTTAGGTGACATTTATCACAGTTTACTGTCCTCACCAAGACTGATCCACCATCTCTTTCATGTTGTCAAACTTACACTGCAGGAATTGTTCAAACCCACAGGAGTTTATTTTCCATCCTAGAGTCCCAAAGTTTCCACATGTGTCAGACTGAAATTTGGGGGTTAAAGTGTATCAAATAATGCATCATTTGATCCTTCGATGTCGGCTCTTCCTATCATTGTGAAGCAGGATTCGACCGAGCGTAGGAATGTTTTAAACATCATACAGCTTCAGTGATGACTTACAGCAAGATGATCCAGAACTTACAGTAGTCTGTACTGTGGTGGTTCCAACATACTGGGAACAGGTTTAAACAGCAGGGAAAGTAAATAAACTCAAGATGACATTTCAACATTGATCTCAATTCAAAGACTTTAAACCAGCCGCAGAATGTCCCCGAGAGTTAATTAAGACTTCTCTGTGGTTGACAGCTGACATGACGCAGTCTGAACCGGCTGGTTCATTCCTGCACCAAGAACAAACACACCTGTTGATTATATTTATTAGGACAGGTGTGTCATTAGTTCCTGTGTTATTGTAGGTTAAATGATTTCATCGCATTAACCTGCAGGTACGAGGGCGGATATTAAATTCCACAGAAACACAGAAAGATTTCTTAAGAGCAATTCCTGAAGAAGACAACAAGAGTGCTGTTGCATTAAATTGCATTGAAACCCTCATTACTAGTATATATACTGGATAATTGACGAGTAAATGTCTTTTATAAACTCAATCTTCATTTATTTCCAATCTGGGATCTGTACCCCCCTGAAGACGCAAATCTCACAACTATAAACCTCACAAATATAAAGTTTCATGTTTTAAAAAGACTCAGTAGTTTCCTAAAACAGCAGCTCACTGTAGTTTCTAGCAAACAAACAGGAGGAAATAGCACATTTGTTGGGGACTATTTTCAGCAGCGGATTAATCCACAATAAACTAGAGTGTTCGTGAACTGAGACCTATGGCTGCCTGACAGGAGGGAAATAAATCTGAAAACGGATGGATGATTTTGAAAATGATCAGCAGGGACGTGAAATAATGTTAATTTCCAGTGAAAGTTTTTGTGTATAACTCACCCCTGGAACTGAACGGAGTAAAGGACGGCGGTGTCGCAGCGAGCCTGCAGGGGGCGCCACTTCAGCACATGTCTCATGTTGACCGACTCCATGGAAACGAGGCTGGGAGCCGGCAGCATCCAAACATCTGTTCATCGTAAAAACAAAGTTATTTCTAAACCAATAATTTTTAAATAAACACTAAGATGCCAGAAAGTTTCCTCAGCAGCAGAGAGATTTTCACTTATAGGAGCTTTCCATTTACCACAATAACACTGGTCACAGACTCCTGCTGTCCTGCTCCATCCCCATCTCCATCGCTACCTTTATCTAACAGCAGTAGCATCGATGAAAGAACGTCATTCCTGCGACACTCACACGGTGTGTCACTATTGTCATGCAACCAGTTACTTTTGACAAGTTGTCATTCCCAACCTGACAGACGCTTGTGAGGGCGGCGCAGTTTGACGCAGTAGCCGGGTAGATTATTAAAGCTTTCCTGCACTGGATCCCTGTAAAATCCAGAATAGAATTTAAAATCCTACTCCTCACCTACAAAGCTCTTAATGGTCAGGCACCATCGTATCTTAAAGAGCTCATAGTACCCTATTACCCCACTAGAGCACTATGCTCACAGAATCCAGGGTTCCTTGTGGTACCTAAAGTCTCTAAAAGTAGAACAGGATCCAGATCCTTCAGTTACCAAGCTCCTCTCCTGTGGAACCAGCTCCCAGTTTGGTTCTGGAGGCAGACACCCTCTCCTCATTTAAGAGTCTGCTTCAAACGTTCCTCTTTGATAAAGCTTATAGTTAGGGCTGGCTCAGGTGAGTCCTGAACCATCCCTTAGTTATGCTGCTATAGGCCTAGACTGCCAGGGGATTTCCCATGATGCACTGAGCTCCTCTCTCCTCTCTTATCCCATTACTGCATGTTACTAACTCCACCTCTTCCTGTAGTTTGGAGCTTTCTCTCTTCCTGCAGGTGTTTGTGCCTCTGGAGCTGTAGAGTCTGGATCTGTGACTGCAGCCGTCTACTGCCCCCATGTTCCTGCTCCACACTCACTGCTGCACTGATTATTATTAGTTGTCTGTCCTCTCCCCCTCTCTCTCCCCTCTCCCCCTCTCTCTTCCCCTTTAACCCAACTGGGTGGAGGCAGATGTCCGCCCACCCAGAGCCTGGTTCTGCTCCAGGTTTCTACCTGTTAAAGGGAGTTTTTCCTTCCACTGTCACCAAGTGCTGCTCATTGTGGAACTGTTGGGTCTGTAAATAATATTTAAAGAGTCGGTCTGGACCTGCTCTGTGTGGAAAGTGTCTTGAGATAACTTCTGTCAGGATTTGCCACTGCCCTGTGGGTGTCTCAGCAGGTGTATGCAGAGCAGGGTGTTGTGGGTAACTATGGGTAGTTTCTCTACATGAGGCTGATTAGTTGATCCAACAGACACAATCCAAAATGCGTAAAAGTACACAGGTCAGTACACAGGTCTTTGCAAAACTTTTTCATTCTTTTGCCATGTCGTACTCGCATTTTATGATGTGTGATTGTGTTTACAAAACAGGGTGGAAAGTGAAACAGATTCTGCTGTGTCTATGTCAGCAGAGAGTGAACGTGAACTCACAGCTTGTGACGTCCGGCAGGATCATCATCAGCAGCAGCAGCAGACTCACAGTGCGTCTCAGTCTCATGACCATCGAGTTCGTCTCCAGAGCCAAAGGAGGAAAATATCTGGTCACGTCAAGTCCACCATGTGACCTTTGTGTAAACTAACCCAGAGTACAACATGTAATCCAGTTTACCGTCTCCAAAGAAAACCTGGACACTCACTCCTGAATCCGTCTTTCAGCTCATCCCAGAAGCGAATAAAATCCTCAAATCTACCATGAAGATGACGATAATATCCCAGTTAGTCTTTCAGTTTAAGATCCACTTGAGTCTTTGGTTTCTGTCTTTTGGTCCAAACACAGCAGCAGAAGCCATGTGAGCACCGCAGCTCTCTGTCCTGCATCTGCAGAGAAAAGCCGGTGTGTCTGGATGCTGACGCTGGATTCTGGGCTGCAGAGCCGGTCCGACTTGTTGTCAGCTTCCTTGGGGCGTCAGCTGTCAACTGTAATTTACAGGTTTAACTCATAACACAGTGAGCGGATGAGCTCAGACACAGTGCAGTGTCTGCAGAGCTGCTGGTATGTGCAGCTGGTTCTTCTGGCTTGCTGGAGCTCTGTTGTTCTGTTGCTTTTGATACAGAAAGTAACTTTAGATGCACACTGGTATCTTGGTTTTGATCATATTCAGGATTTGATGTTGATGTTCAGCCTGGGTACTGATCTCTCTGTTCAGTAGGTTTCTGGTCACTTTAAAAAGCAGGTTTGAGCCTGTCCGGTCACAGTCTGAGGTTTTCTTTCTCTTAATTTCTGTTTTCTTTATGAAGTCAGCATTACATGAAATATTACACGATACTCAAACTAGCTCATTAGAATTCATTCAGGTTCTTGTTTTGGTGTAAAAATTCTTCAACAATCACACAATAGGAAGGAGTAGGAACACACACACACACATTCATCTGCATATTAAAAGTTTAATTTCATTGGAAGGAAGGGTAGAAAAAAAAGGAAGGTACCAAATAATCTTGTTGCCTTGCTGAATAAAGAAATACAGCATGACATTTTAACTGAAGTAAACAAGCAAATAAATAAATAGAAATCACCTTAAAAAGAATGATAATAATAAAGAAAATCAATACACTGAAAGAGTCCTGTCATAAAATAAAAGGCATTTCAATGAAAACATCTAGTTTATTAATCATGTAAGTGTAAAAATATTTTTGGGCAGTGTGAGAGTCGAGGTGTATAAAACTACAACATCTGATAATCCGACAGATTTCTTGACAGTAGCAGAAGTTCTCATGAAAGTATTAAAATAAAACCTTTTTATCCCCTAACAGCAAAAGCATGTATCTGTATTTGTTGTTACAAAGTGTTTTCAAAAAGTAGATGTGGATCTGTATTAATGTTATATTTAACTTAACATTTATTGCTTTTTTTCTGGGAATGCAAGTAGGAAAAGTATGGAACTTGATTTTAGTAATTTATTTTCTGGATAAGTATGGAAAAAAGAAAAGAGAGTATAGCAAAGTATTTGTGTTTCCGGACTAAAGTTTTCTAAAGTATAAAAATTAAGAATTTCTAAAAATAAATTGGAAAGGCATCAATATCTTTGAATTGCATATAAGACAAATATACAAATATGAAGCTTGTGTGAACGTTAAGTATGAGTGATGCAGTGATGTAGGAATCAGAAAAGAAAACAGAAACTTTTATGGCTGCGCTCGCTGTCACTACCATGGATACAGTGAATAAACAGTTTTTTTTTATAAGAGAGACAAAACAATAAGGGGGGACAATAAATGATTCTTCTGACAGTTGGATTTTAAAAGCATTTCTTTACCTAATAAACCTCCAGCTGTTTGTACTCGGATGTGAAATATGATCTGAAGAAATCTACAGCGAAGTCTGAAGATAGAGAGAGGGAGGGCAGAAAGAGTGTTGAGTTTCAGACTTTGGACTCATGACGATCAAACATTAACTGTCAGTGACCATAAAGCCATAAACCACAGAACCACGGACACATCTAACTGTCTGCTCTGTGCTGCTATTTGTTTGAGCCTGAAAGCATTAGATACATAACACATCTGCCACGCAGCAGACGCCGTCGAATATTCAGTGTTCAAATCTTTGTTTTCCTCCCTACTCATTTATTTATTTATTCTACCATACATCTAAACATTTCAAAACATGTTGCAGCCCCAAGAATGATCCAGATACATTTAACAGGAAGACACCAAATTATCAGAGAGTCGTGGTTGCATTTCTGGTTAAATGTTGGTTAAATAACCGGTTATTTTTTAAATGATTGCATCTTCCACAGTCCATTCATTTATAACATGTAGTTTAAGTTGAACCTGTATTTTAAAATGATGAAGAATGATGAATTCATTACTAGACATGTTCGCTCTCCTCATTCATTCTCCCTCATCAGTCGGATCAGCAGGGCAGGACCTGGAGTTCCTTATTTGGACATTAAAATGTTTATTGTCCTTCTACTTCCTGCTGTAGAGTCGGACTTCTCCTTTGCTCAGCGATCATAAACAGTTGGAGGAAATATGTGAAAGGTGAACAGATGAGAAAAGAGAAAGGCAGCAACACTCCTGGGGTTTCGCTTCCTGTCAGCACGAATTATTTGGAGCGGCAGAATAAAAGAAACGCTGAACCTGAGCAGCCGTGTGAGAAACTGCTGCTTACTGATTAGCTTTCACTTCTTATCAATGTGAGTCCTTTGGCAGCAGCGCCCAGGGGGTGAACCTGCCAGTCCACACTCCGTACTGTGGTCCATGCTGGACTTGAACCTGCCACCCTCCGGTTCCCAGACCAAGTCCCTACTGGACCGAGCTCCTGTCGCCCCTCATGGTTACAATAATAAACTCGTGGTTATGGTCAAAACCCAGCATTCACTGTCTGTTGGAAACACGTTTTGCTGTCCCATCGATCCACAAAGACCTCCTCCCCTTGTGGACCTTAATGTACCCAAGCAACCCCCTTACCAAATAACAACCACCTCTAACACCGTGACAACCAGAGTATCTATGGCACCCTAGAAACCACATGATAGCACCAGAGCAACAGTCTCAACCTCCTGGCAACGCTATAATAAGGATCCAGCGACACCCTACGAAAAATCATGCAGCAAAGTCCTAGCGAGCACCCATCATCCATGAGCAGCACCCCAACAACCACCTAATCCAAACATCCTGCAGAATGCTTTCATACTGACTGATGCTGTTTGTTTCCTTTGTGCCTTTCAAACATGGACACAAGAAGTGGACTTTGTTTTTGGTATCAATATGTATCAGTGTCTTAACTCATTGAGGTGTTTTAGGGAGTTCAGAGTCATTTGAAGTGTCCCATTGACCACAGACGTCAGGGCACCGGTCACCAGACCCAGAGAGTTCAGTCCAGGACATGAGGTAACTGTGAGCAAAGTGACCGTACATGTTTATTGTTGTCAGTTGTTGTTAATAACTATAAGACATAAATCCTCCTGCCATTAAAATTAATGCAAAACGAATGTTAGTATGACGTCATTATATAGACAGAGTTTCTCTCAGCACCCCCAATGCCGACTGACTTCCAGCCTCCCTGGTTACAAGGTTATTTGAGGAGTGGCTGAAGACTCACTGTCATCATCATCATCATCATCATCAATACTGAGTGGGAGGCGGTGGGGAACTACAGGGAGCGGCTCCCAGCAGTTTATGGCCCCTCGCAGAGAGTAAAGTCCTCCTGTTAGAGCCACAGACATCAGATCAACAAGAAAAACTGAGGGAGAGAGACGAGAGACTCCAACAACCCGACCTGCTTCTGACTTCACCCACTGAGGCTTTACTTGGGAAGACCAGGCCTTGTGAACCCGTCACTTCTGCTCTCCTTACACTACTTGAAGGCTTCCATCGAAGGCTTCAGTGTCTTTAGACCATTTGTGGCAGTTGGATTTCTTCCAAGGGTTCCTTTGTTGTTTCACCTTGAGAGTTTTCTGGAAACATTGTCATCATGTCGACAGCTGTGGAAGCGACCGGGTTCATGATGTGCATGCTCAGCTGGCTGATCAACGGAGCGGCGCTGTCTAACGACTACTGGAAGATTTCCACCGTGTCTGGCAGCGTCATCATCTCCCAGAGGCAGTTTGAAAACTTGTGGCACGCCTGCGCCGAAAACAGCGCCGGCATCGCTGAGTGTAGAGACTTTGAATCGATGCTCGCCCTTCCCGGTAAGACGAGAACACCGACCCGCTGAGTTTTAAAACCTTGTGTTTTCTGAAATAAGATGTGTGTGGGTTCCTGTTAGAGTATTGTCCAATTCCACATAAAGCAAAGACACTCAGGATTTTTTATTTTAGCTTCAGATGCTTTTTCTGGGGTAAAAGTTGCCCTTTCAACAATCACATTAAATTCCCTTAAAATTCAAAAGCGACTCTGTAAGGATCTTGTTTAACAAGGATTTAAACACACTGATTCAGAAGTTACATTATATGAACCTTTTAGAAGGTTTTCTTTATTTAAGACTTAAGACTAAGAAGTTCCTCCTATAGATGAAGTCATAAAGCTGAGGGGCGTCAGTAATCTACCAGGTTTTAAAATCTAATTAACTCACTAGTTGATCAGCATCTACTTCTCATAAAGCAAGTTTTTTTTGTCTTTTTTTTGAAAGATTATCAGATCTGTTGTTCAAAAAAAGGGCAACATGTCATGTGGCACCATTTCAGAACCACTCGTCCAAAGGTTGGTGGATTTTACAGCCAGAAGTTTCCCGCCTAAAAACCAAACGAAGATCAGTTTCTGTTTTAGTTTGTTACAGAGACAAAACTAGATTGCCATTGTGAACAATTTGAGTTAATAATAGTGACGTTAATTTATGAATTGAATGTTCTCTTCCGTCATGATGTGTCATGCCGTATAACATTATCTTTTGGGCGCCATTTTGAGCCTCGTCCGCCACTGACAATAAAATGGAGGGAAACACCAGTCAAGACCAACCACAGGCAGCAGATTGCTGCTTCTTCATGTTGGTTAAGTTGAGTTTAATCTGTATTTACTGGGTTTGATGTAAAAGTGTATATGTAGACACAATGATTGAGTCAGAAGTCATCGTTAGCTGTCTTGTTTAGTCATAAAATGTCCCCACAGCCGTGTTTAGGGAGACCTATTGATCCCAAGCCCTAACAGAAGGTTTTGCCATTTAGTCTGACAGTATCAAATACATGTAGTGTTTCATCTTCTTCCACTTCTTTATTGAAGCTCTCTGATGTCAATATTGAAATGTCTTGTGGATCAGTTCATATAGATTTCACCAAAACTTAAAAGCTTCAAAAAGAAGCCCTGTGATTGGTCAGAAACCTTAACACGTCATTTAAGGTAAAACTTGTGACTGTGATTCACTGTTCAGCCCTTCTGCCTATTTTGTTTGCAGCTTACTGTACCTGAAACTCTCTGAGGCTCATAAAAAGGTGTGGCAGTTTTTATGATCATTAGAGGCCAACTTGTCAATAAATGACTGCAACAGTACATCTGGGACACACACACACACACACACACACACACACACACACACAATGTTACATCCAGTTCCTCCTTTGTCTTTTTGTTCTTCAATGTGAAGGAAAAATAAAAAGAAATATTTAAACAGCAGGATTCTTATTGCTGTTTCCATTTTTCTAACTGTAGTGATACAAAAGATCTATTCCATCTATTTCTATTCTAGGACAGCAACATGAGCAATGTAAATTATTTCAAACAAGATTAAAAATGTGATTTAAATCATTGATTTTAAAGCAAAAACAGGTGAACGTTCACCTACTTACTGCATTAGGTATCTCAGGTTCAACTTTGACCTCCTGTAAACCATAAAGTGTTCAGCGTGCGAAGGACATTTTGGTTAATTTTCACTTCAAATAAATAATCTGTTTTAGTTACTGAGAATTAAACTTGGATTTGTTAACAATTAATCTCTGTAAACAGATATCCGCATATGAATGCAGATTCTGTAGGCAAAGGACCAAGATTTTGGTATCCGAAGTGTTCTGGTTCACGTTTGTAGTCTGAGTTGTATTGACCAATCACATGGGAGCAGGCTTCGGTTGGATGCAGGTAAACAGTCTGTGGAGAGCAAAAGAGGCAAAAGTGGCCCACTGTTCTCAAATACTCACTAGAGCACTAAATGTGGATTCATCCGCCTCTGAAAATAGTCCCCAATAAATGCAGTATTTCCTGTTTTTTGATAAAAAACTCCAGAGAGAAGCTGTTTGAGGAAATGACCTTTTGAAAAAAACGAAACTAAATCGCAGTCATGGCAACAATACACACCTCCTGTTCTCTCTGTCTCTCCTGTTTCCATCCCAGCATCTCTCTAACATCATGCTTATATTTCTTCAGTCTGTTATCGGCTCTCTGTGACCTCTGACCTTCGATCTCTCCACTCTTATTAACAAACTTATTCCATGTCACTCTAAATGTATTTGGACAGCAGTTCTGCCTGATACACATGTTTTTCATGAACAGAGCATCAGATACTCATACTCTTATACCTCATACGTATAAGATCTAACGAAGACACCTCTGTTGTAGATGATGCCGCTTCTCTGTGGTGATGACGTGTTGATGTTTTGTTCAAACTGTCCATGATGTAAATGTGGAGATATATCCTTTCCCTCTCTGCAGCTCACGTGCAGGCGTGTCGCGCTCTGATGATCATCACTCTGCTGCTCGGCCTCGGCGCCATGATCGTCTCTCTGCTCGGAATGAAGTGCATCAAGATTGGCTCGGCCACGGAGCAATCCAAGGCCAAGATCGCCATCACTGGAGGAGTCCTGAGCATCCTCTCTGGTGAGTCCACCGAAGACCCTTTTAAACCTTTAACACCTGGTTTCATCTGTATACTCTTGTATCTGGATTACTTTTTGAAAGGACCACAGTGACCAAAAGGCAGAGGGACTTTTCTCTCATACATGTTTTACATGTTTATTAAATAAAATACAAAAAAACAACGGGACTCCAGCTGTGAAAAAAACATTCAAGTGCAAAAAAAAAAAAGCAAATATTGAGAAATAAGACAATATAAAATCAGTTGGCAATGTGACTTAATAAAGGCGGAATCACTAAGTTCACAGTAACATAGGAAGACTTTTTAATGTGTTGACTCAACTGAATAAGTCCAGTATCAGTGCTGGAATCAGATCAATGCATTCACAATCGGCTGCAGTTTAACAGCTAATTAAAATGGCAGCAGATCAGAAAAACAACATTAAAAGTTTTCTTTATTTATTAAATACAGGTAGTATCAGCCAATCACATTTTTCTGTCTTAATGTATTGTTTTTTTTCTGGTTTGCAGGTCTGTGCTGCATGATAGCAGTTTCCTGGTACGCCTACAGAGTCGTGCAGGACTTCAACAACCCGTTCTTCGGTGGTGTGAGGTGAGTTCAGATTGGTTTGATCCTCTCACACAAGAACTGACAGCGTTAAAACATAACTAATGATGGTTTTCAACACACTGACTCCTCTGTAATGTTATTAATAATGTTATATAAAATGAACCTCATGGACACAAATATTACTTGTTTTCAGTTCTGTAAAGTAAGATGACAAGCATTGAAATGAATTAATGAATACATTCTGTTGTGTTTCCTTAAGGTTGATTAAAATGAAAGACTTTGGGATAGTAACCCATGCTTCATTCATTTTTTAATCCATTGATCCACTCACTGATTCTTTCAAATTCTCATTACTTATTATTTGTCATTTTCATTTTCATTTAATTCTTGAAATATTTATTTATTTGTCATATTTGTCCTGTCAGGGACAATAATCAGGAGGCGAGACAGCTACTAGAACTAGAACCAGTTCTACCTTGAAAAACTTAATTTCCTGCTTTTCAAAGTCCAGAATCAGGGAAATATAGTTTCCTGCCCCCCCCCCCCCCCCCCCCCCCCCAGTCCTTCAGAAAGATCTCAGAAGTCTTTAACCTGAGTTTCGGCTCGTGTTCGGGTTACTGTGGTTGTCTGACGCGGCGATGTGTGTCTGCAGGTTCGAGCTGGGCACCGGCCTCTACATGGGCTGGGGTGGAGCCAGTCTGGCCGTTCTGGGCGGAGGTTTTCTCTGCACCGCCTGTAAAAGAGCGTCAGCTGGAGGCAAGAAAGGGTGAGTGCCACACACCTCACCTGACTCTTCATCCTCTTCTTCATCCTCCTTTTAAAATGAGCAGTTCTAATATTAACTCAACAGCAGACTGAACAGCACATAAAACATTAGACTCCTTAGATTTCCTTATACTACTATATTATTATATAGTATATATATATTATATATATTATAAATACTATACTTTACTATACAATACTATTGTATGTAGGTTTAAATACTGTATGGGTTCATCAAATTAGTGCTAACAATTATATTAATTACTTAACTCATATAAATAAAAGAAACAAGTCCAAATGTCTGCCTTGGCATCCTCTTTGAACTATTCCTTTAATTCGGTGACTTTATCTTACAGTTTGAGTCTGACTTCGTCTCTTTTGTTTTGCAGCGGTTACTATGGAAACCCGCCAAAGAAGGTCTACACGGCCACGGCCAAGTCGGATCCAGATTCAGCCAGAGCTTACGTCTAATCTCTACGCTTTTAAGGACATTTTTAGGCTAACGTTGAATTCCTGAAGGTTCGCCCTGACTTTAACCTGGTGACCCTGATTTATGTAAACTAATATGACAAAGTTGTAACCTAAAAATGAGTAGTTTTTTATTTTTGAGGGACCAGCTGTTTGTTCCCACAGTGTGATGCTGACAGGGACACACACACCATTACGGTGCTGTCAACACACCGAGTGTGACCCATGTCCTGCCAACTGTGGACGTGTAGTTCTTCTTCTGTCCTTTTGAAATATTTCCTTATTTTTTTAAAGTGTTTTTGAGGTGAAATCTTCTCTAAATCTTGGGAATACAGAAAGATTTGTAGATGATTGTTAATGATTGTGTAATTCTGTTTGAAGTTTATTATTATCTGAATAAAGTTTGTATTACAGGATAAATGAGTGCCTGCATCCATTTTGTGTTGTGATTAATGTTTTTTTCAATGTTAACACAAATCTTTTATATATATTACTAAATAATGTTACTAAAGTAATACAATATAATGTTCTGCATATATATAGATAATGTATTCATGTATTTAATGTGTGTCAAAATGACATTTTCCCCTTTACTTGAACTAAGATGGTGAGATGACATTTTGTGACTCTTCTTTTGATTGGTTGAATCTCAGCTGTTCATTTTCAAATATAATGTTTTAGAAGACTGAAACGTCATAGAAATTGTCTTTGTGGTCATTGCGTGTCTCTACGTGGTCGTTTTTCATTCCCGGGGGTCAGGCCCAGCAGAAATCAGAAGACTTTTTATACATTTTAAAGTCTGGTGTACTTTGAGAGGAAAACTAAGATGTTAGATCTATGAAGAAAGTTTTGCTGAGCTTGTGTCTGGTAAGCCGTTCATAATGATAATATGACACACTTACTTATACTTATTCTTATATTCTTGACAAATACATGAATAAACACATTGAAACTACATATTGGTGTTTTATCAATAATTGATTAAGTGTCAATATTCTGATCATAAATAAAGTGTTTACTGAAAACTGTTCCACTTAGGAGACCACACACGTCTGTTCCTGCACGTGCATGTTATTTCATTTAGTGTGTGTGTGTGTGCGTGCGTGTGTGTGTGTGTGTGTGTGTGTGTGTGCGTGCTGTAATCTCCTGTGTAATAATGATGATTAATACGCTGCAGGGCAGTAATCCACCTCTGTCTGTTTACCTGCTGACAGGCAGAACTGTGGATTAAAGCTCCACAGCTTCACTCTGTCTATCTATAGACCTCCTCACACACTGTAGGCCGGATCAAACCTGCCGCTCAACCTTCAGGCGTCTGGTCCAACTCTGGATGTCAAAAGTCTGAACACATCTTCATTTTCCAGCCTGTTCACACTCACAATGATAATTTATGTTTTTAAATGAAATCCAGAAGTAAACAGAAGCTAAGAACAATCCTGCAGGTCTGTACTTCACAGCTTCTTTACTTCCTCTGTTGGTAAATATGTTACTTTCACTTCACTTATACACAACAGTTATAAACCATATCTTCTAACTATGTAACAAACAATGTATTGATCAATCATTTTCCATTTTTAACATTAACATTATGACTCTCACAGTTTATTATTCTGCTGTGATACGATCCCGGCGACTTCCTCTAAAGGCCACTACATGCTCGGACTGTGTTGAAGTGAATGAGGAACAGGGGTTTGTTTTTCACAAGATGTTCAGAAACAGCATTAGGGGTGGACAAAAGGTTGGGGCAGATGTGTGATAACATTACAAATAATACCCACAATATTGTTTACAGCAGCCGCACATACAGTACCAGTGTATATCAGCAGGTCCTTTATACAGCAGGCAAGAGCAAACAGGACAAGTTCAAACAACTTCCTGATATCAGTTACAATCAAACACACCAAGACAATCAAACAAGAACCACAAATAATGGCATTACACCCTCCTGGCAGATGATAACTTTAGGTTTACAGTATGCAGGCACAGAAATAAGCAACCACACACGCTTTAAAACAGGCGTTGTTTATATTGAAATATGCACATAAAGTTTACAGGTTTTTAATATTTGCTTCTATATTGTCATTGCAGAACATTTCGTGTTGTTTTTTTCCCTTTATTGCAATGTTGCCTTCCTCATCTTCCACATTTTTATACTTTTATTAATTTAATAAATAACAGAGATAACAAACAAAACAACCAAAAAGGAGGCGTGATGGGGAAGGGGGCCTGCTCAGTACAGATCTTGGGCTGAATTGAAATAAAATGTTATTGTGCTGAGTCAATCTTTGAGGGTAAATCTTATTCCTTTTTTGTGTGTGATCTCTAATTGTAAAGTGATTTTTCTTCCATGTTAAAACTTTGTTTTATTATTGACAGACGTGAATTTAGTTTTAGTGGATTAGACTGTTTCCATGTCCTTGTCACCTGCACAGTGTCTTACAGAGATTTTATGTTTCCTTGTTAATTAATACCCAACATATTTTCTAATTTTCAACTTCTTCCCAAAGTTTTGTGGGTTTTTTTTAATGCGTTGTTCTGATGTAGTTGTGTGTTTTCCTTACTACACATGTCCACCTCTCGCTGTGTCTGTCCCTCTCTCTAATCTGGCTCTGTTGTGCTGACTGAGGGGGAACCAGCTTCAATCCTCTCAGTCGGCTCATTCACAGGAAGTCTGCATCCGTCCGTCTGGGTGTGGTGGTGTGTGGAGGAGGAAGAGGAGGAGGAGGAGGAGGAGGAGGAGGTGGGGGGTTAGCGCCGGGTACTGAGGGTTGGTCAAAGTTCACAGCCGGGTCACCTGATTGGCTGACGGGGCTGAGGGATGCTGTGACGGACAGCAGGTGTTTACATATAGAGCTCCTCTGACCGCTGGCCGTCTCCCCCTCTGATCCAACAGCACACCTTCCACTTCTGCAACACAGGTGAGTCTCTCTGATTCTAACGCTGCAGGAAAAACCCACTCTGACGTATTGTTCATGTTTCTTTGTTTTGTAGTCCTGGAAATATAAATCATTTCAGCGCAGTAGAATCAAGAAAATGTACATTTATCTGTGGGCAAAGGTTGATTTGTGTCCTGTGTTGTCATTTAATTTCATCCACATTTTTTCACTTATTAACAGAAAAAAACATTTCTTATCTAAATTAAAGCATACAGGGTGTCATATGTTGTTCATATTGTAAAGCTGCTGATAAATCTGATTCTGGGCTCTAAAAATAATGACTTGATTTGACTAGAAAATGCACAAAATGGAGATTTTTTTGCTGTAAAGACAGAAAAATAAAAGATTTCAAAATATTTAAACCCAGGTTTAGGCACAAATGGAGAATGACAGAAGTATATAGTTGTTATTTTCTTTAACTTTTATATTTTAACAACTTTTACATTGGTGTTGACAGCTAGACGTTCAGTAAACACTGTTTAATGCAGACCTTCACTGTGTGAGCACCAGTAGTGCTTTCATTTATCATTTGGCTGATTCAATAGCGATCAAAGGAAATCCAGAGAGATTTTGTGAAGTGAGATTGTGTGGTTCTCATGAGAAGGTTTTAAAGGGATTAAAAAGCTTCACAGAGTTTAGTCTGTTCAAATCTCTCAGTCAGCGCCACTGAATTAACTCAGGAAGGGGAAATCATTCATTTACATACACAGTGACCAAAAAATGCAATTCCTCTGAAATGAACACTGACATTATGTTCATTCAGATACTGCAGTTGTTTGTGTCTTTACTCAGTACTGTGGGACTTCTGGTGATGAGCTGAAATATAAAGAAAATTCTGTAAAATTTTGGGACTAAATTTTAGATAATAATTCATATCTTATTCTTTTTTTTTAAATGTGTATAAGTGCAAGTGTTCCCTGTATTTATTTACATTTCAGTGGTGCAGTTTAGCACTGAGCCACAAGAGGACGCCAAAGCACAACCATCACCATGCCCACTCATCCACAGGTGTTTCTACCTCCACCGCAGGACAGAAAGAGAAGGAAGCAGCGTTTCTGCTGCTCGCAGAAATACAAAATCACATTTAAAAAAATTAAATGGCAGCAACTGTTTTCAGACATCATGTCCTGGTTACTCTGGAGAACCCACAGAACGCACTTCTAACAGTCTTTATAGGGACATAAAGATAATGTGATACATGTAGCTTCAGTTTAAATGAGCACATTTAAACTAACATGAGCTGACGATATGTTAGTAATGTGTTATGTGATATTTCAGGTGTCTAACTGTTACTCGTTGTCTGGAATAATAAAATGTGTGAAGTCGAACATTTAAAAAGACTCATTTAATACAGATTTAACGTAGAAGAGAAGAGCGTATTTTTAACGTTATATTTGTGTTGGATTAACGTAAACGTGTGGAGTGCTAACTAACGTTTTTGTAACGTTAAGTTTAATGTTCACAAATATAGTTTTAGCTTTTATAGTCAATTTATGTTACAGTTTTAAAAAATGGCGCCATTTGGAGTTTCAAATAATAATTGGTTAAATTGGAGAAACATTACATAAACAAAGTTGACCCCGAAGACATTAAGGTTAATTTACCAGTTTAACTAAGTTTGTGCCTCTAACTTACAACAATTACGCTCAGTCTAATAAGAATAAATACTCCCTTTTCCCTTTTACAACTCTGGATGCTATTCTCAAGATATTTCCAGGATCTTTTGAAGACTCTTTGACCCTCTGGATGAAAAAAGTCTTCAACTATCCTGAAATATATGCGGTGTCACCAAACTTCAAGTATTGATAATTACTTAACTGGAGGGAGTTCTTCTGACGCAGTCTGAACATGCCCACATAGTCCTGAGGAAGGTAAAGCACCTGCGTGGGTGAAACATCAAGGGAAACAAAAGATTACAGACACTCATTAACGTTTCTTGTTAAATAGAAACCATTAAACCCTTTAATGACATGAACTCTGGCGTGTTTGAAGATGTTGATGTGTCTCTTTCTTTCCCTCAGGCTCCGCTGCCCTCGATCTGCACCAACATGAGTCCAAAAAGTGTCGTTTTCAAGAAGATCTGCAAAGACAAGTCGGTGAGTGAAGCTCCTGAGCTGAAGTAACATCACCCACTGTGCCTGCAGTCATGGTTTGAGTCACTGCAGGAACTTCAGAGATGTCTGATTTACATGTTGGGTAACAAGCTATGGCTGGCTGGGTTTAGCTGTCAGCAGCGTTAGGATGAGCTCAAACCTGGCAACCCCTCTGTAAGGACTAGGCTGCGTTCACACACACCGCAGTGGTTGTGTGTTAACAAATAGCTAATACAGTAAATACTGAAACCAGATTTATAAAAAGGCATTTCCTTAAATGCAAAGCTGCAGAAATTAAAGGACATGACTTTCCTTTAATTTGTGGACCTTTTTTTATGTCAGATGTCTGGTACATAAGATGCTTTATGCTCCAGACTTGTTTCCCTGATGACCAACCTGCCCTCACCTACACTATTTGTTTTAAATGGTTATTACTCCTACTTGTCGGATAGTAAAGGTTGGTCTTTTGGGGAAATTTTCCACCACACTGCATTTAATTCTGTAAAGCAGTTCAGCTGCTGATCCTCACAAGGTCGACGCAAAGTCACGACAACGTGAGGCGCACTGAGCCACGTGTGACTGACGGCCTCACGTCAGATTACTGCTGCTCAGATGTTCGTGTGCTGGTGTTTAATAACCAAATGTCTTTCAGTTGTAATGTTTTACATCCTGCAAAGTGCTGACACAAAAACAAGTAAAATATTTAGGCTCACTTAAGGTTTTCAGTTCACAGCAACTTTCTGAAAAATTATCTTGTGTTTACATTTAATTATTACATCAGCTGGCTGTTAAATATAATAAAATATAAAGCAGCTGTGTGACAGTTGATTTGAATGTGTATTTGATGCGTCCACGACAGTTTGTTGCTGTCTGTTTACAGTAAACAGGCTCCTCTGGGGATGAATATGATCAACTGAAAGAAATTAATAAAAATTGTAGAGAAAACCTCAAAGGGCTGTTTGTTCTGCCCCTCTAACGTTGCAATATGTTGGGTCGGAAATTGTACTTTTATAATCCCATTTCACTGGTTTAAAATTATTTAAATATCTGCTGCCATGAATAGACAGAGATCATGATGCAAAACTGTGTTCTGCTGCTTCAGGTTGGAGTCTACATGGGGAGAAGAGACTTTGTGGACCGTGCGGACTCTGTGGATCCAGTTGGTGAGTTTGGCCACTAAAAATCATCCCCAAACATCCACCGCTAGGACAGGGAACTAATAAACTAATGTAAGGGCCTACAGGTTATATCTGTTTCACCAACTCTTCTTTCTCTGTGACAGAAAACCCTCTTTTTATTCAGTACATCTCTGATGATTGATGGGGTCAAAAAAACAGAAACTTATTCTGTGGGCAGTCAGATAAAATCACCAAAAGCTCCCAGTGAGGCACCGAAACTGTAAAAACAAGGGTTTCATGTATTCTTCACGTGCTCACTTCATGTTTAAAAAGGACGTGTTGCTGTTGGACTCCTCCTGGCAGATCGCTCAGGCTAAAATCCACTGAATAATATCATAAATTCAACTAAAATAAGAAACTCATCCATGGACCCAGGCTGATAAACACATGTATAATGTGCAGGGTCATATGAAGGACGCTCACATTACAAAACAACTTATTACGTTCTTATTTGTGTCCTTTGGTAGGCGTAGGACGTATTTTGATCATTCTGGTTAGTGAGAGGATTTAACTCAGATTAAAAATAAAGTTCCATTTGTGAGAAGATGAGCTTTGCCCCTTTTTTTTGTACCACTAGATGGCGTCATCATCATCGATCCTGAGGCTCTGCAGGGGAGGAAAGGTCAGTACTCAAACACACACTCAGGATGCAGCTCACCTCTGCGTCTGTGCAGGACTGACAGAAATAAAATAAGGTTTTGTGGGTTTGAACAAAACTTGGACCAACAGCACGAGTCAGTACGGCCCTGTCCTGCTGGTGTGTCAGCTGGTTTGGTTTGTCTGTTTTCTCTTATTTTGGAATCATGCTGTAATAAAGTTTCCATATTCCATCTTATTGTGGAGGACAGATGGACACACAGACGCACAAGTAGAGATAACTCACTGAATAAACTGCAAAAACTTATTTGTAGTTTAAACTAATCAAAAATATACAATACAATAACACATACATGTACAATTATACAAATATACTTTTTAATTAGTACAGATGAATGAACTGATTCCAGTTCAGATCCATGTTGAGTTCTGCACATTGATCCCTGAACACAGAAACCTGATCAGCGTCTCTCTCTGCCCTCCAGTGTTCGTCACCCTGTCTTGCATCTTTCGGTACGGCAGAGATGACATGGATGTGATGGGGATCGCCTTCCGCAGGGAGCTGTACCTGTCAACCCGCCAGGTGTACCCGCCTCTGCAGGACCGCGAGAAGGGAATCCACACCCGGATACAGGCCAAGCTGCTGCGCAAGCTGGGAGACAACGCCTACCCGTTCTTCTTCGAGGTGAGATGTGATTGGCAGGCTTTTATAACTGCTGCACTGTTCCTAACAGAAAGTCCTTCACTTATGTAGAAAGTTGAAGCACTGGAGTGAAATACCTCAAATACAGGTTACAGTCCTGCATTCAAACAACCACCAGCAGGGAAATGTACTCAGTGCCAACAGTAAGAGTGGTGAAGAAGAGTCTAGTTTCACTGTCACGTCCTTTCTCCAGTTGTGGGGAGTTTGATGTTGGAGAAGAAGAAAAGGAAGGAACAGAATGAAAGAAGGAAAGATGGAGTTTCACTAACTATGAGAAAACTCTGGAGCTGTGTCCCAGTTCCAGACTTCACAGTCAGTATTCAGGCTTAAAAATGCTGTTGATCGTCTCACAATGCATCGCACATATGAAATGCAGAATCTCTTCATAGCTTCAAGTTTTTAGTGCAAAATGCACATAGATTTCTTTCTACACTAACTGCAAATACAAAATATTAAGATTAGTTTATAGTTAGTTTACAGAAAATAATGTGTTTCCTTTTATAAAACCAGATTTATACAATGATGTTTTTATCCTAATGTTCCCCACACACTGATGAATGGTAGAAGAAAAACTGTGAAATATTAAACATTCTTCCCCATTCAGATGGGATTAAAATCACTGACCAGAGCAGGTGATGTTGAAATCGGACTAAAAGTTAAAGTCTATCTCACGGCGACCGACGGATGTTGTGTTTTTGTCGTCTCAGTTTCCTGACAACCTGCCTTGCTCCGTGGCTCTCCAGCCGGCGCCCCATGATGTCGGAAAGGTAAGATCCCGACCGAGGACTCAAACTGGTGCCGATGAAGCAAACTCACCACAGGAGGGTGACGCCTCTGCTTTCTTCTTCTGCAGCAATGTGCCGTGGAGTTTGAGATCAAGGCCTTCAGCGCCGAGAGCCAGGACGCTAAAATACGCAAACGGTGAGTCACAGTAACCCGTCCTGACAGCTGCAGCTGTGTGTCCAGGTCTCTGCCACACTTTGGTTGAAGGTTGAATTGTTCCTGCGTGTTTTTCTCTGGTCTGTCCAACAGGAGCACAGTGAAGCTGATGCTCAGGAAGGTCCAGTACGCTCCAGAGATCGAGGGCGTGGCGCCCTCTGTTGAAACCACCCGGGACTTCGTCATGTCGGATAAACCGCTGCACGTCAAGGCCAGTCTGGACAAGGAGGTGAGTTGCTTCACATTTATTTTAGCTTGGGGAATGTTTTTCTTTGCGTGCACGTCATTATAATCACGAGAAGTGTTACCATGTATATCCTTTTGATAAACATTGTTTTATAACTCTGTTTTTGTTATTTATCCTTTTAGTTTCACTTCTGTGTCCATTTTAAGGCAGATTCTGATCAGCCCATTAACCAGATGTTCTATAAACACTCTAAATAACCCACCGCGTTGTGAGGAATATGAAAAGGTCATATGTTAATAGTTCACTTTGCATGGTTTCCAGATGTACTACCACGGTGAGCCCATCAAAGTGCACGTCGACATCACAAACAACTCCAACAAAAACATCAAGAACATCATCGTCTCTGGTAAACATGACACTTACTTTCATTGAGGAGGAGAAGAAGGACATTCACTACCTCTAACATGCACACACTGTAGTATTAGAGTTATATTCATGTCCCCTCTTGTCCTCCTCAGTGGATCAGGTCTCCACGGTGGTGTTGTACTCCAATGACAGCTACGTCAAATCTGTGGCCATCGAGGAACCCGGGTATGTGATGCTTTTTAAAGATACGGTGGAAACTTCACAGCACACACCGCCAGCACCTTTCACTGGGTTACAGTGTAAAGTGGTTCCATTGTAGTCGGTTGGCAGCCAGTTTTCAGTGTTTTGAGCACCTCAATGCTTTTTGGCCAACGGATCAAACCACGCTGTCATTGTACTGGGCAGCTTCTAGGTGTGAATATGTGTAACTGTGTTTGTGTGTGTGTGTGTGTGTGTGTGTGTGTGTGTGTGTGTGTGTGTGTGTGAACAGATAACTTGGTTATCTTACTTCCATGAGTGAAAAGGCAACTTTTTGCCTCCACTGTATTGGGGTGATAATACTCTGAGGTAGAAATCTAAGAACTTGGACAAATCAAAACTATCTGCTAGGCTCGATTTCACTGGAGGTAAGTGAGAGGAGAATGTTTTTATGTAATATGAGTATTAAACATTGCGTGAATATCCATTATTGATTTTTTTCTGAGTCTGATACTGGAGGAAAGCAATTTTCACAGTCAGAGTCTTTTGTGGCTTTATTATTGATCAACATGCACTTCTTCACATTTAAACCACAGACTGTATGACAGAAGTGGGCGTAGCCTCCGTGATGTCACCGGCCGCTTTGAAGCCACGAGTTTAGTGTTTTTGTTGTCGCCATCTTGGTTTGGCCAGAGGTGACGTTATTTGGACGAGAGGGTAGCGATCCCCATGGTAGCAACTTATCAAGCATAAGCTGCTTTAAATGAACATCCTTTACATAAGAAAGAAAAGCATTAAGACATTCTATAAAAAAACAAGGTAATATAAAAAGGCACACATAAAAGGGATTTACAAAATAAGCCAAATTGCAATTTTTCTTCCTCATTTAGCTTCCCTAAATCTTCAACCTTCTTCGCAGCGCTTCAGCTGTGAACTGAGTTGAGTTTTGAAACGTCACAGTGCGCTGGGACGACAGGCTCTATAATAACACCATGGATTGCATCTTAAGTCATTACCCATCGCTGGAATTGTTGGTGTACCTCTCGATTGCTCTCTTCTACTGAAGTTGAATGTGTGTCTTCATATCTCAGGGATTCGGTGTCTCCTGGAGCGACCCTGCAGAAAGTCTACACGCTGCTGCCTCTGCTGGCCAACAACAGGGAGAGGCGGGGCATCGCTCTGGACGGCAAACTGAAGCATGAGGACACCAATCTGGCATCATCAACCATGTGAGCAAACGCTCAGGGAGACACGGCCGCTCGAGCTCCGTCATCGGCCGCATTAATGTCTTTATTAGACTGGCTACTTTAAACTTCTTGTTGTCTTTCAGTATCAAGGAAGGTGTGCTGAAGGAAGTTATGGGGATCATTGTTTCATACAGAGTCATGGTGAAGCTCATCGTTGGAGGGTCAGTGGCCTCTGTGTGTGTGTGTGTACTTTACTGTGGTTTATACTGTGTCTACTGAGACTCTATAAGATGGGACCAACAAAATCTTGGACTCCTGGAGTTTTTGAGATAACTGTGAAAACAACGTGCAAGGTGTCTTTTTTAGTGATGAATCAGCTGAATCTGCAGCTTTACGGAGCTCTATAGTGAGTTTCAGCTCATTGTTTATCTGTACCGCTCTGGTTCACTCTCACGGCTCTCATAGCGTCGTTGGATCTGGAAATAAGCAACTTTTTACAAACAAGTTCAACATATTAACTTTAAAGCTGATGATGTGTTCATGCGTTCACAACTTGTTTCCACTGAAAACAAGTGGCTAAAGAAATCCATTATTGCAGGTTGAACTAAGATCTTTTATTAAGTTGTGATATCTTATTGTGAACATTTTTCTCACCGCCTCTTTATGTTAAAAAAGTTCAACATAATTTGTTTTTTTTTTCTATTTGCTCCACTTTTCATCTCTACATTGCTTACAGGATGATGGGATCAAGGTGGGCTCATGTCTCCTCATTTTCATTGTAATCAATTCAATTGTAGAAAGTTATACAAAGACAGAATGTAGTTCAGCATCAGACTGGTCATTAATACTGAAGTGTCTGAATAGAAATCAAACATGGTTGCCACCAGTCTGCTTTTGTGTTTAAAGTGGAAACAGACAACTTTTTTGCTTGAACTCATCATTATGAAGTAAACGTTTGCTCAGTGTAACGGCTGTAGAATAATGACGCCATCGAAGTCCCTGTAAGCGTCACTTTCACTGTGCAATTCTGTCTGTTCATTACGAAAAAATTACAGCACAAGGCGTTCTTTTTTACTTTAGTAGTAAGTAACACAACCTGCGTGCTTGTTAATACTGCCGGATGTTTGGCTTGAAACAAACAGGCAGATAAGTACTAATTCTGTAGGTAGTCTGGAGTCTGGAGACGCTGAGCTTGACGTCGTGCATCCGCCTCCATCTTGGTCAACAGCAACAAAAAACAATTTGTGGCCTTTCTGAAATGAGCTTTGGTGAAGGTTATTTTATTCTGTGATGATCAAGGAGCTGATGAGCAGACAGACGGTCGAATATCTGAAGGATCCGGGTGTCTTTGTCTTTTTGCGACAGCGGGACAAACAATAATACATCTTTGAATTGATAGCGGGGTGTAACAGGGGAAAAATGTCTGTAGCCACTTTAAACCCTAATTTAATGCTGCTTTGAAATAAAAGGTGAAATGTATATAATATAATAAAAACTGTTGCCAAATACTAGATTGAGTAATCTTGAGTTATAATCATGGAAATCTTAATGATATATTGTTAGAGACTGATACTGTAAGATCTTTTAATTTTAAAGCATTTTTTTTTTTTTTTACTTAAACTTGCTGAACACATTTAGTTGATTGTCACATCATGTGTTGTGCATGAATTCATCACCACAGTTGCCGTGAGAAACGTTTGTGTTGGTTTGTGTTGCAGTGAGGTCGGCCTGGAAGTTCCCTTCAAACTGATGCATCCTAAACCTGATGCAGGTAAGGAAGCATACATTTCACTGTGTGTGTGTGTGTGTGTGTGTGTGTGTGTGTGTGTTTTATGGCAGCTGTGCACATCTGTAGCAAAGTGTTGGTTCTCTGTTGATTACATG
Source organism: Lateolabrax maculatus (assembly GCA_031216445.1). Lineage (NCBI taxonomy): Eukaryota > Metazoa > Chordata > Actinopteri > Acropomatiformes > Lateolabracidae > Lateolabrax > Lateolabrax maculatus. The sequence continues at coordinate 1,545,763 of CM062203.1, read as the reverse complement.
TAGCTTCCCCAAAAGCATCTTCATGTGATGAACATCATTTATGCAACTGATGAACATTTATTCATGTATATTAACGATAGTCGAAGCGATCGTCAGGACAAAGAAAGTCAAAGTGAATCTAAACCTTCTGGTTTTTCTTTTTCTTTATTGCTGCCAACAGTGAAGGAGAGGTAAGATGGTTGTTCACGCAAAAAATAAATACATAAGCAAAATAAATGAGTGAATGAATGAATGATGAGGACTTGTGAAGGAGACACTGTGCCTGAGTCCGGACACTGTGTAATGTCCTCTGTCTGTCGTGGTTTTTATTCGCTTCATTTCAGGGGAGAGATAATGTTTCGGGATCTTTTATCTCTTCATCAGCTCTTTTTCGGCCTTTATTCTTCTATAAGCTTCTGTTTATATCCTGTGTGTTCATCAGCTTTCCTCTCTTTGTTTTGTATTTGTTTCTTCATGCCCCCTTTTCTTTGTTTTCATTTTGTCAGTTCGGACAGTTAAAGGGAAAACCACATGTTCTCAGTTCAGTCCAGACTTCTGCTCAGCTCAAAGTTGGGCGTAGCTTTACGGAGAATGATGTGAGGTTCCCCAATTCAATTTACCAACTTAGTAGGACCCAAATATTTTTCATTTTTCCCATTTTCAAGATTTCCCTTCTCGTTGATTCTGAGAATTCATGCTTTGTTCATCAGTTTAGCAGTTCACCTGAGCAGGTGCAGCAGGAGAGTGAAGGATGTCAATCAAGCCCAGAGAACGCAAAATGATTGAAGATGCGTGTGTGGTCTTTAAGGTGATTTTCAATGTGTCTGAGTTTTAGACTTCATATCAGGAGAAAAACCTTCGTAAAAAACTGCAAACAAATGGTAAAATAGTGTGGTGCTGTGAATGATTTAATAATCCAGGTGATGAGGTCTGAGGTCAAAGGTCACTGCCGGGCCGAAGTTCCCCTCAGTCTGTAGGTCTCTCTAACGCTGCCGTCACGTGTCGTCTGCAGTGAGATGGAGGAGGAGATGGTGTTCCAGGAGTTCAAGCGCTCTTACCTGAAGGGGATGATCGATGACGAGGACGAAGACGGAAACGTGTCGGGCGGCGACGACATGGCGCCCAAAGAGAAATAGGAGTCGGCCAGGGTGACGACGGCTGAAACAAAGACAGCTGGGAGTTTGGGTCGCCTCAGAGTTTGTGCTAGAAAACGTTGAGACTTAATTAAAGGACCATACCTGTGATTTTGGATGTTTTGATATTTGTACTTCATTAAGTACACTAAGTGGAGCAGAAAGGCCCCAAAACAAAATGACAGAATCAGCCCTCACATACCATCAGCTTGTTCATGATCATCCCACAGGAGTCATGTTTGTGTCCAATATTCACTGTCTGTTTAGATCTGGTTTAGTCTCCACCAACACCTGAGAAAAACGTGGATATTTGGCTGCTAAATGTTCCACAGTGTTCTCTAACTTCATCTGTGAGTTGGTGTTGATTCTCAGTGGGTTCTGAACTACAAGAGACTCTTGAATATTCATTTAAGTCAACTGTTAATGGAGCCTTGAAGCTCAGATGATACTTTATGCCATGAGCGTCTGCATTTAATACGGCAGATAAATATCATTCAAAGATGATTTTTTTAGCCAACATTTGCAAGATAACATGCACAACCACTGATATGGTCCTCCAGTAGAATATGTGTAAAGTCATTTGTAAGAATCATTATTGTGCTTTTTCAATAACGCAGTAAATTGCTGACTCCTAACTGCATTTTTAGATCTGAAGTAACTCATCTGTTCATTTTCTACAGTCAGAACAAGTTGGGTTAGTGAAGCTGAAGTTTAATTATATTTGAATATTGCAACGATCGTACAAAATTGCAAGCTTTCATAAATAATATGGGAATTAGTTGTGTGTGCTTTAATTGGTATTTAACAATTCAGTTTCCTCCTGGCTCACCTCTGGAGGAAATGATAAAACTTCTGCTGTCGAGTTCAGATTTATGTTGCAACATTTATGTAGAAGGCTGAACATTATTTGGCATTTAAAGGAGATGTGACGCTCTGTGCGACTGTGCAGTTTGAATTCTGTGACAATAAAAGCTGATTGATCCATTCTCTGCTCTTTCTTGGGGTGAAGCAGTTTCTCAGGCTCCATGTGGGTCGCTTGATGTGCAGATGGTTCATGGGACATTTTTACAACCAATGTATCGATATTTCTTTGCTATATTAAAAAAAAAGCGTTAATCTGATGTTATTCTATATTATTCCTTTTGTCAACAAATCCCATGTGCAGACCCAAACCAACAATGTGTGTTAATCCGTCTCTCAATACTTTCTGACTTCCAGCTCAAAGCCCATTGGTTCCTTCTGAAGACGTAAAATCTTTAAAAACACCTCACAAATGTATAGTTTTGTGTTTAAAGAGAAATTCAGTAATTTCTTAAAACAGCTGCTAACTGTGTTTTTTTTTTTTTTATCAAACAGGAGGAATGTTGTATTTTTTTGGGACTATTTTCAGTGGCGGATGAACTACATGGCACAGAAGAATAAGAGATATCAGGCTTTCATAGTTAGTACGATACATTTCAATGTCGCTTTGCCTCTGCACGAAAAAAATATAGAATATCATCATACAGATTCTTTTCTTTATTTTCCAGAATACACTGAGCTTGTATATTATAAATTATGCAAAAAATTAAAACCACTGAAGAAGCAGTCGAACATAAGCCTCAGGAGAAAGTTAATTTTTAATTTCAGACAAAAAACCACAATGCACAGATCGCAGCAAACTGAGGCACAAACAGACGTGACACAACTACATGCTCACTGAAAACACCTCAGCAGGCACTGAAGAGGTTTTATTTGTGCTATGCCACGTTTCTTCAGACTCTGATTGCCGTCTGCATCGTCCAATCACATGTCCAGAAATCACCGACAGTGTCCTATAGAGCTGAAGGATCACGGCTTCCTTTTTGATGAGTGTTTAATTCACCACAAGGAGTTTTAGAAATTGTTGCCTGTCATGCAAATTCAGGCTTTTTTATTGTTTGATGTTGTAGATAGTATCTCAATTGATGCAAAAGAAAATTTTACAAATCATTTGACCTCGTATCAAGACATTTTTGTCAGAATTGAGAAAATGTAAATGAAATAATTCCCCTTGTTCCCTCTGCAGTGTCATACAGCATCTGCAATGGGATCTAAAATTCTTGAAATAAGTACATTTTTATTAATATGCTTACTCCGCTGGAAAAAAAAGTAAAATTCATATTTCAATCTCTGCTGCTAAATCAGCGCTCTGATTGAAAGCAGGTACAGAAGAAAAATTACTTTGGCAAATTTATTCTGTATACAAATTACTTGGCTCGATGGAGTGTATTGTGTACCTGGTTGCATTTAAAAACTGCACGGTCACATTCAAAATTAAAAGTTACAAAATGGCGAATTTAAGAATTTAAAGTTTTGGCTAGTATATCTTGAACCCGAGTAGCCAGCTGAGTCAGCACAGTTGGCTGTGTTCTGGCACAGAAAAAGATTATTATGCGTCAGCGAGGTGTTGGACATAAAGACTTGGGCCGATGCAGGGTGAAAATCAGCTGCAGTTAGCCACACTCGGACTGGTTTCGGGCCAGTGTCGGCACCAATCTGCTGGAAACAACCTTAAAACAGAATGCAATGACAAGCCCCACGGGTTATTGGGTCAAAAACCTTTGTTAAGTTTTCCAAATTATCATTTTTGACAGTAAGATTCAGCTTGGACTGTTTTCAAGTGTTTCCCTGGCCTCTTTGGATTGTAAAAATGTTTCTAGCAGAACTAAATTAAGGATTTATTAGCCAACTACACCAATCCAGGATGTGACACATATTGCCTGATCCTCTTTCCGTCCGCCCAGGAAACAACAGATTGTTTCTGTGAGAGACGTTTCTTTTCTGTTACTGTATAAATACGTCCAGTGAGAAGGCTGTAGGTACTCTGAATCTGCTGTACAGTTTGTCAAACTCTACTTCAGACACTGTCGCTTTTGCCTTAAATAAAATTATAACAAAAATAACATGCCGGACGACTCGTGATCCTAGCAGCCGATTTGGTTGCAATTTAATTTTTTTCTCAAGCATCAAACTTTATGCATCATCAACATTTGAAAAGGCAAAATGTGCAAGGCTCTAAAACTAAGCTGCAGCAAGCTGATATCAACGATTAAAAATACATTTACTCTGAGGATGCAAAGTGCTTATAAAACATTTACCATTAGAGCAGATCTGAACCTCTACAGACGACTGAAAAAGTCAGTGGCCAGCTCGGTGATCTAGCATTTATTAAGTGCATCAAGTGCATGATCAAATGCATTTGTCAAGCTGGCACTTGTAAGCCTACATGCATTTTCATATTTCAGTGAGTGTTGAATCATAAGAGTGAATTTATCTCCACATTTAAAGGGGGGGTATTCCCCTGCTTAACTTCTGTATCATATTTCTCTTCTTTTGTTTCCTCATTTCTTCAGACATCATAAAGTTTCTGCAAGTTGTTGTTTGGTTTATAGATCTCCAATACAACAGGCTGTTTTGAGCATATTAACATATTAAAAAAAAAAAAAAACATCTTGTCAAGTAAATGTCTATAATTAAGCCCTTACACCCATATTTTTAGAAAATAAGGGGGGAAATGCCAGGTTAAAATATTTTAACGTGTTTTCAGTAGAAGTTAAATGTTTTTTAAGAAACTAGTTTCTATATCTTACAATAAGAAACAATAAGGCCGGCTTTGCATCAAAAACAGGTTAAAATATTCTTCCTGCTCTGACAGATATATTAAGACTTTATAAGGGCTAAATTTCATACAACAAGATAAAGAGTCTATGGCCACACTAGCAGCTCTGCGAGACTGTAGCTCGGCACAGTGGTGCTTTGAGCTAAATACTTCCATCAACATCTTAACATGCTTTTGTGTAGCCGGTGTAATGTTAACCATACTCACAGTCGTAGTTCAGGAGCACTAAACACAAAGTACCGCTGAGGCTGATGGGAATGTCATTAGTTCTACAGGTATTTGGTCGGAAATCAAATACCTGTAAAAGTATTAGACAAATTAAAATTCATCCTGAGGGGAACATGAACGTTTGAACCAGATTTCATCACAATCCATCTAATAGTTTTTTAGTCAACAAAAAACTACAAAAGTCTCAAATCTCATGGTGGCGCTAGAGGAAAACTCGAGATCAATTAAGTCATTGGGATTCAGTTGAGCCAGTCGTTTTTTGCAGTGTAATAACAGCACTGATATTAGCTATCAGTTCTGCAGGCCCCGCTTCTCACCTCAAAGACTCAGATTCAGCACTCGAATGGACGAGATTTAATATTGAATACCATCGCTTGCTTCCTGTGTGACATCACATTTAGGGGTTTGTTTGAGTGATACTATTTCATCAGACAACAACAGTGAGAGGAACCAGCTACACGACTTGTAAAGCGCCACAGTAACCTCCCTGACAGAAAACTCTCTCAAAAATAAACAAATCTGCTTTTCTAGAATACCCCTCCTTTAAAACTAGTTATAAATACACTGAGTGTTTGATTGGGTGTGTGTGGATGTTGGTCTATAACTGTGCGACTGACTGACTGAAGCCTACTATGGGCTAGGGGTAGGGGGTGGTGGTCCATCCCAGCTGAAACCCGATACAGGTGGCTCCGGGGGAATGTGATGTCGGCCCACGGGCATTTCGCAGGAGTCGGGGTGCAGCAGATACCCGGAGAACGTGCTGGTGCTCTCACTGTCGGAGAACATGCCGTTGGTTGTGGCGTCCTTCACCTGCAGCCACACCTGGTCTCCCATGGAGAGGTGGAGCACAACAGTCTGGCTGGTGGTGGCATGGTCGGTTGTTTCTGTTGCTTTGACTACAGGGTAGAAGTTGTGGAACAGACCGACCTTAAGAGACTTGAGGGCGACCGCCAGGTGGAAGGTGAAGATGTAGGTGCCGTTGACGGGGGCGGTGTAGATGCCCCTGACAGGGTTGAAGTGCCCCTGCCTGTTGGTAAAGACGTGTGTGAAAGGAACAGGAAGGTTTTGTACAGGAAACGACTGGTTGAGACATGCAGAGAATGCCGATTGGATGGCCGGGGAGCAGGGTCCTGGTGGCCCCATGATACCCATGCTGCCGTCGTTGCCTTTTGGCCCAAGGGGCCCTTGTATACCCTGGACACCAATGTCACCTTTGTCACCTTTAGCCCCTTTTTCTCCTGGTTTCCCATCAGTGCCGTCCGCCCCATCTGTGCACTCACACACCCCCTGCTCACCTTGATCACCCTTCTGGCCATTCAGCCCGGGATTGCCGGGGTTACCCAGGTCACCCTTATCGCCATTAAGACCTTTGGGTCCCACAGGTCCCTGGACCCCAGGCAGGCCCCGGGCTCCAGCTGGTCCAGGGGGCCCTTGTTGGCCCGGTGGACCCTGAACACTTTCGCAGGAGGCAGGGCATATGCCGGTTTCTCCCTGGGGGCCCTGTGAACCCGGGGGTCCTTCCAATCCTTGGTCCCCTTTTTCTCCTGGAGACACACAAACACAACCAGACATGTCAAGAATATTTGCAATACATGTTGACATAAGGTGGACAAGTGTGTAAACATCTTAACCTGTATTTTCTTTTAAATGACCCCACTGTCAAGTATTACAGAATTAGGGTTGTGTTGCTTTCTTTCTTTGCCAGGATCCCCAGATTCAGAAAAGAAATCAAATAGAATTCTAATTCTGTGGTTCAATCAACGCAACATGGCGTGGCGTGGCGTGGCCACGGCCCACAGCAGCCTGACAATAGTATCATTATCTTAACTCAAACCATAATATTTCCCTAATGTAATTTTTGTGCCTAAACCCAACTAAACTTTAACCACAGTGATGTAAGTGATTAAAACTATTTTTGAAACAGTGATTTGTCACAGATTTGTCCTGGTGTTAGTGGCGTCATGGAGTCCATGTAACACTAATAACCCTTTACATAGATTGATCTTTTACATAGAGTGATGTCAGCAGACCTTTGAAGCCTCGCATGCCCTTTGTCCCGGTGAAACCAACGGTGCCGGGCTGCCCTCTCTCCCCCATGTCTCCTTTCTGACCTGCAGCAACAGAAAGGACAGAAAACATCACAAAATAATGAAAAGCAGGACCGGGTGAGCTGTACCAAGACACACACTGAGTGAAGAGCAACGAGTCCATTGGCCTGTTTTGAATATGGATCCACTGGCAGCAGGAATGACAGACAAGTGGGGGGGAACAAGATTTTCAGCTGTAGCCACTAAATGTAGGACGTGAATATTTCTGTTCTTCTTTCTGTTTTGGCTCCATCTGGTGGTAGAATTGACATTAACACCCTTCTTCTCTTTTTCACCAGGATTGTGACATTTTTCTGACTTAGACATAAAAAAAATGCAAAATAAAAAAACAAATACACATAATTATACACAAAGTGGCAAATGAAAGAGCAAAGTGTTTCTGTCTAATCCAGTGTCAGATGAGAATATGGATAAAATCTGTTGTTGGATGGTGTTTTTTTTTTTGTTTTTGTTTTTTTATGAAACTAGGCTAGCACTTCCCTCTGCTTCCAGTCTTTATGCTAAGCTAGGCTAACCAACCCCCTGACCTATCTCTGTGCCGAGAGATGAGACTGATCTCCTAGCCTGTAGGTGAGAGCAGAAACAAAGAGTTCTTGATGTGTAACTCACCCTTTATCCCCTGAGAGCCTGTGAATCCTGAACGACCTTTGAACCCCGTCATTCCTCTTATCCCAGGACTCCCAGGTGCACCTGATCAAAGATTACAGTCACGTCAGTTTTTACAAAATGGCAAAAAAAAACGTCAAAAAACATCAGCTTTCGTTTTGTAATTTTAGCATTCAAGTCTTAAAGGAGAATCAAACTACCGACCCTGGCAGTGATGGCGCCTTGCTTCACTGACTCTTTTATTGCTTATATCACTTTCCTGCTGAGACCAGTTGTTCTCAAATGTGTTTCTGTATTTTTTGTCAATTCCCCCCACGTGAAATGATTTCATTTTTTTCAAACATTAACACTATTGGAGAAGCTTTTTACAAAACATTTAACTTCATTGAGATAATAATGCTGCAAAAATGCTCAATTATATTTCCTCCCATCGAGACTTGATGCTTTTTTTCACATTTTGATTTAATATTTTAGCTCACTATCACCTTTTCCTCTTCCCTGTCAGTAGTCTGTGCATCTTGTCTTGCAGCATAAGGACACTCTTTGATTATTGTTCCCTCTGATTATGTAAGCCACTGCAACATATCTATGACCCAGGGAGACCCGTCCCCAACGGAATCCACTTTTCACACTTGTTTCTTATCTGATTTAGCAGAGAAATCAAGTCAGAGAGTGAATCTTTCTACAAAAAGATATTCCTTCCTTAAAGTGCAGTTTTTTCCCTGTATTATCACGGATGAGTATTATTACCTGCCAGGGATCACAACAAACCGTTTGAGTCAGTCATTTAAAGTGATCTACATACCTGGTAGGCCCCGGTCCCCCCGGTCTCCTTTGGGCCCCACCGTGCCCTTACAGTGCTTACAGAGGCAGAAAAAGGGAATCTGGTCGACAGGCAGCGGCACCGGTGCGTTCAACAGCAAATCGCAGATCGTAGTATCGGGTGAGGTGGGGATCCCTGGGTCGGGCCCGAGCATCCGGAGATTGTCGGTCATGTTGGCACCGGGGGGCCACGGTTGTCCCGTGGGGGGCATCTGTAGGGGGGCGCCGCGGAGAACGGGTGACCAGACGGGGGTTTCCTCCGACGACTCAGACATGTCCCCCTCTTCTGAGCCGGACCAGTGGGTGGTGTTGGGGTCATCGCCGCTGGACTCCGAGGTGGTGTTTGGCAGCAGCATGGCTGGGCAGAGGGAGGCGAGGACGAGGAGTCCCAGCAGCCTCAACAACATCTGGAGGAAGAGGAGCATGATGGGAGCCCAGAGGAGGAAGGGAAGATAATTACACTGGGAAAAATCTGCATATGTTTTTTCGTATTTCCTTAATTTTTTTTTTTCAAACTTCCATCTGACTGAAATCACATGTTTCAAATACAAATCAGTTGGTTCAGTGTCATTTTTTTATTTTTTTATTTTTTTGACTGACACTTGGATCAGAAACAGGTAAAATGACTTCACCTGACAATTTACACTTGACATTTTAAGTGTCTCGTATCCGAATAAAATCCAGATGAGATTTCATACATTAGCAGCCACACATACAGTATATGTGTGTGTGTCTGGCACGGCTATCCATAAACAATGACATTTATAAACTATGAGCAAGACAAACATTTCAACTGGTGCCGCTTTCTCATACACACAGATGAATTAGTGCTTGTTCAATGTGGCTTTATGCTTTAATGATGTGGATGTAATTTCAGTGCAACTGCAGCTGCTGTTGCAGCTTTTTCCACAGACTGCTGACTGAGGCCGCAGTGGGGGGATTAAAGATCGCCTCTGCATTTTAAGGCCTGTTCACATTACAGCGGGAAAAACAAGGGTTTTTATGTTTCACAGTCAACATGTCAGCAGGGATCAGGGCAGGTCAGAGCAGCTTGGGTCAAAGTTCAACAAATTTGAACTTCCAGGTTCTTCCCGCTGCAGTCGGTGCACTGCGGACATCTGCACCATGTACACACCATAACAGATGATGTGAATCTGTCTTTAAAGACATGGATGCATGTACATGCCACCTTGAATGCTTCTTCGGTCCATTTGTTTTTGGAAAATAAAAACTCAAGAGCTCAAGAGACAGCCAAATATATTCAAAATGTCGATTCAGTTTCCAAATGAAACCTCTTTTGGGCGTTGTTGAGCTAAACATTTTTTTTACTTTTTAAAAAACCTTTTTGAAACATTTTGTTGAATTAGTTTTCTGCTCTTTTACTGATTTGGATTTTGCTCAAACAACCAGTCAAACCTGGATTAAAAAAACTATACGACATCAAATTGCAGCCAACCTGAACAGCTCCCAGACTTGAAAATAAAATCCTTGGACGACGTTTTGGCAAAGACTCACCGCTCCGTCCGAGTCGCGCAGCATCGTCTGGAGGAGGATTCGTGGGAAGATGAGCAGGATCGAGGAGGCTTTGATCCCTTTATAAGCATCGGCCAAAACAAAACTTCTTTCAGGCTCAGTCTCACCTGCCCAGCCCACAGACAAAGGCTGAGGACGGGGGGAGGAGTGGACGCCCGTCTTCTTTGTCCTGCTGCAGAAAAACTGGGCCTTCTGCCTGCGACATGACCTCCTTCAACATGAAACTGCAAAAATATATTCAGAGCAGAAAGAGGAGACACCTCTCTGTTTATCTCTCCATCGTTCTCCACCCTCCTTTTCTCTCATCATCCTTTCTCTTTAATCTCTCCTTTCACAGCTCTTCTTCTAATATTCTGTCTGCTACAGTTGTTTGATTTGGATTTTTAAAATCCAGAATTTTGTGCCAGTTCTGAAGCACCAATTAAACCATCAGATACAATAAAAGCTCAACCAAACCAAGGCTGCCAGCCTCTAAACTACATAAACTCAGGTTTAGAGATTCTGGTTCTTTCTTTTCAGGAGGATTTCCACTTTTCCTCATCTACATTTCAGCAGGAAATATTGACTTTAAGCTTGAAGAATCACATATTAGATTCAGCATGAGATGGGCAGAACTTCTGACTTTAGACACGTCTTTTCATTATTACATTCAAATTACTTTTTCTTTCCAATGTTCCTTAATCCCTCCTTTCTTTCTTTTCAGTACATTACATGTAATTCACTTAGCATATATCAATCCATGGAGCCATTATGGGGGGGCACACATGACTAGCACATTTAAAATTACCCAGAAAATAGACCCAGAAATGTACATTCCTGTCCTACTGATGATCGTAGATATGTTTTAACGTTATTCTACTATTCTAATATGCTGTAGATACCAATGTAATAAAACAACAGTTTTAGAATTTCCTCCAGGATAATAATTCAGTTGAAGGCTGATGTAATCATGACCTTGTATCATCTATAATAATCACCTGAATCAGTACATCTTATATTCAAAAACAGTTTTAATTCCACAGCTTTCGTCTGTTTGACCAGAACAGATTTGTGTGCAACAAAGAACAACCACATAAACTGCTGTAACCTAGTTATTATTAAAAAAAACTGACTTGTGCTCACAGATACTACCCCAAAACAGTTTGATTTTTAAATAAATTCAAATAATAATCAAACAAATAAAGATACCATACTGGTCTGCATCACCACACCTGTAAAACCACACTGCTGCACACTAGCACAGCGACCTGACTTGTGAGGGTCACCTCCAGAAAATACTTGGAAAATAGGTCTGTTATGTTGTGAAGTTGGAATAACAGAAAACTCCACAAAGGACAAACATGACTTGGTATGGGAGGGATTTCTTTGCAGAAGAAGCTGCTCAACAAACCTAGTAATTTAACACTGTGTAAGCAGCCAATCTTCACAATGATCAGCCTACTTTTATTATTTAACAGCAGAGGACAATGACTTCATTCTGCAGCAACACCTCACAGGATTATCTGGATACGCAACATGAATAAAACTAATTGAAAAAATGTGAGAAATCAGTGTAAAATACTCATCACCCTGAAGTTCACAGTTACAGTTCTGGCACATGATCACTTAAATATCTATTCTGATACTTGTGTACTTTTACTTCAGGAAAGCCTTGGTTATACTCCTGAAGTGAACTCTCTTCACCTCCATCTCCCTTTCCCTCCTACTCCTTTCTTCTCTGCTTCTGCCTTTTCTTTGTCACTTTTGGTGTCGATGTGCGATAAGAAGCTCAGACTGTCCTTCAGAAGACTCGCTGCTGCTTCTGTTGTGACTAACGCTGCTCCTCAGTTCATCCTGCACCATTTCAAGGCAACAACCATTCAACTGCTGAGAAACTAAAAGTGGCCTAAAGACGAGACAAAACAGTTTATCAGTTAAATCCTAATTTGGGGAAGTCACTCCTTCTTCTTCGCCAAGAAATAGTTCCAGGACGTTACTCACACTGTAGAGCAGAGCGGAAAACTTTAGTCCATTTATTTTTGATTAAACTTTATCAAATTTAATTGAGAAAATAATCATTAGAATAATAGATATTTGTTGTCGGTTGTTGAGTTTATGAGGATTTTTTAGACCTAAAACAGGATCAAAAGATTGAGAACCTGTAGTTTTACGGTCAGATTGCATTTTGTAGTGGCCAGATTTTTATGTTCATTTTAAATAGTATCAAGTTATTTTTTTGCTTGATGAAAATAAATGTAAATATCTGGGTCAGAATATTTTGCTTATTTGTGAGGAGGGGATTTTTTGCGGTTCAGGTTGGAAAATAAACTAACATTTATCATTAATACAAATCATCAGCGCCTTCAACCAGAAATATTGACTGTACATCAAAACCCATATTTGTCAAAAAAAAAAACCACAAATCCCATCTTAAAAACAGTTCATTGGAAGTGTAGGGAACAAATAGGAAGCATCACAAAAAGGCATGCTTGGGAAGACGCCCTCCCTCTGCACTTTTCAAAAAGCTGTTAGTCACCCCATCGAGTCGCCCCTGGAACCAGAGATGACGCCTTTATGTCCCCAGTGCCAGCTTTTATTCTGAAAAATCAAACCAGCCGAGGACACAAAGGTAAACCGAGCTGAGGGAACGAGGCTGAGGCACAAAGGAAGACAAGGACATGAATAGTTAACCTTAATAAGTGTCCTGGTTTCCACAGCCTGCGGCGTTCGGCGACACCCCGGAGGCCGGCGCGGGTTTCACACCTGTAGCTGTTCACAGTAAACAACAAGACCCACATTCCTGTTTGAAGGGTTTTACTGTGTATTGAGGGGCGGCGAACTGAGGTCAGCCCAGTCTCCGCTGGACTGCAGAAAATACAAGAACACTGTGATGCATATGATACATAAACACTGTGAATGTTGGTGTGTTCACGGCTGAACAACCCAACACCTAATAACCAACATCTCAGCCTTGCATTCTAGAAATGACGTCCATACTGGACGAATTCACGGCCGATTGTTTAAGCCCAGAGCAGATGTTGAGTTCCAATGCAGGACACAGTGTTTCCTTTATGCTGCGAGGTCGGGGGTCCATCGTTGACAGGTTGACTATCTACCCCCCAGGTTTCATAGATAGAGATATACAGTAGATAAACTGCTCGCCAGGAATCACGTATCAAGTATCATAGAAAAATCTATCTGCTGTGGGTCGTGGACAAAACCGAGAAAGTTAAACAGAGAGCCGCAGAACCGACAGAAAAGCCAACTTCTTTGCCCACTATTGATTCATTTAAGTGTGTAAGTCCTGTTGTCCTCAAAAAGCTTAAAATAAAAAATAAATGGAAAAAGTAATGAACTTCCCTGCAAAAATACAGTGAATGAAACAATTTATTTAGGGTTAACATTTTGCTACAGCAGCACCTGCAGGCTAAAGCTCCCCTGTGGAGTAGGGATGTCCCGATCAGGTCTTGTGGCCCTGATCCCGAACTGAATCCTTTAATATTATCCCAGCTGATACTTATATTCATCTAAATGTTAATTAAATATGTACCTGACACATTGAAACGACAGCTGTAGATACTAAATCTGAATGTTTCCAAAATACCGAAGGTCCAGATTCAAAACTATAAAGTTTAAAAGCTTAAATTATTGATGGGATATGAATGAAAGTGACTCCTGAAACAGACATGAGGCGATCAGCAGGACAGAAGACCTCTCACTCTGTTGGACTCGTTGGAGCAACTTGTTTCTCACCAAAACTCCTTTTTTTCAACGCCTTGAAACCTGCAATATTTAGATCCATGTTTACTTGCTTGCAGTCGTCTTCTTTGTTGGCACATTGCTGTGTTTCCCGGCACGTTACCGTCAGCTGGCGGCCGTAGAATAGTGTACATGCGTGTGCACGAGTTATGGCATTGTAAATTAAATAATCACAACCTTTAGAAAATCACACGTCATCTCAACAAAGACAAAAATGTATATATTATGTTTGTCCCAGATATGGCAGTGACCAAAATTGCTGAGAATGTGTCAAAGATGAGTTTCAAAACATAAAGATCTACGGAGGGAAGGGTAAAGTCAACGGAAACAATGACTTCAACTATTTTTGTCCAGTTGGCTCTTGATATCAATCAGCTTGGTGAAGACAGTTCGTCAATGAACGCTGAGACGCTGCAACAGACACTTCAGTAGCGCTTGTGTAAGAAGAAGGGTTGGGTTCATTTGAGCCGATACCCAGCGGTAATTTTTTTTATGTTGGTTTCATACTAAAGTTTCGGACATACTAAAAAATCTCACATTTAGTGTACTATATTTTTTAAAGGAATTTTTAAGTTAGGACAGTGAAAGAGCCCAGTTATCCTCCAGCTCAGCCGACTCTCTCACCCACAAGCTCCCAGGTACCGAAATTTGGCACCGGTTGATTTAACGTGAATCGGTACTCTGTAGTACCGACGTTATTCTATCAGTACCATTAAAAGTACTGAGTTCGGTACCCGACCCTGGTGAGAAGTACGTGAGAACATCTTGGCTTTTGGGAAACGGGGCTCTGATCTGTTGCAGAGGTGAGTGGGTGGAGGTTGAAGGGGAGGTGTGTGTGTGTGTGTGTGTGTGTGTGTGTGTTGGCAGACAGTGTTTAGCTGCAGACTGTGGACTCTCAGTAAACACTTGCAGTTAGTCATTAACACACCAGAAACAGAGCAAACCATCGTCTCTGTCCGCAGCTTCGATTCTTCACGGGTAAGTAGAAAACCTCTCCTCTGTCTCTGGAATCCACTCCTTCTTTTCTATCCTGGTTTCATGACGACAGTTTTAGGACAAAGTCTTTGCAGCCGCTGTTGTTCAGGTCGTGGGGTCAAAGGTCGTAGAGGTTCAAACAGGGATCCCGTCCTGCTGTGTGTGTTTGGAGGCCTCTGTGTTTTCAGCTGAAAATGATCAATATTGTACAGTTGTTTCCCTGAAGCTGCTGAGTGATTACATCAAACATTTAAAGAGAGCCGCGATGTGGTTGTGAGTTTGTCTTCCTGTCTCGTCTCCAGCTCATCCAGAGTTCATCTTTTTTATCCTGCTTTCATTCGGTAAGTCAACTTCCATACCATCATTTCAGACGTGCATTATGAATATCAATGTGTTGTATCAGTTTCTGCTTTACTGGAGACGGTGGGTGTACACAAACACTGAGGAGATGAGGTGATCGTCTCATTGGCTGCAGGTTTGACTGAGGTCATGTCCCGCCCCGTCCTCTGTGTCGCCGCCGCCGCCGCCGCTCTGTGGTCGGCATCAGTGCTCAGCCTGTCAGGTGGGTGTGAACGGGCCTACCAGGCACCACCTCTGGAGTTTTTGTTGAAAAGTCACAGAAAGATGTCAGGTGCAGTTTGTTTTAACCAACAGCGGCGCCTGCTAACAAAAAGACCCGAACGTGTTGAAGCCTCAGACACATTCAGCCTTCAACGTGACAATCAGGGTTTCAATCCCAACTCTAACAACAACTTTTCTAAAAGGACAGATTTCCTTTATTTAACCAAAACTTGTAAAGTCGGGTTGAGCTTTTAATTATCATCCACAGTCGCTGCCACATAACAACGGGTCAGATTCAGTCCAGAACTTGTGAGGCTGTTGTGACAGGAAAACAACAAGGTCTGCTGCCGCTAAAGAAGAAAAACACAAATCATCAAACCATACAAAAATGAGGATTTGAGACCTGACTTGGACTTAACCTCTGAATTGAAAGTTAAAACATTTCAGTTACATGTTTGTATCCAGATGTAATCCCAGAAAAATAAGCAATATATAAGACAGCAGCAGACAGGACTGGACAGCCTCACAGGTTTATGCATTAAAAAGCTTTAAAGTGTTATATTCTCTTCTGTCCGCTCAGTGTTCTCGGACCCTCCGGAGGCTCACATGCTGCTCCGCTCGCGCCGGGCGAACTCCTTCCTGGAGGAGCTGAAACCTGCTTCGATGGAGCGCGAATGTGTGGAGGAAAAGTGTGACTTTGAAGAAGCCAGAGAGATTTTCCAAACCAGGGAAGCCACAGTAAGATGGTTCTTGTTTATTTCAACTTAAATTGCTTTAACAAGTCATTTTGCATGTTGCTTTTGTGTTTGAGCTGCTTGAGCTAAAAGTTTCTCTCAGTCACTAAAACGTTTCGTACAAATTATTCATAAATGTTGAAGCATTTTCCAAAACATCTGACAGGTTTTACGTCAATTTCTTTACAGGTTTGTGATGTGAAAATTCTTCTTCTCTCCTCCTAATTGATCTGTTTGGTGCAAAGATGCGTCAACTCGGTAGAATCGACAGCCACACTGATAATCTGAGTTGTCAGAAAATCAAATTTAGACGACAAACAAAAAGCAAAAATGGACGTTGTGGAAAGAATAATGAGATTCTGGTTGAGTTTTGTGTGAAAGAGGTTTCTGACTGAAACCTCAGATGTCAGAGTTTCTTCTGAAGCATCAACAAGAAAAACTTTTCAAGGTCTGTTCTCACAACTGCTTGGTTGACTGTAATTATTGGATTAGTTTTCATAGAAATGAAGTGAAACCAACGAAGCAGTTGTGTGAAATATCTGCAGTGCGGTCCTTTAATAATCCCAAACCTCCATCCTGGTGACCGATTACTGAACTCAAACAGCCAATCACAGCCAACCTCCGCTTCTCTTGACATGTTCAGGCAGCATTTACCTGCTGCTGTGACTCTATCAGCAGCCATTCGCCTTCACACGCCCTGCGGTCAGCTGTTGACTGCTGTAAACCGTTTTTTTTTTTCTGACCACGGTTGTGTGGCAGTTTTGCATTTGTTGGTAATTTCAGGTACCTGTTGGTGACATTTCATCAGCTGCAGGCTCCGAGTTTCCTCACTGACTTTTTGTTTTGTGTGTTTACAGCTGGAGTTCTGGACCGTGTACACAGGTATGAAACCCTGAACCTGTTCTATGTGCATCATAAAGTCAATCGTCACTTTCTGCTCACCTGGTTTTGAATGATATTTGAGAAACTCTTGAGGTTAAAACATATTTTTCTTATTATGAAGATGTTGTTAGACCTGCTTCTTCTTCTTCTTGTTCTATTTCAGCAGAGTAGACCAGCACTGGAGCCTTGCTGCCTCTCACAGTTATGCAGATAACAACCATGACAACATGGCTTGGTTCTTTCACCAAGTCGGAGATATCATCACTGTCAAAAATTCCTGATATCTCTGACTCTGAATCGCACGTTGGAGGCCGATGTGATTCATTTTTTCCCACTCGGCTGCGGTTTAACGATAGGACGTGAATGTGAGACTTATGGCTGAACAAGTAGATTATGAGCGCGAGGTTCTGTGTTTTTCGCTCATGGACACAACTGTAATCCGTCTCCACTATGTGGCAGATTAAACCGGTTTTAAACTGCAGGTGTGGACAGTTTGTTGCATGCAGAGCATTATGGGAGATGTATTCATGTTGACGGGACTGTGTTTCAGATGGGAACCAGTGTCACTCCAACATGTGTGTTCATGGAGCCTGTGTGGATATGTACCAAGCCTACGCCTGCCACTGCAACCGTGGATACGAGGGCAGATACTGCGACCAACGTGAGTCTGGACAGAAAATATAATCTGAGATTATCCATGTTCTTAATAACAGTCTTTGAACCATTAAAGGGTCAGTTTACCTGAAAACAAACATTTTCTCTCTTACTGCTCGTGGTGTATTTACATGCACATGCACCAGGTTTGTTACAAACATACAGTACGTCCTTTTGATTAACACACCTTCAAGACATCCCTTACATTTTTACTGCCTACTTTCTTATTGAAAGGAAAGTTTCTGTATTTTTTGGTGTTCAGTGTCAACGGCAAAACCTATGTGAACCTAAAAATGGACAAAATATATTTCAACACTCACAACTGGTTTATCTGCATTAGTTGACGTAACATAAAGACGTGCTCAACCTCATCATACCGGATGATAAACGTGAGTTTTATAATTATATAATAATAGAAAACAAGTTTATTTATGATAAAAGAAAAACAGCAAATCGTCACAGAGGGGAAGCTGAAATCATCATGTTTGAAAAATGGCCGACACAATATAATGAAAATAGACTGAATTCATCTATTAAATGAATGCAACAGATTCTGCTCCCCCCTTTCAAAGCAGATGTTGTGATACGAAAATATAAATGTGTAAAAGTCGTCTGTTGTCGTCCAGCTCAAACAGCCACTAACTGCTCTGTGGATAACGGCGGTTGTGACCACGAGTGTTCGGAGAGCAGGGGCGGCCTGACGAGGACCTGCAGCTGCGTGAGCGGATACAAACTGCACGACAACTCGAGGAAATGCGAACCGAAAGGTGAGAAAATAACATGAGGTTAAGTTTATTCAGCAGCTCTGCAGACGTCCGGTGGGCGAGCTGCTGGAAGGAAGGATTTCTGTCTTTGATTTACTGAATGATCGTCCAGATTCACTTCATTTGTCCTTGAGCCCTCAGGGATTCCTGTGATCACACTAGATTACTCAGCTGCTGTCAGTTAGCAGCACATTAACAACACTGTGTAGCCTAATGCAGCGCATTCTCCAGTTAAACATTAATTTAGACCAGATCAATAATTAGATAATAATAATTGGACAAAAATAATAAAAATAAGTGGTTAGATTCAGTATCTACAGCTGTTAAATCAATGTGTCAGATACCTATTTAATCAACAACGACTCAAAAAAAATCAGCCGACTGAAAAGACTCGACCAGGACAACTCTAGTTAAAACACTGGGCCGCCATGAAACGCAGCATCCTGTTTGTGTTCGAACGGGGACTTTTGTTCCAGGTCACTCCTCATCTCTCTGCTGTCAGCTGTCTAATAAAGGTGGAAATAAAAAACAACAATATTATCCAGTTACAATTTCTATTAATGTCCAGTTTGAGAGGACGGTTTAAATTTCTTCATCTCAGACGGAAATCACTGGGATCTGTCTCATCACTGGAGAGCTGAAAGAACCAAATACTCCCTCTCTCCCTCCCTCTCTCCCTCCCTCTCTCTCTCCCTCCCTCTCTCTCTCCCTCCCTCCCTCTCTCCCTCCCTCTCTCTCTCCCTCCCTCCCTCCCCCTGGCAGGTCCCTCGTCCTGCGGTCAGCTGCTGATCGGCAGGTCGTCGTACACCAAACCGATGGACGGCCTGCTGCCCTGGATGGTGGGCGGGGAGGTGGGGAAGAAGGGGGAGAGTCCATGGCAGGTAACTGAATTTTACTGTCGCTGCTCCTCTGAACCGCACAGCTCACCTGCAACACGCCTGCGTCACGTGGCGTCTCCATCTAACGCCTGCCAGGATGCAGTCAGTCGTGATTTCATTGATGTTTTCAGGGGCTTTAACAATTTAAACTGAAATGGGTTCTTTGTGAGCAGGTGCTACTACTGAACGCCAGAGGGCGTTTTCACTGTGGAGGCGTCCTCATCGATGAGAGCTGGGTCCTGACCGCCGCTCACTGCCTCGACAACAGCCTGAGATTCAGAGCACGACTGGGTGAGTCAGGGCAGAATGATCAGAACCTTTAGTACAAGAGGGGGTTCTGTGTTTACGTTAAGTGTGAGCTCCACACTGGTCGGCCGGCCGGTTGATCCGTACACGGTGAACATAAAGTCGCAGGTTCTGGTCGTGCAGAAGGAAATAAAACCACACCGTGTCTGCTCAGCTGATGACCACCTCCTCATGTGCAGCTAGTGGTCATCAATTTGAAAAGAGTGATTAACAACAAGTTTGTTGAATCTGACTTGGATCCTTCATGAATAAGAAGAGGAGATTTTAGGATGAAAGGTTTAGGATGAAGAAGAAAAATGGCCCATTGTTTGTTCTCAGTTATTAACAAACTGTCTGTCTCGAGTTAATCCTTGGAGTTCTGAGGAGCCGGTCACCTCTTTTCTTTAAGAATTACTGAACTGAGGGAACTTAAGATATGGACGGACTAATTACTCGTTTTTGGGAATGACGTCTCTCTAATTTCAATTTCCATCAAACATTTAGCCTGGCAAGTGTGTTTTATTCCGGAACCTCTCAGTAAATTTTTGATTTCCAAGGGACGTTATCGACGGGCCGAGACAACCAATCAGAGCAATGAAACAGCGTCCTGTTGGACGATACGTCCAGTCATAAGTTCGGCAAACACATATTTCTTATCAACATAAAGTTTAAGTGCAGTTGTTTGTTCTTCTTTTAGAGAAAATTCACCATCCAGTCCATTTAATACTGCTGCATCGACGGCGCAATCTTGGATATTTACAAAGATACCTGAACGGCTCCTCTCTGTCAGTCATCGTATTAAACCCGCCTCATACTAGATAAACGCTTGTGATTGGCTCGGCCTGATACCAGTTCTGGGGAAATCTGTCTGTATGGGAGAGGGGTGAATCAGAGAAATCTGCAAGCTCATGTTTTACGCGTGCCCAGACGAATCTGCCATTTTTAAAAACTTGTAATACATGAAAATCCATTTACACACTCAAATATGCATGCATCTTTAAAACTAGACGATCCTGGGTTTCCTGCAGGGTTTGAACATCAAGTAATTATTTTATGAAATATACAAAGTTTAATTAATCAGAACTGCACAGCGCCAGTGTTGGGGTAAATGAACGGATGGTTGGAGTAGGTACTCACCGTCTCTGCTAACCGATATCCTGTGATCTGCCGCTTCAGGTGACTACGAGCGTCACAGAGATGAAGGCACCGAGGTCACCCTGAGGGTCGAAAAGGCCTTCAAGCACCCGAACTACGACAGCCGGACGATGGACAACGACATCGCCCTGCTGCGTCTGGAGACCCCCGCCCCCTTCTCCCAGTACATCGTCCCCGCTTGTCTGCCGGGACGCGAGATGGCGGAGCGGGTCCTGCACCTGAACGGCACCCTCACCGTGGTGACCGGCTGGGGCAAAGACAACCTGGACAGCACCCAGTTCAGCTCGGCGCTCAACGTCATCAAAGTCCCGCTGGTCGACCGCGACATCTGCTCCCATCAGATGTCCCACAACATCTCCGACAACGTCCTCTGCGCCGGGATCCTCGGGCGGAGGATGGACGCCTGTGAGGGGGACAGCGGCGGACCGATGGTGACTCTGTACCGAGACACCTGGTTCCTGATCGGCCTGGTGTCCTGGGGCGAGGGCTGCGGCCGGGAGGACAAGCTGGGCGTCTACACCAAGGTGTCCAACTATAACGGGTGGATCAGCAGAGTGCGTGAAGAATGGAACCAAGGTCAACCTCCACGAGAACCCCCGAGTGTCTGAACCACCTCAACCCACAACAGTTGATCCGGTCTGGTCTGTCAAACCCACATTAAGGTCTCAGTAGATGTAACACACTTTATAAATAAACTGATTCTGTCCCTTTGGTCTGTGAGTGTCATTATTTTTACTTACCCCCATAGCGAAGTGGCTAAAACACAACCCAGCCAGAATCATACACACCGCTTCAGAAGCCATGTTTGTTGGTGTGGTACAAAAATCTACTTGCACAATGTCAATTTTTACTTGCCCCCCATACAAATTGTTTTATTTATTAGCAGTTATCAAATAACAACAAAGACTTAAGTTAATTGTCATGTTTAGTCTAAGTCTAACAAGTCTAATCTTTATTAAATAAGTCGTTTGATCCAAAACACAATTTGCCAACGAAAATAAAACCAAGTGACACCTCTTGCGTCTACCAACTTAATTCAGTCGTGGCCATTTAAAGTACCGAGTTCGGTACCCAAACCTAGAGGCCACAAAGTGATTTTAAGAGCCGTCATGATTGAGTATTAAGTCAATGCAAAGACAGGAGCAGCCGCAAACTTCACAAGGCAATATTTTCATTTCACGATATTTTTAATATTTCATAAATTATTTAACTTAGAATTCCACAGAGTACACAACGCCAATAAGTGAATGAATAACATAACTTTATTTCATTTTTCAAGGATTAAAACAAACAGACATCAATACAGCAGCAGTCTTAAAGGGACACGGCGTCATGTTGAGGCTTCATGTGTTCATATGTGCTGAGGCCTTTGTTTTAGCTCTTTTTTAATAATGACAGAACAAAGCTGCACACTGTTCACACAGCATCATAGACACAGACTCACTGAAACACTTATACTGAGGTCTGACTTAAATTATTGCTTTTAATTCAGTTCTAAATGGCAGCACCGCAAAATGAAGAAGACAAACCTGAGATTCACAAACACACACACTCCTGAAATGCACATGTATGTTCCTGTATCAACATCCAGCCGCTGGAAAGATCAATATTATCTGTTCCACACTTGATTCACAGTATCAAGAGAAAACACTGAATAATTAACCACCAACTGCTTTAACATGACAGTTGACTTTTGTTAAAGGTACTATATGTAACTTTCTACATGGAGTCGTCGCTTTGTTTCCAATGTGTGAATGGATTGTAACTTAAAAAACGAGAACTTCCCCGACTTTTTGGTTGCCCATAAACAGCCTGTGGACAGATTTCTACGTAAAAGGACTCTGGACTAAAGAAAGAGATCTACACTTGATAAAATGTACAATAAAACTTAACATGTAAATATTTTATATCTGTTTGTGTAGAGAGTGTCAGTTTGTTGTGGCAGCACCCACCACAGCTAAGAGTCCAACACAAAGTCCACGTAAGCACAACAACAGATCAACTTTCACAGTGAAGCGAGCAACAGGATGCGAATGCAGTTCACGTAACGCCCAGCAGTGTCACTAATAACAAGGACTTTATGAAACTTACAAACAGCACCTTTAACTTTAAGACATGATCAGACTCTGATCCGACCGCCTGCACTCATCAGATCGAAATATCTCTATATTAGTCTCCAAAGCTGTTTAAATACATTTGATCCTGCAGGGATTTAATGTTCTACATATATACGTATAATACTTTTACTATTTTTAACCTGAGCTCAAGACTTTTTTTTATTTATGAGTCCAGTAAAGTTTAAGACATTTGATGGCTTGTTAGAGTATTAATCAATACACTGAATAAAACATTAACTTCTAAAACTAGACACTGTACAAGCGTTTAAAAAAAACATTAACGTAGATTTGAATACCTGTTGAATTCAGATGTTTTTTGTTCTTTTGAAGAAGTACCATCATTGTATTTTAACACTTTGTGCGGTCAGGCATTCCAGAGCCAAATATCCTGTCAGACATTTATATTGATGCTACTTCCTGCATTTACATCAATCGTGCAAATAACTCTGATGGAACCGGTTGCTGTGCTTTTATGATAAAGGCAGAATAACAAAAACGATTTAAATGCAGTGTAAATATCTGCTTTATTATTGCACTAATCCCGAAATAATGTTCCTTTATGGAGACCTTTATGATATATAATGGTATAATTTACATTTAATACTTTGTAATATTTCCAGGGTCGACTATGAACCTTTTTTTGTTTGTCTTTTCACCTTTGAAGTTGCTTGAAGAGGATTAAAGATGACTTGCTGCTGGTCAGGGAGATTTTAGTAAGAAAATCAACCTGAAACTAGAAAAGTGGAGGGACTAGTGGGATTTTGAATAGTTAGGGGGTTAGTTCATGTGGAAATCACACTCCTGGCTCAGGTTAAAGTTGGCCGGCGCGATGCTGGGAATTATGTGAGGCCGCTAAATGTTTATGTTCAACGTTCAGCAGGTGTGTTGGCCCTTTAAATGTCGGAGCAAAACTCTTCATATCCACATTACTACAGAGGTGAGACTGAAAGCAGAAACCTGCAGTGTAACATCATCTCTGTTCAACTTTCTGACAAATCCATTAACAGTGAAACTGACCTGTGATCAGTGAGACAACGTCTCCTCAGATTACTTCCTGTCTACAGGTGGACAGACGAGCTCTGATCTCCTCCTTCTGAAGCTAAATAAACTGTTTCAAACCCTCTGGGATCAGCTGGAAAAAGCATCGTCATAGAGCTGAAAACAGGCTGTTTTTCTGTTGACTTTTTAGAGATACGAGGTTCTCACAGGACGGCGACGCTACAAACACGTGATGATCTTATAGACCAAGAAAACATTGCTGCAGATTAAACTAGCCAACAGGATATAAAGGAGTTAAAATGAGCTCAACCTTAAACATCTACAGCAGTAACATGCAACAGACACATGAATGCAGCAGGAATATTAATCCTAAGTACATTTTGCTGTACAATACTCACATACTTTTACTTAAGTTAGGGTTTGAATGCAGTGGAGTAATTTCACAGGGCGGTATTAGTACTTTTACTGCAGTAAAGGATCTGAGGTGCTGCTGGATGAAGAGTTGGTTCCTAAACTGGTTTTATTTTGGAGTTAAAGAGCCGTCAGAGCTGGAGTCAGTTACTTTGTGGAGACTTTTCATGCTTCAGATCAGTTTGTTATGTGCAGTCATGTGCAGTTCAATATTTTCTATGGAAATGCTTCCATCTAGAGGTAGAAAGTGGAACTGCAACCACAACGTTTTAAAGGAGATGCAGCACAGTGACACACCACTGAAACACAGACGGTTTCTAGTCCAGAAAACAACTTAATTCAAGTAAATGCTGTGGCTTTGATAATATGAACAAACGATCTCTTATCAAACATTTTCTCTCTCATCAGGACACATTCAGGCGTCTTCTCTTCAGCCGACAGTCGCTGGTTAAAGTGCAGCAGCAGTTTGAGTTATTTGAGCCTGTTGTTACTTGTTGAATGTTGTATTTCTGACCTACTGAGCCCTTGTGTAAAAGAGGAAACGCTCCTGTCACAGTTTTTAAGTCTACATGTTGCGTTTACTGTCATGGCACCTAAAAGTGATGTTCTTTGAAACATCAGATACAAACACACATTTTACACGTTTATATCTCAGACTACATATATGATATCACTTTAGTTATTTCATCTAGTTTTTCTGTTTTTTTTTGTTTAAGCACTTTGTAAAAGTACCATCTATCACTATGTTAAGAAAAGCGCTGTAGGAATAAAGTTATGTATATTATTGTCTTGCCCTATTATACATTGTATGTGTGTATATTCAGTATACATCAGTCCTAATGTTAGTCTTTATTCTCAGTTTTTTATTGCTTTATTTCATTTAGTGTATTTTAGTTATTTAATATAATTTGGCCTTTTTATTGTTCTCGTCTCTGCCTCATTCGTTTTTGTGACGTCTCTGATGTAACACTGAAACGTCCCTCTGGGATCAATAAAGTATTCTGTCTGTTATGTAACGTATCATGCTGGACAAATGTTCTTATCGTCCACATCTTCATGTCTCTTGCTCACATCAACATTTGCAGTCAATTCCAAAGCCAATTAAGACATGTAATATTCTTATTCAGATCAGAGCTGACTGGAGTTCAGTTACAGTAACAAAGTGTGAAGGTGGACAGAGAGGAAGTCGTTCACCTGTTGGCTGTTTTCACATCGAGACCTTCAGGTTTCAGTTTGAGGCCGATCAGGCCGGCGTCCGGCCGTCAGTCTGCGTCTCCTCGTCTCTTCTTCAGCTCCTGCTCGTATCTCTGCAGCTGAGCCATGAAGCCGGGGTTCGGATCGATCACGTGGCGAGCCGTCTTCACTTTCTGGGAGAAGAAGCAGCAAAAAACGTTGAGTTACTACGTGGAAAAGATACAAAATGGTAATAACATACTCAAGACCGTCGAAGTGCTTGGATTTCCTGTCTTCCTGTAATGTTAATTGCTTCTTTTTCTTTTAAACTTAGAGCGTAAAGTGTTTCTTTTGATGCAAGTCGTCAGTTTAGTTGTTGGTTTTAGCTGATGTACAGTTTAGAAACCCCCTAACACTGACTACGTTTACAGGCACACTATTATTCCACTATCATCCAGAATAAGATAATATTCTGAATCTGATCCAGTTGGAAACAGCAGATTCTGACTCAGGCCTTATTCTGAATGTATTTTCCCATTCAGACGTATGTGATGTGCTGATGTTCTCCTGGTTTCAGCAGCGTTCTTTGGACATGTTTACAGCACATTCAGACTCTGCGTCTCAGTCTGCGACACACGGCCTCTCGCCTGTTTACGCTCGGCTCTGTGCGTTGGAAACAAACCAACCAGCCGACAGTTTTCAAGGCTGGAGGAGAGATGCTGCCCAAAAGAAAAGCCCACATTTGTTGATTCTGAGCGGCTCGGTGTGCCGTTCGAGGGCACCTTGGCTCATACATCGACACCAGCTTCAGTTTCTGCAGACTTGACCAGCCTGTGATATTTTTGACCTTTGAACAGGATGAATCAGCTGCTGACCTCAGAGCAGAGACCAGGGAGACGCGTTCTGCTGGAAGGGTTTCACATGTAGGTTTATGCAGTAAAGTGTCAGATTTAGTATCGACAGCTGTTGTTTCAGTGCATCAGATACGTCTTTAATCAACATTTAGGTGTCGATGAGTATCAGGTCAGGTTTCCCACTAACTACAGAGACTGTGGGGCGGCTCTGTTGGTTAAATCGTGAAAACATCAGGTCTGAGACTGAGGCGCAGTCTGCAGCCACACTGGTGTCGTCACAGAGACTCGCTGTGATCTGCCACCCACCTGCAGCGCGTCCGTCAGCGCCATCTTGCGGTGCTTCATCAGGTAGGCGACGCAGACGGTGGCCGAGCGGCTGCGTCCGTTCTTGCAGTAGACGACGCTGCGTCCTCCGCGGTTCGCCTCCTTCTGGATGGCGTCGGCGCAGCGGTCGAAGTGGCCGTACAGGTCCTCGCAGGGGTCGTCGTAGACGGGGACCCGCAGCTTCTTGATGGCGGCGGAGGGGAACGGCTGCTGCTTGGACACGTTGATGCAGAGCGTCACCGCCTCCTGCCGGACGAGCTCGTCGCTGCAGGCCGAGCGGGCGTTGCTGATGAACAGGGCGCTGGTGACCTTGCACAGCTGCAGCATCCTGGAGAGGTGACCCTCACTGGCTTCCTTACTCAGGCGACCAGCACCTGCTCAGAGAGAGACGCCATTTTGTTCCCTCCACAGCGCCCGTTACAAAGACTACTCAGACGCCCCAGTAGAGTCTGTCAGACGCTCTGCATGGGACATTTATTTTGCTCTATTTCTCTGTATGTAAATAAATATTTTGAATTTTGACTAAATAAATGTTGTTTTGTCTCTGGGCTGTTTGTCCTTCTCACATGTGAAAGTAAATGACCAACATCTATATTTTTCATTTGATATTGTATTAAAGTGATTTTTTTTTTAATCATCCTGAGACTGAACAGTTATTGTTATAGCCAGCTGACTCCTCACAGACCTGTCAGTTTATCAAGGTGATTTTTCAACTGTAAAATGTCCTACTTAATATGTACAGTGGGGACAAAAAAGTTTAAAAATGAATATCGGTTGATCATCACCAGAACTGTAGTATCAGTATTTTCCTAAAACCAGTCAGGCTTTAATTAATTAACAGATTAATCAAAAATGGATATATATTAAGCTGATATATAAAAATACGTTTTTAATACTTTCTTTCTTGTTTTTACCCCCAGAATGAACAAACTAACGAAACACATATTAGAAAATAAAGACTAAACAATAAAGGTAATAAATGATAACCCCCCCCCCCAGCAAGGACAGGCTTCCAGCATTACAATCAAATCTCCAGAGGCAGCGG
The DNA here is from genome assembly GCA_031216445.1 of Lateolabrax maculatus. Classification (NCBI taxonomy): domain Eukaryota; kingdom Metazoa; phylum Chordata; class Actinopteri; order Acropomatiformes; family Lateolabracidae; genus Lateolabrax; species Lateolabrax maculatus. The sequence goes on along the minus strand of CM062203.1, from coordinate 1,518,165 downwards.
TCAGTGAACGCCTCACCCCCTCGAGGACGGACAGACTCACGCGCAGCCGTCAGCGGACCTTCAGGTGAGCTCTGTGGGCTCCAGACCGAGGGACGTGTTTCCTGTTCGGTCCTGCAGACGGAGGTCGATCCGGTCTGTTCAGGTCTCCTGCTGACCCCCCGACGGCCTCTGATCGACGCGCTGCTGCTATATTTACTGCGTGGACTGACGGCTGCTCTGCTCCGGGTCCTAATGCTGATCAGATCCACGACTGTTACACATTCCGTCTCAGCCTGAGGTTCCTTCTTCCTCTGAGCCCAAAAACTATTAAAAACTCACCAGTGAGCCTCAATACTGCTCGGGTCACATGTTCCTTCATCATGAACACACACACACACACACACACACACACCCACACCGTCCTGCTGCCTCAAACACTCACTAGAGCGCCACACGTGGATTCTTCCGCCGCTGAAAATAGTCCCCAACAAGTGCACTGTATTTCCTCCTGTTTTTTGGATAGAAACTACTGTTTAAAACATGAAACTGCAGATCTGAGAGGTGTTTTTAAAGATGTACGTCTTCAGTAGGAACCAGTGGGCAGTGAAGAAACATGAAGCCTATTACTTATATGTCTTCACACCTGGAGAGGATTTTTTTGGTCCAAATCCTGAGGACAGCTGACCATTCAGTCGTTGAGCACTTCTTTCAAGAGTATTTATTTCAGCTAAATCATGATTTTAATCCAAAACTGCACAACATGTAAGTCTGCAGCCAAGGGCGTCACTGTGTGTTGAAGAGGGGTGGGGACACACGGGCTTAGATGAAAAAACATTTTTTAAATGTAATGTAATGGGGGCATCGGTACGAGATCAGAGTAGATAATGACAGAAAAACCCTGAAAACCCAAACCTGAAGTTACCTCGCTAACCCCAAATCCTGCTTCAGAGTCCAACCTGCACCAGACCTGCAAAACAATCACTCATTTTCCCATTTCAGTCCAATATCCTTTCAGAGCACATCAAGCTTAATAATTTTACATTTTAACAATACTTCACCTACACAAATAAAGTCTGAACCCACTTATATCTGTCTATACTTCACAAATGGGAGCTTGTAGCTCGACTAGTTTACCCGTAACTTAATACTCACTGAATTACTTCTCACTAACAGAATAAAGTGAAAACAGGCTTTTCAATCATGACTCCCAGTGAAATCTGGCTTGTATGTTATCTTTTTTAACAATGTCCAAGAAACAATTACTCAATACTGAGCTGAGGTTTTCACGGGTCCACCCGAACCCTAGGACCCGACCCGAGACCCGTACAGGTTCAGATGCACATTTATCTTGACACTGTTCCTACTTCTCTCAACGCGCTAAAACACTTTTCTGCTGGTCAGTTTTCCACGTACCACTACTGTACTCCAAGAGAGGGGCAGAGAGGGAAACAAACCTGACTGCACCCTACTTCTCTCGCCACCAGTGGGCGCCAATAGACCATAATGACTAAGAGTGCACTTACTCTAATGAAGTCAGACCTGTCTGCTGACCTTTACAATGCGGGCCCTGACTACCTGGGCAACATTTGACAAATGGTGTCACAATGATCCAGAGCCCAAAGTGACACCTTCACAATGCTTGTTGTGTCCAACCAACAGTCCAAAGCTCAACATTATTAAAACACATTCACAGGATTCAAATCATTCAAAGGAAAAGCAGCAAATCTTCACGTCTGAGAAGCTGCAGCCAGGAAATGATTTTACAGGAAAAATGACTCCAACCATCATCAATTTTCATTCTGGATTCATCTGCTGGTCATTTTCATCTTTTGTATAACTTCAGTGATGTAATGACCTTTGATTTTGCACACATAGACTTCAACATTTACTTAAGTACTGACTAAAGTACAAATCTAAACTACTTTACTTGAGTATTTCCAATTTATGATCCTTTATACTTCTACTCCACTACAGTTCAGTGGAAAATATTGTACTTTTTTACTTTTTGGATGAAACTTTTACATTAAGAACTAATAAAGTATAAGAAAATAAGAATATAAAAAGAAATGTGTTACCAACACACAAAAAAAGCCTAAATTAATTTAACAAAATGATAATTTCTAAAAATGATGACACAGTCAGCTCTAATGATACTGGAAAAGGTTTTATGTGTCATAGAAATGAAATGATTCACTGAAATGACAGAAATGTAAGTGGACGTTTAAGGGTTAAAATCCCAGCTGATTTGTAGTTTTGGATCTTCATCACAGCTGTTAAACAACAGATAACAGTCTGTGTTACTAAATTCACCACCAACCTGAATGTGTTTTCGTATTTCTGCATCATCGTGACCCAGATTTTTGATCTGCTGTCAGATTGAAATCAAGACGAAGAAACTCAGTGAATCAGTTCAGAGAAACAGAGAAGTCTGGGAAAAAAGAAGCTTTTAGAAAAAACATTCAAATAGTGAGAATAAAACCAAGATAAATAGTGTCAATAATAAATGAATCCCCTCATCTTCACACATTTGAAGATTGAACACAAACTGAATTTTGGAGAATGAAGGTCTCAGTTTGACGAAGCACACGATGAAAAAAAAGAAGCTTTTTACACTTTTTATACTAGAGATCTGCAACTATCTGTTGCTGCCTTGAACTGATCATTTTCACTGAGTTTGTCGTGTTTCTCCGACTCAGCGGAAAACCACAGCACAGCTTCAGCCCAGCTGTCAATCAGCGGCCTTATCTGTCCGCCGCAGGGGCTGATGGGAGGTGCGAGGACCCGTTAGAAACCACGTGGCCCTCGTCTGATCCGGCAGCTCGTCCTTGTTTGGCCTCAGCTGCATCAGAGCGCCACTTCTCCCCAGGTTCACCAGAGGAAACACCACTGCACAAAATGCTTTTCCTCCCAGCTGCTGCTCTGTGCTGTCTGTGTTCAGGTGAGTGTTTCCAGCCAATCAGGAGCCAACAAACTCCACCTGTAACAAACACTGTCACACTCACCTTCATCTACCTGTCTGTTTCTCTACAGCGCTGGTCGCCATGGCAGCAGAGCTGGTTCAGGACCAGTTATCACTGACCAGGAGAGTCGATGGAGCTGTTTCCTTCAGCTGTGGACGAACTGACCAGTGTGATAGAGACTGGGTATACTGGTACCAGAAGAAAGACACAGAAACATTCACACTGATTCTTGATATTGACAGGAGGAATGGTAAAATAGATTCTCGCTACAATCATCCTCAGAAAGATGATTTCTCAGCTGTTAATAAACAGAACGGCTGGGAGTTGGAGATCCAGAGAGTTAAAGCTTCTCATTCAGCCACCTACTACTGCTCCTGTGGGAAGGATGATACCCACAGTGAGAAATGATCCCTGCAGCCTGAACAAAAACCAGCAGATGAACAGATGTCAAACAGTGTCTGTGACAGGAAGAGAGCAGTAAACCACAGCCCAGGTTCACATGTTTCACCTCCATCTCAGCCAGAGTCACAGACATACTGAACTGAGGGATTTCTTTAATATTATATTGATTTATATTTTTATCAGATATTCCAGCAGGTTTATTGTTGTTCCACACAGTGAGGACAAAGGAGAGAAACAGAAGCACAAGCACAAAACAAGATAAAGAGAAAACTATAAAAGTACAAAGTAAATAAAACATAATCCAGATGAATCTAAAGTAACAAACACATTTTATTGTTTCATAATAATACTTGGATTTTGTCCAGTCAGATGTTCCAGATGAAGATTAAAATGCTTTGTTCTGCTGCTGGAATAAAGTCCATTCCTCCCTCACAATACTAATGTGCTCTTAATGAAAACACTTGCAGCAGCACTTGTTGTTTAACACCTTTCAGTAGATTAATGTCTTGATTTTTAAATAACTTACTGAAAACTTTAACATTTAAAGCTGCACAAATCAATATGTTGATGTGAACAAAGGGTGAAGTGACTTTGTGTAATCAAGGCGGACTGGTCACTGGGAGAACCAGGAGGTTTCCCAGTGGCTGTTACACAGACTGATGCAATGAAGAAGCAGACAGACAACACGCCCACAAAGGTAACATGTTAATCCAGGTATAGTGTTAACCATGTTCATTTAACCCACTCCCTCTGGCGTTTCCTTTAGCGGCGCTGCACGTATATGATCTGCAGCTCGTAGTATCCGCAGCAGAGTGTGTGGTGTATATTATAATGTTAAATCAGGCTTTGTCCTGTGTGGAAGTTAATAGCCTACAACTAATTATACCGCGTAGTCTTCCGTCATGCCGTGGTATCAGCGCTGCCGGCTACCAGCCGACAGCCGGTAGACTGGGAACAGACTTAATACATCCACGGTACATGCTTTACAACTGACAGCCCACAGATGTAATACAAGTAATAAAGTGATGAGTTACAGCCAGTTTATCCTTTATTACAGCCCGCAGGAAGCCAGCAGATCTGTCATATGAGCGTGCCGGGCGGCCAGTCGAGCGCTGTCCCGTTGGTCTGATGTGCGTTCACGATGCTGAAGAAATAACTCTGACTCTGTTAGTGAATTTTACAACTTTTAGGACCTAATAATTTAAATTAGGGCTATTAAAATGTTTCGAACTGGGAAGTGATGAACCTCCAAAAAAAATAAAGTATTTTTGGGCCCATTGACATCACGAGACGGAGACAGAAGTTGTAATTCTACCGTTTGGCCACTATGTCAATCAAAGTCTTCAAAGTCCGTGGATTATAAAGAGAACTGGATACAGCGCTGGAGGCCGGGCCTCGTTCATTCCTACGGAAGTTGCTCAGTGGCGCATGAAGCAAACATCCGGGTATTCAGAATGCGGAAGTTTACAGATTTTCCCGCTCTGTTGGGCCCATAGAGCATGCGCACTAGCGTTTCCGTAAGCCCCGCCTCCCAGTCGCTCGCTCTCGGGCTCGTTCACATGAACGACAGAATAAAGAACCTCTGGATCCAGCTGTTAGTGAACTTTACAACTTTTAGGACCTAATGATTTAAATAAGGGCTATTCAAGTGTAAGAACTGGGTAGTTGATGTACCTCAAAAAAAATTATCCACTGAGTTACAGACGTCTCTTTCTCAATGTTAGTCAATGGGAAAAAGTCTTTTTGGGCCCAGTGACATCACGTGACGAACCCGGAAGTTGTAATTCCACCGTTTGGCCGCTATGTCAATCAAAGTCTTCAAAGTCTGGCGCACTTCCTGGTACTAGAGGTGGCCGCTGCATGTGACCCTGAGCGATGACATCATCCAGCGAGCATCGAAGGTTTCAGTCCCGCGGAGATCGCCGGGAAATTCAGTCCAAGTCTCCACAGGGGTTCAATTCTCCCCCCCTGCTGCCGCATCTCTCCAAATCTGAGAACCAATCCTAGCAGCCAACCTCAAGCCAGCCAATAAGAGCCTCTCTTTGTCACGGAGGGAGACTCATGTCCCGAGCTTGGTCGCCTCTCGCCTTCGCCTCCTCTGCCGATCCTGCAGGCTCCCGCCAGAGCTACACTGCTCATTCTCTCCCCAGAGGAGCAGCAACAACTGGCTATTCATTTATATTATTTTTATTATACTATATATAATATTATTATATTATCTGTACGGCTACAGGCAACACATGGAGTAGGCCTAGATTTGATTCAAAGTACCAATTTATTGTTCATCCTGAGGGGAGCATGAATGTCTGATCCACATTAAATGGTAATCCATCCAATAGTTTAGGTATTGTTGTGTCAACCTGCTGGTGGCGCTAGATAAAAAGTCAGAATCAACAAAGTCAGTTAATGAAGTTCATCATCTGGGGACCAAGAATGTCTGTACAACATTTCACGTCAATCCATGCGTCCATCCTTTGGTCCAGGTCCAGTCCATCTGGACTAAAGTAGTGGACCGACAGACATTAGCATCCATAGAGCAACACTGCTAGTGTGTCTAAAAGACAATAAAAGAAGAGACAGTCATGTTGATGTGAACATTAGAGAAACACATCATGGAGCTGAAATATGACACTGGTTCATCATCTGGACTGGTTCACCTCAGCTGACACATTCAACAGCAGACAGGTTTTTGTATCAGTCTTTTTCACTGTGGGAGGAAACAGATACTTGATCTTTGGCTCTGGAACTAAACTGTATGTAACAGGTAAGAATAAACATTCATTTTCCTTCAGTTGTTTTATTGAACAAGTTAAAATGTGTTTTAATGAGTTTCTGCTGCTTCAGACTTTACATGTTAGTTTTGTCATAATTAGTAGAAGATTCTTGCAGCCGTGCAGCTGTTGTTACATAAAAAAGGTTCATAATTCCTGAAAAGATGTTTAAATCTCACTGCACAACTGAACTGATTCTTTATTTCTGCATGAGATAAAACTCATTTATATAGAAAAAGTCTGATATTGTCAATGTTACAAATATACAGTATTTGATCCTCTCAGTAATTCAGCACCTTCTCTTGTTTTTTGAAAACAGAATAAAATATGATATTGAACATGATTTAATACATGTAACTGAATTGATTGTTTAAGATAATTAATACATAGTTTTTAAATGGTGAAATTTAACTCATGACAATGGTATCTGATATGATGGTACATGTGTCTGTGGAAAATGTGGTTGAACCTGAAGGAAATAAGATACTATTACTATAATATTACAATAAATAGATATATGTATATTCATTTATATATATATAATATTAGATGATATATAATGACACATGCACATATATTTGTATCTTAATATACTTGCTTAGTATATGCTGGTAAGTATTAATAATAATAATATAGCACTTATTGTAATTTCATCAGGACATTATTATATCACATTACATGATATTTAAATTTCTCTATCTTATAGAGATCTCATATCATTGTACTTTGCATAAAAGTTAAAATTGTTCCGTAAAGTTATGAAATTATTGATGTCTTGATTTGTTTCTTTAGTAATTAGAGTAAAGTGTATGGTGATAAACATGTGTATATATATATATATATATATATATATATATATATATATATATATATATATATATGTATATATATATATATATATATATAGTGATCATCAAAACTACAATTATATTTTATGTCAAGTTAAATATGTAATTTATTTATTTACACCCCTAACATGGAAACAGTATCTCCCATTGTATGAAGGTAAAATCATAAGTATATTGTATCATATTATATTCATTATTCTGATTTTTATATGAATCTGTATTTCACGTATCTGGACACATCGTGTTAATTGTGTTTTATAGAAAAGTTATTTTGAAATATTTTGATAAACTGATTCCATTTTTTTTTTTGTTACCAGAGTAAAGTATGATGTGGACAACATATAATATGTTATATATGTTGAAATCATTCACATGAAAATGTATTTGATGGGTATATGATTAAGTCACTTATTAAATATTTCAAAATAAATCTTATATATAGTAAAATGAATAATAATTGTGCAATTGTAGTGAATGAACTTTGTACACTGAAATGTCAAATAATAATTTATAATTATTATAATATAACATATGATGAGACTCCATGGTAGCTGTGTTTGGTATGAAGGTGAATACATGTAGTGAACTTTGTGCTGTATTGATGAGTAGTTTAGTGATCAGAGTCCATGTAGTTTCCAGGATCACACTGAATGCAGTGCAGTGCTGTAAGCTGCTGTTGACTGTGTGAATGTGTGTCTGTGCTGCTTGTTGCTGCTGTCAAACTTCAGATGAGGAGGTAGTGAAGCCCGTGGTGAGCGTGTACCCAGCAGCATCCAGAGCCCACCTGGAGGGGAAGAGCTCCCTGCTGTGTCTGGCCTCAGCCATGTTTCCTCCTCTGGTCCAGTTCTCCTGGAAAAGACGAAAGGAGGACAGTCGTCAAGAGGAGCTGCCCCCTGCTGAGGAAGAGCAGCTGGAGCTCAGAGAGTCGGGACGCACCGCCGCCATCAGAGTGATTGATCGGGACGCTGTCTACACATATAAATACAGGTGCTCCGTCAAGCACGAGGGGGGCACAGTGGAGGCCCAAACAGAACAAGGTAATGAAGGCTTGGTGACTGTGTTCAGCAGTGATTCAGCTTCATGTGGAGACGCTGTCAAAGAGAGCAGAGGAGCAGAGGACTGACATTTCTGTTTGACTCCTTTTCTCTTTCAGAGGTTCCAGCTCCAGCCTCCTGTCCTCCAGAGAGAGAGCCAGCAGACCTGCCAGCTCTGCAGCCAGCTGACTGTAAGATTTGCTCCAAAAACGCTGGGGACTATATCTTAAAGCTCCACTATCAATATTTCTACATTAAGAATGAATCTAACGTGTGTCTGTGTGTCTGTCAGTGTCCTTCCAGTCTGAGTGCAGGGTGAAGCTGCTCTCGCTGCTGTACACAGTGCTGATAGTGAAGAGTCTGGTGTACTGCTGTGGACTCTCTGTGCTGATGATCCTCAGAAACAAGGGACCGTCCACCAACTGAACACATGCTGACTGACTGTTTCCTGCTCGCCTTCTCTCACCATCAAACATCATCAATTCATCTCATTTATCACTTTGATCAGCAGTCACAAATGTTTCTATACACGTATATATTTCCAGTATATTATATTATGTATAAATCCTGTGGTTCAGTGTTATTTTGATACTCTGGTTTATTTCCTTTTAATTGTAACTTGTATAATAATAGCAAATGAAGCTGAATCATTAGCTGGTAGATATTTTCTTCTTTATAGTATTTCTTCTGTTCTTGTGTTTCTTTTTAATACATTATGCAGAGTGTGGCAGGTTTGTCAAATTCTTTCACTGTAACATTCTCAATAAACTGAAGAATCACAGTGTCTGTGTTTTATAACCATCTTTGTTTTTATGGATTTCAGTTTGGCTTCATAGCAAATAATCAGTAACAGAATCCACTTCATTGTCCATGTATGTTGACACCTACAAGTAATTTGACTGGTTGTAAGTAGCTCTCAATATACTTTCACACAGCGCCGAGAACAAATGTCCAGGAAGATCTGAATACAAGCAAACAGCTAAACAAGGACAACAAAGCTGCACAAAGAGAAGCAGACATCAACGTATAGCTGTATATAGCATATACAAGTCAGTAGACTAGTAGTGGGTGAGCCACCAGATTCAGTGCTGACCCCCCTCTTATAATTGTGTCAGTGTGGATGTTCGACTCTACGCTGACGACACTGTTGTTTAAAGACATGAACAAACAGCAGAGCGAGCTGCTCTGAAGCTACAGCTGCTAGAAAATGATGACACAGCATCTTCATCAGTCAGGCTGAGGGTTGAATGTTGGCAAAATGATGTCTTTGTTTATTTTTCTAAACCAATAAAATGCCTCTTAACTCTTACAGCTATGTCAAGATGAAATGGATATTTTATTTGAGCTTCTCAGCTCTGCGTTGAGGATTGTAGGTGTTTCTCTCACAGATTAATAACACAGATCAGAGCTGAGACAGTGAGTACTGAGCGCTGAAATCCAACTGAAGTTCCTGGAATGATCCTTTAACCACAGTTCTCGGTTGTAACTGTCATTGTGTTATTAATGTGAAACAGCACAGCTAACGGTGAGGAGGTTGCAGAGCAGAAACCCACACAGCCCGTCTGCTGCAGGAAGGAAGTGTTGATTCGCTGTCAACAGTTTTTTTACGAGTCCTAATAACCACTGAGAGCAGATTCATATCTGCTGCTGTTCACACTCATGAGCTCCTCTTCTCTCTGTGGTTGTTGGTTTTTTCTCTTGTTGTCTGTAAGCCTTTTTTCCACTGAGCCCTCCACCCACACAAAGTTGAACTGAGTCCAGAGACCGACAATGACGACCCACCTGGAGGTTATGTCTTTATTTAGGACTTCAACTATCAAAGGTTCACTTTACATTTTACACTTGGTGTCCATGAGTGCCAACAAGTCCTCATACAAAAATGACAAAAGTGTTCTTTGTCAGCGCCCCAACACATATGTGTGTTTTCTGATCCGATGGCTCAATGGTTAATGTCTGGTTAGGATTTGTCTGTTAAACTAGTTGGAGGACCGTGGTCATGCAAACACATTATTGTTAAGTTTCAGCAGCTCAAAGAGCTTTTTGATCAAATAGTCCAAGAAGTGAGGAGCTGCAGGAGCTAAACTCTGGAACTAAATCAGGAGCTTCAGCATGTTCCTGTTAGCATTTTCACAGCATAAAGAGCTGTGAAATATAGGATTTAAAAGCAGAAGCTGGGTTGTGAAGTCATTATTTGCAGTAAATTATTATTAATGCATCTTGTCAACATCCTCAATATTTAGTCAGTTTGTTAAAGTGAACTGAGTGTGATCAACAGGCAGGAAACTAAAATAAGTGAGACTGTAGACTCAAATTAACTCTAACCTTAACCCTTTTAACTGTTGTTAAATTATTAAAGTTAAAGTTTTTACATTTTTTTTCCTTTTTACTCATATATATTTCTCATACACAGGAAATGACACTACCTTACTACAAATCTGATCCACATTCACAGATCATCAGACATCCACAGATCAATTAAATGATTTACAGTCCGTATTATCCAGAAAAGTCAAAAATAGTCAATTTATTGAATCAAAGAATAAGACAAAGAGACAATCATAAAACATAAAAGTACTTCTGCTATTAATAATAACAATAAGAAAGATAAAACTGAACCTTATTTATGAAACAGTCAATAAAATTGAGATTAAAGGAGAAAAACAAAGTACAACATTGTGATAAAAACAACAACTAAAGCTAATAACATAAAAACAATCAATAGAAATATTCAATATTGTGTTTAACATAAGCATTATACTAGAAAATCCTGAAAGTTGTTGTCGGAGTTCTTTGACAGCCTGCTATCTTCTGATTATGTCTCATATGTAGATTTTTAATGAAGTTATCCTGAGAAAACCATTTTCTTAATAGTATTTGTATGATCAACATCTGTTATTTCCACATGAGGACATTATTAAAATGTTTTCATTAAATTGGATTTAAGGATGATGTTGGTGCAATTCGGTCATTTTATTTTGTATCAACAAAACCAATGAATGTATGTTGCTAACAAGTATTGTGTGTGTGTCACAGCCTGATATATGTTCCTCCTCTGAGCCACGGAGCTCCATTGTTGTCCAAAAACTATTAAAAACTCATCAGTGAGCCACACTGTTGCTCTGGGTGACATGTTGTTTTATTACAATTAACATTAACAGAAAAGTTTACTGTGAAACAACAATTCAACTTTATTTCCTGTCTCTGGATAGTCGCTCCACGTTGGGTAGACGACACTAAGCACGCTCATGGGTGAGATCGTTTACACCACTGAGAACAAAAAAGTCCAATGAATCATGTTCATCATAATGAAGGAATCTAAATTCAATCCCCAAATGCATCAATAACTGACAGGCATGTGGAGTTCAGGCTTTGGCTACACAGACAGAACTTGTTCGTAGGATCAATTCATTGTCTGTTTGTGTGAAATGACGATGAACTCTGAGTCTGAATGGGCCGTCAGATTCTGTACTACAGGGACCCGTTCTGGAGTTTCTCTTCAGGTTTTAACAGTGAGAAGTTAAAGCTGCTGGAGGACAGTCAGTCAGCATGTGTTCAGTTGGTGGACGGTCCCTTGTTTCTGAGGATCATCAGCACAGAGAGTCCACAGCAGTACACCAGACTCTTCACTATCAGCACTGTGTACAGCAGCGAGAGCAGCTTCACCCTGCACTCAGACTGGAAAGAAGATGCTGGTGGAAGTGATGGTGTAACCGGTGGTGGAGTTGATGGTGGAGGTGATGGTGGAGTTGATGGTGCAAGAGCAGAAACCTCTGAAAGAGAAAAGGAGTCATACAGAAATGTCAGTCCTCTGCTCCTCTGCTCTCTTTGACAGCGTCTCCACATGAAGCTGAATCACTGCTGAACACAGTCACCAAGCCTTCATTACCTTGTTGTGTTTGGGCCTCCACTGTGCCCCCCTCGTGCTTGACGGAGCAGCTGTATTTATATGTGTAGACAGCGTCCCGATCAATCACTCTGATGGCGGTGGTGCATCCCAACTCTTTGTGCTCCAGCTGCTCTCCCTCAGCAGGGGGCAGCTCCTCCAAAAGACTGTCCTCCTTTCGTCTTTTCCAGGAGAACTGGACCAGAGGAGGAAACATGGCTGAGGCCAGACACAGCAGGGAGCTCTTCCCCTCCAGGTGGGCTCTGGATGCTGCTGGGTACACGCTCACCACGGGCTTCACTACCTCCTCATCTGAAGTTTGACAGCAGCAACAAGCAGCACAGACACACATTCACACAGTCAACAGCAGCTTACAGCACTGCACTGCATTCAGTGTGATCCTGGAAACTACATGGACTCTGATCACTAAACTACTCATCAATACAGCACAAAGTTCACTACATGTACTGTATTCACCATCATATGTATAATGGTGCTTTCGTATTTGTATCTTTATAAAGATAAATGTGAAAGAGAAAGATATAAAAAATCTGTATATCATAGTATTCATAACCAAAACTATATTCTGCAACATTCAATTGTAAATATACATGATGGTAAATATAATTTGTACAAATTCATATACAGTAAAATTGAGTTTTACAATATCAACCCCCCCCCCCCATAATAAATTAGATACTTCATTGTTCATTATATATCAGTTAACTTTATGTTAAATATTTCATCATAAATAAGAGAGAAAACAACACATATGCAAAGCAACAGTATACATTAATAAATACATAAAATATCAAGATTAATTAATGGTCTATCTAATTAGTAAAATACATTAAATACATACATAAAATACATTATATTAATGACAATCTCATAGTTAGATTGTTTGCCTTCATAACATGTTGAATCTATTATCTGCTACAGTAAATTAATTTTAATAATAATAAAATAAATAAAAATAAAAATAATAAAATAAATATTTACCACCAAATAAGATAGAATCATTATCATATGATGGTCATATTTGGAAATATTGTATTATTATTATATATTACTTCACATTTTATACATTGAAGATGGTAGTTTGTAAATGTATATTTGCCATCATATTTCACATATACTTTACTATATAAAATGCATAATAGGCATATGTGGTATTTGATATACCTTGATTTGCAGTATATATTTTATATATATATATATATATATATATATATTAATAATATATGATGGTAAAATATATTTGTACATGACTATAAATATATTTTGTTAAATGGTGAAACTTTTGATCCTGATGCGATACATATTTCATATGACGACTAATATGTCCCAGTACTGTATTGTAATATGTCCCAGTATTGTTTTCCACAATATGTCCACGTATACAAATATATTGAAGTTGTAAATATATTTGAATACAATACTAAATAAATTTTGTATCATACTAATTAACAATTTTGAACCACTTTACAATACTACATAAATATATTTACCACCATATGCTATTTAAAATATATTTACTATACATGAAAACATATTAAAAGCATATACTAACAACACAAATAAACCACATTAAAAAACACCAAATAACACATGATGATCAAACACTGGATATTTGTGACGTTCATTAATTCTACATTTAAATTTGAATATTAAAATCAACCCCGGAGGTCTTGACTGAATCTGTGTGAATGTGAAGAATCCAGCTCATCTCTTAAATTCACTTTGATGAACTGGACATTTACAAAGTCAACTGATGAACAGAGAAGGAAAATCCTCCTCAATCATTCAACTAAACTTTCATTTCTTTCAGGAGAGAGACGAAAACCAGAGTGAAGTTTGATTAAAGAGCAGCTGAAGAGAACACAGGACAGAGTTACAACGTCACTGCTGAGCTTCTCTCATTACCTGGAACATTTTCAACATTTTAACAGGACCAAGAAAATGGACACAGATCAAAACTTAACAATTTCTACCACAAAACAAGTGAATGAAAATGAACATTTAGTCTTACCTGTTACATACAGTTTAGTTCCAGAGCCAAAGATGAGGAATCTGTTGGATTCACTTGATCCTCCCACAGTGAAAAAGACTGATACAAAAACCTGTCTGCTGTTGAATGTGTCAGCTGAGGTGAACCAGTCCAGATGATGAACCAGTGTCATATTTCAGCTCCATGATGTGTTTCTCTAATGTTCACATCTATAGATGTACATCTTGATAGATAGAGTACAAGTGACAATTGAAGTAAATCCATATGTTGTATATACATTTAGACATGTTACACACATGCTGGAAGGCTTTTACTTTGAAGGAGCTGCAGGAGTAGAGATTAGCATTGTGGGGGAGAAATGGACTTTATTCCAGCAGCAGGTCAAAGAGGAAGTTCTTTGCCTTTAGTTCAGTATGTCTGTGACTCTGGCTGAGATGGAGGTGAAACATGTGAACCTGGGCTGTGGTTTACTGCTCTCTTCCTGTCACAGACACTGTTTGACATCTGTTCATCTGCTGGTTTTTGTTCAGGCTGCAGGGATCATTTCTCACTGTGGGCAACATTTTTCCAACAGACGCAGTAGTAGGTGGCTGAATGGAGGAGTTTAGTCTTCGTGATCATCAACTCACAGCCGTTCTGTTTCCTCAAAGCTGAGAAATCATCTTTCTGAGGATGATTGTAGCGAGAATTAACTTTTCCATCAGTCAGATCAATACGCAGAATCACTTTAAATGGGTCTGTTTCTGTCTTCTGGTACCAGTAGACCTGCTTTTTATCACACTGGCCAGTTCGTCCACAGCTGAAGGAAACAGTTTCACCGCCTCTCCTGGTCAGTGATAACTGGTCCTGAACCAGCTCTGCTGCCATGGCGACCAGCGCTGTAGAGAAACAGACAGGTAGATGAAGGTGAGTGTGACAGTGTTTGTTACAGGTGGAGTTTGTTGGCTCCTGATTGGCTGGAAACACTCACCTGAACACAGACAGCACAGAGCAGCAGCTGGGAGGAAAAGCATTTTGTGCAGTGGTGTTTCCTCTGGTGAACCTGGGGAGAAGTGGCGCTCTGATGCAGCTGAGGCCAAACAAGGACCAGCTGCCGGATCAGACGAGGGCCACGTGGTTTCTAACGGGTCCTCGCACCTCCCATCAGCCCCTGCGGCGGACAGATAAGGCCGCTGTCTGAGAATAAGTCTTTTTCACAGCAGACATTTTGACTCCCTAACCATGGCTCTGTTCTATCCAAGTGTCCCAGTAAGCCATGATGGTGTGACAGTGAGCCAACAGGAACAATACCAGGACCCTGAAGCTGAAGCAGCTAAATGGAATTCAGCCATCAGTATTTTATTGTTTACACCTGTGACATGTCAAAATGTCTTCTGTGAAAAAGGCCTGTTATAATGACAGCTGTCTACTGTCATTCTTTTTGTACACTGTAAATTAATTTTAGTCCTATCAGATTTGCAGGTATATTTTTGGTAAAATTAAATCTTTTAAACAGTTTGAAGCTGCTGTACATTTTAGTTTGGTATAATCTGAAAATCTTTGGTACAATTTGAAGCTTGAACTGAAATTATTTTTAGCTTTTTACGTGCATAACAGCTTTTTATTAATAAAAAAACATTATGAAGTCCTGTCTCCTTCACAGACTTTTTTAGAGTTGCTTTAATTTCTATTATTCCTTTAAGAAGCTTGAGGAACAGTTCTGATACATTTCATATTATTTTAAGGGATGTTTGTTTCATTATGTATGTTATAACTCTGAACAGTTTGACCATTGTCACCATGAAAAACTGTTGGAAGAATGACAACATGTTGCAGCTGTATCAGCAGACAAGACATGTCTGACATTACATGTCTCTCTACGGTGTCAGATAGGTGTCACACCAATAAATAAGCTCTTCCACCATGGCTGAGTGATAGACGTCAAACTAAAGTTCATCATATGCTGGATTTGTGTGTTTGCTGCTGGTGCTGACATTAAACATCAAAGAGAAAGACCACCACCCTGTGGTTAGTCAGAGGAAGTGCAAGGGTATCCAGATGATGCTACTGATGGTCGCCATGACGACATGATGATGCTCTTACCTCTTATTTTACTGTCAAATAACCACAGTGACATCTAGTGGATAAAAACACTCAACAGTAAATGACCAGTATTACTGACATTATTGTTGTTACTACTTTACATTTCTACTGCAGCTAATACAATACAGTAAATTCTACAGTTACAAATACAGCTACTGCTACAACAAATATTACCAGTACTTCTACTGGCTCTGATAGAAACCTGAGGCTCTCACACACTGAGCCTTCTGTCTGTTCATGCTTGGACTGCACTGACTGGGAGGTTTTCAGGACTGATACCGACAGTCTGGATGAGCACACAGAGGCTGTGACGTCCTACATCAGCTTCTGTGAGGACTGCTGTGGACCAACACACACCAGGGTGACTTATAACAATGACAAACCCTGGTTCACAGCTGAGCTCAGACAGCCAAGGTTGGACGAGGAAGAAGCGTTCAGGAGTGGGGACAGGGACGCTTTAAAGAGGCTAAATACAGGTTCAGCAAGGCGCCGAGAGACTAAACCACTGTCAGAAACTTCAACAGCAGTTCTCAGCTCAGGACTCTGCTTCTGTCTGGAGAGGTCTCAGACGGATCATTACAAGTGTGCTCTATCTGCTGCCAAAGCTGCCTGTTTCTCTCTCTTCATCAGTAACAATGAACACAATGCTGGATTTCTTTTTGACTCTGGAGCCAAACTGACTCAAAAGCAGCCGTCTGTTAGCTGCTCACCCTTCACGGATCAGGGATTTTTATTTCTTCAGCAGAAAAATAAATGAGAGTTCCTCATCTGCAGCTACTTCTGCAGAGTCGGTTTTTCAATATTCACATGTTGAATCCCAGTTTGTCTCTGTTATTACACATTTTGAGACTATCTTTCATTGTATAGTATTGTTGCTGTGGTTAAACCTGTACTTAAGAAACCACACCGTGATCCAGGATCTCTAGGTAATTATCAGCCAGTCTCTAACACTTCAGTCATAAGTCATTTATAAGCCTTTAGTTAATGATGAACTAATATTAAGAAAACATTAATATACATTTGTACATGATTAATAAGTGCTATGTTAACATTAACTTTTAGTAAATCATGAAATAATCCCAAACAAATCATGAGTAAATGATAAAGAAGTCATCAGAAACCTTGTAAGTGTAGGCCTCCGCATGTCCTCATTTGAGGCACAGAAGATAGATGAATATTCACTGTCAGTGGTGTAAACAGCTAAATGATGCTGGTGACAGTTACTACTGATGGACAGGCTGCTGGACTGCAGTCACACAGTCTGACCACTGTATCGCAATCGCTCAGGTTCATGCAAGGTCGCAAAATAATTATTAGACATGTCTATAAAACAACTTTGTTTAAAAATTAAAGGAATGCATACAAACTTGTCAAAACTGTCCAGTGAGTCCACACTTGGAGTCGCAACCCTCTCTGTCAGCGGTCCGGTCCGAACCAAGGCCTTAACTTCTTCTGTCTCCTGAATGCGATGCGTTCGCATACGAAGAAACCAAACACGCACTTAAAATCAGCTCATTCACAGAGTTCATAGTTGGTTAAACTGCTTTTATTTTCTTTGAACATAGCAGGTGGCACTTTTATCACAGTGATCTTCGTCACTACATCTCTCTGTGTACTGTACCTGTGAACATGGGTCAGACGCTGACGTCTCCTGATCCAACAGCAGAACTCGTCTCACAGTAAACTGAGTATTTGGCTCATGTTTGGAACACAGGTGTGCACAGGTAGGTGTGAATGTGTCCTTCTGATGACGCTCAGGCTTTGGTTGTTAAATGGTTGTGAGCTGATCACATGGTGTCGTCTTTTCCACGTCCAATAATGATCCGCCTGGACTCGACTTAAAAAACCCTGGAAGTACCTCTCCACATTGCACTGAGCAACTCAAGTATGTGTTTTATTTGTCATAAAAATGTTCACGTTGTCATTAATTGGTTGTGAGCTCCACGTAGAATAAACGTCTCATTTTTATTCGTTTTTTAATCTTTATGATGGTCCTGCTACATATGTTTGCATATTTATATTCTGATTATTTGGTTAATTATGGAAATATGTCAGAGCTAAATCCTTTGTTACAGAAATAAGCAAAATCCTTCGTTACCAGAACAAATACGATGTTGGACTCTGTCGGACCCTGGTTTACCTGCTTCAATGTCTAGTTTTAAGAAGAAACTATATATTTGTGAGGTGTTTTTAAAGATTAACGTCTACAGGACAGGAAGTCCGACAGTATGAAGAGACTAACACATTGTTGGTTTTGGTCTTTTCATGTTGAGAGTAATAAAAATACAGTATATAATGCACTAGAATAATTCCTCACTGTTATAAAAATGTAAAGTCTTGACTGAGCTGATGGTGGGTTGTGTGTCCATGAAGAATCCCTGAGCTGCTCGGAGGTCCTACTCTGCTCCCTGAGCTCCTTCCTCTTCAGTCGGCCCTCCTTCAGCTGCAGGAACACCCAGGTTATAAGAATCCAGCTCTATGTTCTCCTGTCCGCCCGGCTTCTGCCCCCTGCTGGCCTGGAGAGACACGACAGCACACAGATGTGACTTCCTGCATCCCTCCTCTCTTCAGTTCAATAAACAGACCGAGTGCTTCATGTCAGTCAGTCCTCTGAACAACAGACATGTGTCAGTACCTTACAGCAGAAGTAAAGGGCAGCGGCCAGGAACAGCAGAGTCAGCGGCAGGACGACCACTCTGATGATCAGAACTGTTGGATCTGATCAAACACATGGACAGTCATCACACCACACCACACCACACCACACCACACCACACCACACCACACCACATCACACCACACCACATCACACCACGCCACGCCACGCCACGCCACGCCACGCCACGCCACGCCACGCCACATCACACCACATCACACCACACCACACCACACCACACCACACCACACCACATCACACCACACCACACCACATCACACCACACCACACCCCACCCCACACCACACCACACCACACCACACCACACCCCACACCACACCACACCACATCACATCACACCACATCACATCACACATCACATCACACCACACCAAACCACATCACACCACACCACACCACACCACACCACATCACACCACACCACACCACACCACACCACATCACATCACACATCACATCACATCACATCACACCACACCACACCACACCAAACCACATCACATCACACCACACATCACATCACACCACACCAAACCACATCACACCACACCACACCACATCACATCACACCACACATCACATCACACCACACCACACCACATCACACCACACCACACCACATCACACCACACCACACCACATCACACCACACCACATCACACATCACACCACATCACATCACATCACACATCACATCACACCACACCACACCAAACCACATCACACCACACCACACCACACCACATCATGACTCCAGCCCCCCGCGACCCTCTAAGGATAGAAAGCTGAAGACCATGTGACATGTGTGACACAATGACAGCAGTCAGGGTCACTCCAGAAAACACAACACTGTTGTCAGCTGATCATCTTCACTCATCTTTTCCAAAGCTGTAAACAGTCAGTGTGACTCTTCAGGTTCTCTGTTTCAGCTTACCTGAGACAGTGACAGACAGCAGGCGGCTCTCAGAGGAGAAGTTATGATAGAAAACATAGACGTGATAAACACAGCTGTAGTTTCCTTGGTGGGCGGGCTCTGCAGCAGGAAACAGGAAGAGGGCAGAGTGATTGACAGCTGGCTGGGTGTAGTTATGTGACGTGTTGGAGGAGGTGAAGGTGAGCTGGAAGGAGCCTCCTGGGTACTGTGGCTGGATGGAGCAGCTGATGGTGAAGGTGGAGCCCCTGAACACCTGAAACCCCTGCTGCCGCGCCTCGGTGACCCCGTCCATGGAGGAGGACGCAGAGATGATTGGCTGAAGCAGCAGGTCTGTAAACACAGAGAGATGATTGGCTGAAGCAGCAGGTCTGTAAACACAGAGAGATGATTGGCTGAAGCAGCAGGTCTGTAAACACAGAGAGATGATCAAAAGTCACATTCACCCTCCGTTGCTGAAAGAGGATGTGATGTCACAGGTCGTACAGATAGGCGGACAGACAGACAGACTGGCAGACAGACAGGGTCTTCCAGGTGTGTCCTGTCAGGTGAAGCTCAGCAGTCTATGGAGGGTTTCAAGCTTCCAGAAACAAGCTCACTTCTCTCCACTTTACAGTTCAGTCCAATGGAAACACTGATTGTCACTGAGACACACTGGAAACAGAACTGTCAGAGATGATGTCAGAGATGATGTCACTGATGGGCTTACCTGAGCAGGTGAGATCCAGGATGGAGGAGGAGTAAACTGGTTCTACACACTCCCTCAGATCAGATCCAGAGTGAACACAGTCAGACCTGATCCTCCACACAGGTCTGACTGAGGACTCCTTTCTCTCTCCTACAGAAACAGCAGAGCCACAGTCCAGATCTCTGCAGACAACAGCTGCTTCCTTCAGGGTCCAGTCAGAGTCAGAGAACACTGGTCTCCAGTCTCCGTGATGTTTCACCTCCAGTGTTCCTGCACAGCGACTGCCTCCTCCCACCAACCTGACAGCATCAGACTCTGAACAGAAACCAGAGAGTCATCAGTGAAAGAATAAAGTGAGTTTCATTAGAACAGACCTGCAGCTCCTCTTCTACCTGAGCAGGTGAGTCCAGCAGCTTTGCCAGGTGAGCAGGTGTTTCTATCTGAGCCTGAGCTTCTACAGTCCAGGAGAGCAGACTCATGGCCTCCACACTGGAACTCTCTGGTCCACATCGGAGCCTCCACTTCTCCATAGAGCGCCCCCTGGAGGACTGAAGGAGGCCCACAGCCGAGCTCCCTGCAGACCACCTCTGCATCCTGCTGGTCAAAGTCAGCTTCACACACTGAGGACCACCTCTGGTCAGACTGGTCAGACTGGTTAGACTTCACCTCCAGTCTGCCTGAGCACAGATTCGTCCCGTCCACCAGCCTGACAGAGTCTGGAGAGATAATAGAAGATAAAATAGAGATAAAAGACTCCAGACACTAAATAAAAAGATGTCATGAAACAACAATTCAGTGACTCAAACTCGACACAATTCCAACATGAGTTCATCATTAACAGCAGAACATGTTTATAAGCAAAGAGACTGCAGCAATGTTACTGCAACCCTATATTCTGCAATCAGACAGACAGACAGACAGACTGACAGACAGACAGACAGACTGGCAGACAGGCAGACAGGCAGGGTCTTCCAGGTGTGTCCTGTCAGGTGAAGCTCAGCAGTCTATGGAGGGTTTCAAGCTTCCAGAAACAAGCTCACTTCTCTCCACTTTACAGTTCAGTCCAATGGAAACACTGATTGTCACTGAGACACACTGGAAACAGAACTGTCAGAGATGATGTCAGAGATGATGTCACTGATGGGCTTACCTGAGCAGGTGAGATCCAGGATGGAGAAGGAGTAATCTGGTTCTACACACTCCCTCAGAGCAGATCCAGCGTGAACACAGTCAGACCTGATCCTCCACACAGGTCTGACTGAGGACTCCTTTCTCCATCCTACAGAAACAGCAGAGCCACAGTCCAGATCTCTGCAGGCAACAGCTGCTTCCTTCAGGGTCCAGTCAGAGAAAGAGTCCACTGGTCTCCAGTCTCCCTGTTTCACCTCCAGTGTTCCTGCACAGCGACTGCCTCCTCCCACCAACCTGACAGCATCAGACTCTGAACAGAAACCAGAGAGTCATCAGTGAAAGAATAAAGTGAGTTTCATTAGAACAGACCTGCAGCTCCTCTTCTACCTGAGCAGGTGAGTCCAACAGCTTTGCCAGGTGAGCAGGTGTTTCTATCTGAGCCTGAGCTTCTACAGTCCAGGAGAGCAGACTCATGGCCTCCACACTGGAACTCTCTGGTCCACATCGGAGCCTCCACTTCTCCAAAGAGCGCCCCCTGCAGGACTGAAGGAGGCCCACAGCCGAGCTCCCTGCAGACCACCTCTGCATCCTGCTGGTCAAAGTCAGCTTCACACACTGAGGACCACCTCTGGTCAGACTGGTCAGACTGGTCAGACTGGTTAGACTTCACCTCCAGTCTGCCTGAGCACAGACTCGTCCCGTCCACCAGCCTGACAGAGTCTGGAGAGATAATAGAAGATAAAATAGAGATAAAAGACTCCAGACGCTAAATAAAAAGATGTCATGAAACAACAATTCAGTGATTCAAACTCGACTCGGCACAATTCCAACATGAGTTCATCTTTAACAGCAGAACACGTTTATAAGCAGGTGTGTGTGTGTGTATGTGTGTGTGTGTGTGTGTCAACCTGGCTACATTACTGTCCTAAAATATGTCATAAATGATGTCACTGATGGGCTTACCTGAGCAGGTGAGATCCAGGATGAAGGAAGAGGACACTGGTGTTACACACTCCCTCAGATCAGATCCAGAGTGAACACAGTCAGACCTGATCTCCCACACAGGTCTGTATGAGGACTCCTTTCTCTGTCCTACAGAAACAGCAGAGCCACAGTCCAGATCTCTGCAGGCAACAGCTGCTTCCTTCAGGGTCCAGACAGAGAGAGAGTCCACTGGTCTCCAGTCTCCCTGTTTCACTTCCAGTGTTCCTGCACAGCGACTGCCTCCTCCCACCAACCTGACAGACTCTGAACAGAAACCAGAGAGTCATCAGTGAAAGAAATGAACTTTGGCTGTTGTGATTCTTTCTTTTTTCTTTATTTATCTACCTGTTGAGTGGAGTTTTCCTGTCTGGAGTCCTGAGGAGAAAAATCAACTTGAGTAAAAAGCAGCATTTTGATTGGACCACAGCCGAGGACACAACAAACACTCTCAGGCTGTTTGTTAAAGAAAGTTGTAGCAGCTCAGAAACATCTCAGTGAACTACAGGTGAGATGAACATGTGAACACTCAGGACACAAGTCAGCAGACTGGTTTATACACAGTTAAAGGAATAGTTCCACATCTTAGGAAATATGATTATTCAGCATCAGTTAATTCATGGTGCAACATCACAAAATGAGTCTCTTTGAAAAAATAATCTCAATCATCACAGTTGAACATGTTTAAACAGCAACAATAAAAGAATGAATGGAACTAGTTGTCACGTAGAAATCAATTGAATGTGTGTACTTTGGAACAGTCTCAGGAACTCACTGTAGACCCACAGCCTTTATGTTCCTGTGTATGTTTCAGAGTAGACCTACTTATCAAGTACAGCCTAGAACTCAGGGGGGACTTCAGGAAACTGAGTCAACGTCGATGGTGGATGCTGGATTCTGGATGTTCATGTACATGTGATACTACAACAGGTACTATATGTAATATGTAAAATATAATATATATAAATATAATATAAGAAAGGTAAGCAAGTACTAAAAGTGTAAAAAAGAAAAATATGTAAAATATGAAATGCAAACAGCTGTACTGATTTGTGCAGGGATATGCAAATTATTTAGCGCAGCTTCCTGCCAGAGGGGAGGGTCTGAAACAGTTTGGTACCAGATGGTGATGGATGAGGTGAAGATCCAGTGGTGGTGTAGAAGTGCACCATCATCATCTTTGGCAGGTTTAACTTCTTCATCCACCTGATCAGCACAGTGCTTCAGGGTGGATGGAGAGTCTGGCCTGACTGCTTTATGGGGGTTCGGTCTCTTGAAAAATCTGTCTCTCAACGGTTCAAAGCATAGTGATCAAGAGCACTTAATGAACAGCAATTTGCCCCCGATCTGGGTGCTTTTGTCGGCCATCTCCAGAAACTGTCGGTGAGTGGAAAATCAGGGTTACAATCATCTAGTGTGAACTAGGCATTTGCTGTCTGAGTTTAGTTGTGAATCAGGGTTTGTCATTATTGTAACTCAACCTGGTGCATGATGGTACACAGCTGTCCTCAGATGATTTGGGATAAGTTAAAAAGCTGACAGGACAACTCCACAATACTAGAATAAAGCTTGAAATTAACCTAAATTGAAACCTCTTAAGGGACTGAAATAGCAGAGGCCTTAAATCATTCCTTTGTTGACTCTGTGGTTGATGTTGCCCAGGGTTTCTAAGTTAACCAGGATACAGTGTACCAAGCATCCATAGTAGAACCTGCTTTTGCCCTAAAAAACATCACTGAGCCAGAAGTCATAAAAAATCATCAAGTGCCTGAAACCTTCAAGAGCTTTGGGATGGATACAACAATGCTCAAAGACATTACTTCTATCATTAACCTCTCAACATCCCTTGGGCAGTAACCAAATGCCTGAAAATCTGCTATTGTCACTCCAATCTTCAAATTTTATAAATTTCTGCATTCTTCCAACAGTATCCAGAGTTGATGAGAAATGGGTCGCTGAGCAGATCATTTTCTATCTCAACAGCTCCGCATCTTTCCACCCCATGCAATTTGGCTTTAGAACCAAACATTCAACAGAGATGGCAAATTGTCTCTTTTTAGAGAAAATAAAATCCCATTTTGATTTGGGTGGTGTTGTAGGTGCTTGATCTCAGGAAAAAGCTTTTGGCACTGTCAATCACAAAGTCCTCCTTGCTAAGCTATCCAAACATATGAAATGGGTGGAATCATATCTTACTAACCAGTCTCAATCAGTTTCCATAAATAATAATTGATCCAAGTCCTTGCAGTTGGCTACTGGTGTCCCGCAAGGATCTATTTTTGTTCCACTTCTATTCAGTTTGTACATTAACAATCTTCCATTTGTTGTCCTAGAGTTGAAACCCTAATGTATGCAGATGACACTGTTTTATTCGTACATGGCGGAACCAAAGTAGATGTTGCGGATAAGCTCACTAGTTCAAGGACCCAGGTCTCAACATGGCTGAAAGATTGCTGCCTCTGACTAAATGTGTCAAAAAAGTCAGCATGTTCTTCTGCAAAACCAATAGACCTGCTAGTGACCCTCACATACTTGTAGCAGGCTAACAATTACAGGTGGTAAGTGAATTCAAATATCTTGGAGTGTTAATTGACTCTAACCTCTCCTTTTAGTCAGATGTTTAAAAAAAAACCTGTAAAAAGCTAAAGTTCAATCTTGCAAATTTCGGATTCATTAGAAATCACATGTCTAATTGTATCACCAGGGGTTTATAAAAGAAAATTGCACTATTCTGTTGTGGAAAAGTGCCTTTATCCAGTCAGCCTGGTCTGTCAGAAGTTCAAGAGTGGAATATAAACTACATCAGACAACTAAACACTCATAGATTTTACAGTAACCAACAATGGATGATTAATACACGGCAGCAATAAACTCTCTTGCAATGTTGTTCTATATGTACATATGTCACTATTGCTTTTACTGTTTCTTAACAACTGTGTGTCCTTTTTCCAACCTTTAAACTGCATGACCTATTTTATTTTTGCCTTTGATATATTTTAGGAAGCCTTTTCAACACCTTGGCCAGGGACTATAGATGAAAAATAGCCTCATGGCTAATTCTGGCATTTCTTCTACCTTATGTATTTATTCATTTGCACTGCCACTTCTCTCAAATAAACTAAACTATTAAATAATGTATTTTAAGTATTTCAGATACACAAATACAAGCTCTTAAAGTATTTTGTTACAAATTACATCTTAGTGTTTTCTTTCCAGCTAAACACAAATGACAAAATACTCAAAAGTAACTAAAGACATTTTAATTACATTTCATCCAAATACTGCCCCTCTCTGGTTACCATCTGTAAAGAACTGTAATGCAGCTCTGATACGGCTGCAGGAGAGTGAACATGAAACAGTGAGGCTGATTACATGCTGCATCCTTTCATGTCAATTTGTCACGAGTGTGAAGGCCATCTGAGTCTGAACCAGTGGCGGACTCCGCCACTAACCACAGCATTGATACGCTTGATATTGAAGCATTTAGACCTAAAACCACAGCGAGATTAGATTTTACATCTGCAGCCAACAGTTCAGCTGTTACTGGTGAAGATGATTCAAATGGATCTTCATCTTCATCTGATTCAGTGGTGAACGAGTTTCTGGGAGGGACGTTAACGTAGCTGACGTTATCTGAATAAACATGATAGGAGCCATCCAGCCAGCGTGAGCCACATGCTTGTAACAGCAGGACTTTCTACTCTAACTTATTCCATGTAACGTTAAAGGGGCTGGTGGATTTCTAACAGACGAGCTGTGGCTGGTGGGTGAACCTTAGTTTCCCACCTACTAATGACCCTCATGTACTTGTAGCAGGCGAACAATTACAGGTGGTGAGTGAATTCAAATATCTTGTTGTTAATTGTTAAACATGTTAAAAAAAAACCTGATTCCCGATTCTAAAAGAATATCGGTTGGGATGACTGACATGGCCTTCACACTCGTGACTTTAGTTTCCCACCTTTTATCTAATCAGAATGATTTCAGTCGGACTGAAGAAATATCTTCCATGTGACCACAGCTACTGTTGTCTTTGTGAGGCTGAAGATGATCATCGTCTTCATCAGTATTGTACAGACAGATTAGTGGAGGGAAAATAATTGACTTATTATTGATCTAAAGAAGACACAAGAAATAATGTTTGTTCTTCCAGTGAACTCGTCCTTCAGTCCACAACACAGACTGGAAACATGGAGTCAAGTCAAGTCAATTTTATTTGTATAGCGCCAAATCATAACAAAAGTTATCTCAAGACGTTTTCACATAGAGTAGGTCTAGACCATACTATAAAATATTATTTACAGAGACCCAACAGTTCCCACCATGAGCAGCACTTGGCGACAGTGGCGAGGAAAAACTCCCTTTAACAGGTAGAAACCTGGAGCAGAACCAGGCTCTGGGTGGGCGGACATCTGCATCGACCCAGTTGGCTTGTATGTTTGATGTTGGAGTGCACATGTGGATGATATCTGTAGCTACACATCCTCTGATCATCTTTCATCATAATACAGTGTTCTGCAGTTTGGAGTCAGTGTCTCTCTGTCCACTTTAAAGCTGCTCAAACGCTCCAGTCAGGTTTTCAAACTGCGTTCACTAACAGGATGTTGGTGTCATCAACATCTCATATTTTATTAACATTAACCTTTAATATATAAAAGTGATTCAATTCATAATGTCTGATGTAATATATGTTTGTAGTATTTGTCCTGACCTTTAGTTAAATGTTGTGTTTGTTGTGTTTGTGAAACGGTGTCAGACGCAGGACAAACTTCACACAAAATATTCTGATCATAAAGTTTAATCACTGAATACAAATACGCTGATGGATGTTGCAGAGAAAATAATAATTAACTAAACATAGAATCAAAAACTGTCTGAGAATCTGAAGGATTATAATGATCATGTGATGAGGAGGTGATATGATGTGTTTGCAGTTTGTTCGCTGATTTACTCTGAGATCCAAGTCAACCAGTTAAAATAATAACACATCATCTTTAAAGCAGAGTCCTACCTGAGCTCCACAGCAGCAGCAGCAGCAGCAGCAGGTGATCCATGTCCAGGTAGAGCGTCTCTGCGTCTCTCTGCGTCTCTCTGCTCTGATAATGATGTGCTGTCCTCAGTGTATATCTGTATATCTGCCTACAGGAAGAGGTGGAGCTTTAGTGAACACGTCTCTTTTTGCTCTCTGTAGTTTTACACTGAAGAGTCCTCGTCTGACCGCGTCTCCGTCTCATGATCAGAGTTTTCTGTCGGCCATGTTTACAGTTTGACCAGTGGGTCAGACGGTTTTCATACTGGTGTCCAGTCTGAGACCAGTTCTCACTTTGGGCTGACACCCAATCTGTTTCTTTACAGTAGTAGTGTATAACTACAGTGGGACCAAGAGTTATAAAACAGACTCACTTAGCGTCTTCAACATAAGAGCCTGATAATCTTGTGGCTGTACAGGCAGGCCCTGATAGGCCCAGGCCCAGCCAATCAAATGAGGGAATCTTTTTCTTTGTATGTTCAATGATTGTGAATATGATTTGTTTTCTGGAGCTGTCTCTCGTATATTTGGCCAGTTGAAAGTCTGGAGTGTCACTGCAGACGAGGTTGAGCTTTGACAGTTACAAATATCCGTATCAAGCAGCAGCGGTTGGAGGAGGAAGAGGAGCAAACACATGAGGATTTGGCTTCAGTGAAGCTCAAACAGCAGGGAGGGGCCTCCACCACGCCAAGCACATCAGGCAAGCTGAGCTTTACCTCCATCTTATCGCTGTCACGTTCCCAATTCTCTCAACCACTAAATCAGGAAATGTCTCCTGTTCTTCCGTCACCGATGTACTCCACAGGTCCCCCACGATATTTTCCTGAATATAAATTGGCTCCTGAGGGTCGTTGCCAAACTTCCAAGGACATGTTGCAGGAAAGTGTCTCTCAGTGCAGGTGTGAATGAAAACACATCAGATATTTGACTCCTCACAGACTCACAGATTCAAAAAACAGCTCCATACAAGCTCTTTGACCCCAGACCCTCTGTCCTCAGACCCTCTGTCCTCAGTCCCTCTGTCCTCAGACCCTCTGTCCTCAGACCCTGTGTCCTCAGTCCCTCTGTCCTCAGACCTTCTGTCCTCAGTCCCTCTGTCCTCAGACCCTCTGTCCTCAGTCCCTCTGTCCTCAGACCCTCTATCCTCTGTCCCTCTGTCCTCAGACCCTCTGTCCTCAGTCCCTCTGTCCTCAGTCCCTCTGTCCTCAGACCCTCTGTCCTCAGTCCCTCTGTCCTCAGACCCTCTGTCCTCAGACCCTGTGTCCTCAGTCCCTCTGTCCTCAGACCTTCTGTCCTCAGTCCCTCTGTCCTCAGACCTTCTGTCCTCAGTCCCTCTGTCCTCAGACCCTCTATCCTCTGTCCCTCTGTCCTCAGACCCTCTGTCCTCAGTCCCTCTGTCCTCAGTCCCTCTGTCCTCAGACCCTCTGTCCTCAGTCCCTCTGTCCTCAGACCCTCTGTCCTCAGACCCTGTGTCCTCAGTCCCTCTGTCCTCAGACCTTCTGTCCTCAGTCCCTCTGTCCTCAGACCCTCTGTCCTCAGACCCTCTGTCCTCAGACCCTCTGTCCTCAGTCCCTCTGTCCCCAGACCCTGTGTCCTCCTGGAGGTTATTCTCTCCATCTGAATCCTTTTAGTGCTAACATGCTGCAGACCAGACAACAAAACATTCCAATACTCAAGTCTGGATGAAACAAAGGCGTGAATTAGGATCTCTGCATCAGCCGTGGACTGGAAAGACCTGACTTCAGCTGACGTTACGTAGGTGGAAAAAGGCGATCTTGGTGATTTCTTAAATGTGCTGATCAAAAGAGGCTCGGATCAAACGTAACAGATTGTGAAAAGCAGCCTCGCCTCGCTCCACGTCCTCGACGACTTCCTTCTGTCCACTTGTAGACAGCTGCTTTTAAACTGGTTTAAACTGGTTCAAACTGGTCTTAAACAGGTTTAAACTGCTTTCAAACTGCTGGTAAGTTGGTGTTGAACTGGTTCTGGTTCCTGATGGTTTGGTTTGAACTTGATTCAGTATTTTTTACTTTGTTAATAAAGTTTTAGTCCATTAAAGATGATGTTGACGCTCTGTGGCCTCTGGTGAACTTCTCTGAAGTGCATTTCTGTGAAACGCTGTTATGCTGTTAAACTTTAATTTGATAAGAAGCTGCTGACAGATTACAGATTACAGGACTGTGTTTCTGTTACCAGGACGACTGATGTTCCTATCAGATTAAAGCTGTCAGTGGTTATTTCTGCTACATGTGTTAACATCAGCAGGGTCAGAGGACACTGACTGTTATATTCTCAGTGGATCAATTGATGGATTATTTTATAAGTTATCAATCATTGAGTCTATAAAACATGAGTAAACAGTGAACAGCGTGCAGCAGTTTGTCAGAGTCCAGGGTGACGTCTTTATGAAGCCGCCTGCTAGAAATCTTGGCATGATATTCGATGCAGATCCCTGTTTTGATGCTCAAGTGAAGAATGTTGTTCAGTCAGGCTCTTTCAGCTCAAGAAAATATTCTACATCAGATCTTTGTTGTTTCCTTCTTACTTACATGAGGTTATACATGCTTTCTTCTCTGGACTACTGTGATGCACTTTATGCTCCCTCCACCGACTTCAACTGGTGCAGAACGCTGCTGCCTGAGTCTTAAAGCTGGGGTCGGTAACTCTGGAGGAACCAGCATCAGAAGCTAGATTTTTCTAACCTGAAATCCTGCAGGATGTAACTTGATAATAGATATAAAAGAACAAAATGATATGATCAAGAAGAGTTGTATATCTGCCACAGAGTGGCTGACTAACTAAAAATCCTGTTCACATGAACGCAGATCAACACCCAGGTCACTGTCTAATGGAAAGTTGTATGACAAGTTTCTGATTTACATAGGCCTGCAAACGCTCACGAAAAATTGACCCACAGAGTTTGGGTGTCAATTCAGACCACCTAAACCATTTTATTAAATCACAATCTGAGTGCATTATTATTCCCAATGACCCTTTAACACCACACATTTCAGAGAACATCTCTGGTTCCCATCAGAGACTCCAACAAAGAACCCATCAAGCACTGAGGACACTGAAGGAGACACAGACTAAAAGTGACTATGCATTAACTTGATATGTGTAACTAACTGAAGTTATGGTTTGACACGTGATGTTTAATGCTGAGGCAATCAGAATCCTTCTAACGTGAAGTGGGTTCACCTCAAGATGAGATGTGGTGTGTCTGTGTAGGGACACAACCCTGCACAACTATTCTCTCCTCCACATTCCTGATGAGAGTAATTAGTAGTAGTTTAATTTAACTCATTTGAACCACAGAAACAGATACGGATCGTCTTGTCATGATGTGATTTTTCTGAATTAACAATATAATAAAGATCATTTAACACTATTGCCCAGCCAAACTTTGACACATACGTCTGACATGATCTGCAGGTTGATTAAATAACACTGTGGACACTGAGGTGAAGTACAAACATGAACAGAAACAGTTATTTTACTTTTACAAGAGACAAACAGAAAAATCTGTCAGTGACGACAAAATACAAAAACAAGTGAAGGAAGTGATTTTATTGTTGGGGTTGAAAAGTCATCACACATGCAAACAGCGATGTCGAAGCCGTGTATCATCAATATTTTATTAGCAAACCAGAGAGAAGTTAAACAAAAAAAAACAAAAACTGAAGGAACTGAACAATCTGTGTTTCTGTAGTTTCTGTACAGGTCCAAATATACTACAATATATACTATTATACAACTGGATTACAATTCATGTCATTAGTACAGCAGTCACAAAGAAAACTTCAAGTCTGTTACAGCAGTGTCATCTGAGCAAACTTTCCTTCCTTTTGATTTGTCCGAGCAGTTTCCTCTCCGACTGATGACGACTCAGCTGCAGATAATACGAGCATGCTACACTAACATTCCCTCTTTACCCCAAACAAAGTGCTGAGTCTTACATTTGTTCACCTCAAAGGCAAAATTAAACCTCAGAGAGACAAAAACAAACAGATTCACATTTTAGATTTCTTTCCCCGCCAAAAACCAGAAAACTTAAAAGTTTAAAGAGATTTTTAAGGTCAAACAGGAGGATTTAAGTTAAAATAGTTTGAGGTGTTTGAGGTAAACGCGACACAGTTAAAGTAAAACCAAAACAGCCTCGGTGGAAAATGAACAGAATTAAGGCCTGACGATCAGTTCCTCCAACACCACGTCATTCCTACGGCAACACGGAGGTGCGGAAGAACTGTTAGTTGGCAACAAACGTGTAAACTGACTTTCAGTCAGTTTAAAGGAATAGTTCAACATTTTGGGAACTATGCATATTCGTGACTGATACCATGTGTCTGTGCGGTAAACATGAAGAAGTTTTTACACTTGGATTTAAAACGAGGTATACAGTTTAGTCAGGGAGCTTTCGAGGTGCTGGTAGGTGGATTTTGTTACCTCTGGACAGAGCTTGGCTTCCTGTTTCCAGTCTTTAGGCTAAGCTAAGCTAACCTGAGAACGATCTGAACGTTTAACTCTCAGCAACACGGAGGATATGCGTTTTTCCCAAAATGTCAAACTGTTCCTTTAAACTAGTTTTACTGTTCAGGCGTCTGATGCCGAACCTCCTGTGGTTCCAATGAAAACTGTGCTCTTCACTGAGACGTAAAAGGGATCATTGGATGAGAAGCGCCGCTGCAGAAGTCTTTATAAGCGTCTAATCACACCTTAAGGAGGCCCTGAAGGTGTCATGGATTCCTCATTTCAGGCTGAAGCAGCATCAAACGGCTCAGCCTCTGCCCTCATCCTCGATTTGATATTTGGAACTTTTTTCGTGGATATGAGCTGCTGTTCTCATCAAAACACATGCACACCTTTCTTGTCCAGGTGCCGAGTCAGAACCCCTTTTTTGCCTCCAAAGAATTCAAAAAATGTGTATTTTATGGCATTAAAAAAAGTAAAACTATGTTGAGCCCAAAATCCAACTTAGACAGGAAATGTTCTTTAATAGGTTGTTTAATAAAACATCAGTAAGTGTATTAATGAAAACTCTTTTATCCTGCTGCTGCTCAATGTTTTGCCGGCAAGAATACAGAACCAAACTGTTTTTTTTTTTTCAAAGAATTCGGACACACCATGTGAATCCCTAAAAGGGAAAGTTCGTCACATGACCAAAAGCATGTGAAACCACTGGCATCACATCTGGATGTGACAGCCTAACATGTAATCTGCTGCTATAACAGCCTGGAAGAACACTGTTGTCTAAAAAAATCATTGCAAGATTTCCCTTTATTGCCACTAAAAGGTCGTGAAAATAAGCGTTCTTACTGTAACATGCCGTTCTATGTAGTGTTGTGTGGATCCATACATAAATGAAAAGTACTTGGAAGTATGAGGACAGGCCCGTCCACATACTTTTGGCCATAGGTGTAGTTTGCAGCTGCAGGATAAAAAAATATATTTTGTTCAAAATCACACAGAAGTTTCGTTAAACTATCTGCTGCGTTCACTCAACAACTGCTTCTTCATGCGGTCCTATGAAATGAGTGTAGATGTAAACAACAGGCCCGAAATCCTGTTTCGTCTGTGATTCAAAGCTTTTAAAGACGCCGGCGGCTGCATGTCGGCGTGTTTCTGACTGA
Organism: Lateolabrax maculatus; assembly: GCA_031216445.1. NCBI lineage: Eukaryota > Metazoa > Chordata > Actinopteri > Acropomatiformes > Lateolabracidae > Lateolabrax > Lateolabrax maculatus. The sequence continues at coordinate 1,485,128 of CM062203.1, read as the reverse complement.
AGAGACGAGCAGAGACAGTCTGAGCCACCGGACTACAGCCTCTCTGCTGTCAAACTACATGGATCATTGCGAGTCTCACATGTTTATATTTTGTGGTTTTTGGAAGTTCAGTGAAGATTTAGTTTTTATTTTTGCATAGGACTTTGTTTTTATTTAGCAAATATCAGCTCCACATAGTATTTTTAAACTGGACTCAGAAATCTGAACCTGGTTTAATCTTTGGCCGCATTCTGCTTTTTCCAATGGGAGCATACCAACATGAACCAGTGACAGTGAAGGTGCACCTTCGTGAAGCTTTAGCAGGTATTTTCACACGTTTAACTTTCCAGTAGCCAACATTAACTGCTTATTAGCAACTTCCTTTTGGTAAAACTCTGATGTTTGGGCATTTAGTAAGCAATGACTGTATAACTTCTGTTTGTAGATGTGAAGCGCCCCACGAATCGGGCTTCTAACTTGCTTACAAATTCACTTTGAGAGAGATTCTCAACAAGCTGTTTGTTCACTCTGAGACCAGTTCAACACACCTGCAGCACCGACCTGCAGCACCTTCACACAGCCGGAGTCACTTTTCTACCGAGAATCTTGTCCCAAACAACACTGCAGGTTTTGCTCCAAATCAAAATAAACTTCAAAGACAAAAAAAGAAAAATGTTGCATCATTTCTTTTGTTAAAATGATGAACTGTTTAAATGTTACTGTCCATCTCAGCACACACACTTTAATTTGAATGTTTCAGAAAGAAACCCGGGTGGAACAGAGGCAGGACTTTGCTTGGTGTAAAACAGTAACATGCGCCACCTGCAGGACAAGAGTGTTAAACTTCTGGTTTTCTTTTTGTGTTTTTTTTATACAAAACAACGCAACATCACTGTGTCACACTGACCTCCAGTTGGAATTAAATATTCAAACTGAAACATAATTCAGCGTATGGCTGTAAAACTTAACGTGTTTCCTTCTGAAGAGTTTTTAAAGATGGGCATCATTTATTTCCCTCTAAGCGTGAATGAAGTGGGCTACACATTACGCTTTTTCAGGCACTTGACCATAACACTATTAATCATGAGAAGAAATTATCTATTGTCCAGAGTAAACTGTTCCACCAATAAACATTCAGCACAAAGACAGAACTAAGTCGACCTACATCGATGACTTTAGTTTGTTCCTTTGTTCACCAGCTGCAGTCGGGTTAATACTGTCTTCTTAAGGCCAATACAAAGAGTCAGGTGATGATATACGGCCAACATTCCTTTTGTTTAAACACAAAAACATCTCACTATCAAACACTTTTCATGGGGAAATTTAAATTTGGTTATAAAAGGAGCTGTGACAGCGATACGTACTTCCCAGTGTAAAAATAAACTTGTCAGTGCTGGAAAACAACCATGTTTCTAAATGACATCTAATCTTTGACATTTGTCGTTACCTGTCGGCCAACAGGCACGCAGAGACTGATACATCTGCCACGATCTGTGGACAGCGGACATGTGACGTTACACTGTTTTAAGCAGTAAACAAACATTTTAGAGGTTTAAAATGTAAAAAAAAAACCAAACAACTGAAACCTCAAAAAGCTGACGGTGACACTCATTACCTGCAGGTGGCGACAGTGGCCGTGGCTCTCCTCGCCCGCAGGCTGGTCTGAAGCTGGATTCAGTGACACGTGGTTTGGAAAACAACATTAAATGTCAACTTTTAAGTGGAGGCCGTTGGATAAAGTTTCAGGTCGAGTCAGGCAGTCAAGCAAACACAGATCCAGAGTTCTCCCTGCGGTCCTCAGACGGGCGGGCAGGCGGTGGACAAGCAGATTTCGGCGATGAAGGCGTTGATGTGTACAGACGCTGGCGCACGTTTCAGAGCGTGCACTTTGAAGGAAGCATGTTTGCAGGACATTACGCTGCCGGCGCCCAGCAGCTCCACTCCTGGCGGCAGAATAAGACTCAGAGGATTCTTCTATCTACAGGAATGCGTCTCGCACATGAACCCGACCGGCCTTTCACCCCTCGGACATCGGTGCGTTTATAGTGAGAGGATTAGACGTCTGCGGGTGGGAGTCGCGGGGCTAAAAGGTACAATCCTGTCACCGCGCAGGCGACTCTGCGTTATATTGCAAGACGCTCGTTTACGATCCGTCATCGACTGAAGAGAAGAAGAAAAAAAAGGCGAAATAATTTCTCTCAAAAGCAGGAATCAATCACACGTGGTGTTTATTATTTACTGCATTGCGAAGTAGAGACGGCTGAGATGAGAGAGTGTGTATCAAAGTGCATAGAGTTAACACACACACACACACACACACACACACACACACACACACAGCAGCCTCAGTATTGAAACAAAAGTGTGATGTTGGTGTGAGAGTGTCAGTGATGTATCGCAGAGAGCGTGTCGCAATATATCGCCTTATGGATTACTGTCCCACCCCGAGTCTGCAGAGGACGGTCGGCTTTAGTCATGCAGTAAAGACAACGAAACACGATGAAGACCAAAGCTTTAGGATCCGACCTGAGGCGTTATGACCCAAAGATGCCAGCGAGGCGGGGCGGGGTGGTGTCGGGGAGGTTCTGGGGATCAGGAGTGATCAGGAGTGATCCATTGGTTCGTTGGCGCTGCTCTGCTCGGCGTCCTGACTCTCCATCTCCTCCGGTTCCTCCGCCTTCCCGTCCGGTTTGCCTGCCGCCGTCAGGTCTGCTGCAGCTGGAGATTCGTGGTCGACCGCAGACGTTGGTTGGCTCGCATCCGCCTTAGTCCCGTCTGTCCGCTCCTGGCTGACCTCGCCCCCAGCGGCGGCAGCAGCAGCACTCTGCTGCTCTCTCAGGTGGCGTTCCATGGAGGCCTGGATGGAGGAGACCATCTCCTGCAGCTTCCTCCGCTGCTGCTCCATCAGGCTGGGGTCCAGACCACGGCCGTCCTTCATGGTGACGAAGCCCGGAGCCATGCGGACCAGCTCCCTGGTGGCGTCCTCGGGGATGTCGGACAGGTCTGGAGGTCCTCGGGACACGCTGGCACTCAGGTCCACGCCGCTGCTGTGCTGCCGTGTAATAGGCCGGTGCTCTGGAGGGGAGGAGCCCCCGGCGCTGCCCAGAGAGTGGCCTTTACCCTGGAAGGCAGTGACGCTCTGCAGCTGCTCCTTTTTACGGACGACGCCGCCGCTGCCCAGCCTCAGAACGCCGTGGGATGGACTCCCCTCTCTGCTGCCCCTGGTGGCCGCCTCGGAGCGCAGCTGGACCAGAGCCTCCTTCACCAGCTCCTCCACTTCGGGGCCGACGGGGAAGTGACCGGCGGCGTCCACGCAGAGCTCCAGACGCTCCTCTGCTGCATTATAAACAAACGTTTTCCCCGACAGATGAGGCAGCGTGCAGTGCTTCCCGTCCATCAGGCCTGAAAGAGAGGATGATCACATTCAGGATATTAAGACTCAAATTCAAGAAGAATATCCATCCATCTGATCCAATATTGCAACAAATGCAATGAAGGAGGTTAGGTATGATTTTAAATGTTGGTGCCAATACAAAACCTGAGTTTCTGTACCAATAACTGTTACACTTTTTCTAATATCTTTCCATAAGAAGTTAGTTAAATAAGTTAAAAAGAGGTCACCGACCGTATCAACTGAAGCATCTTCAGGACAAAGTGTGGTTTAGTGCTTAAGAAAGTTTTGTTTTCTACATTACTTCCAGTACTTGATCATTTTTAAATACTTAATGCCAAGGACACAATTAAAGAGACATTACTGCACACAGACAAGAGGTCACTGAGATAAATCAGGTTACACAGGTAACTGAAAACATGTTTACAGGCACTGTGGTAACTATTATACTGCGTGCATGCAGCAGATCAGTGACGAGATTTCTTCCCTACACTGATTAAAGACACCAGGAGCCAGATGCATAAACACACTCATCATTTATAAAGCAGAGCATTTGGCTGATTCTGTTTTATAATTGTCAACCCTCCAGTTAGACAGAAATGGACGTAAAGATGCCCATAAACATCTGCTCCTCCTCTCATTACACCTGTCGATGAGAAGAACAGCAAAGAAAAAGTGAAAATCTATAATCATATAATCAGTTAAATCTGAAATCTTAAAGGTTTTGTCTCTCGCTTTATATTTAATCTCCTGCTCATCATTTCACCTGCAGATATCGCTAGACAACTGTGTGTCCGCTGGCCTGAAGTCAGCGGTAGGCGGCACATGGGAAATGGCATTTTCATGGCTTTTATTTGCTCGCTTCGTTCATACATCTGGCTCTGGGTGTCATGTTTATTTGACTCTGAAGAATTGGCTGTCTGTAACCCTGTTTCTGCACCAAGTGAACACAAACGTACCCATGTCCTTCTTGACAATGTTGTAGAAGACGCCGCCCTGCTGGAATAAGTGCGGCAGCTTCTTCGCGTACGACCAAACGTCCTCGCCTGGAACAAACAGAGATCGTTCACACAAAAGATTCAGTAAGAGACGAAGGGGGAAACTGATGTTCAGAGCAGATTCAAACTGAATTACACACTCGCTTGTAGGCAGATTGAATGTTTCATATAATCACTGTCTTAAAGCAAAACTTCCTTTCTTTACAGCCTGGGTCTTGTTTTTGTAGTCTGGTCTGTCGGTTATGAGAATATTTTACGGCAACATGAGCGTTCAAACAGGCAGGTTTGACACCTTTGACACAGTAAAACCGCTGATTTGGAAATGAAAAGAACTTGTTACATGTTCATCTCAAACATTCAATCGTAAAACTGTGTGCACACATACTATAAGACAAGAAAAATAAAATATTTATCCTGAACAAGATCAACTTTCATTTTTCTGACTTCTCTTCAGGCCTAAAAAACATTTTTAAATGAAAGATTTCAAGGCAAAACAACAGTTTGAACTTTAACTAATCACACCTTTTCTCTGTTTTCTTGGGATGAACAAAACATCAACTTATCAAGTGAAAATTACTTCAAATGTCTTATCGGTATCGTTGTGTTGTTACTCAAAATACTGAACCCAGTTGATATGATTTTCATTTTCACTCATTTACATGTTTGAATGGAAACATTTCAAATCTTAAATACGGTTTGAAAAACATGTTTTGTATGAGCGCCTGAAAGCAGAGAGGACATCAGCGTCTTCACATCAGCTGTATGAACTCAGTGTGAAGACTCGCTGTCTGCTGAGCGGATGTTTTGTTTTTACCCAGACTGTTATTGAATTTGAGCTCCTGCTAACAGGAAGTGCAGCGTCAGGCCTGCGGAGCGTTCAGACTGCAGATGAAACCTTCCTGAACATCGGCAAACCCCGACTGTTGGCCGGCCAATCTGTTTATCTGAACGCAGCCGCGACCTCTGACCCCGTTGGCAGGTGAGACGGGGTGGGGTCGAGATGCCTGAGTCAGCACATTGAGAGAGCGCACACACACACGCACACACACACACACACACACACACACACACACACACACACACACACTTTCTGGTAGCACTCAGGGCAGCTGATCAGAAACGGTCGCTGTGCTGGGCGTCACCTGCCACCTGCGAGCTCCATCAGCCGCTCAGCTGACACCTGCAGTGTGTCATTCACCTGACTGCTGTGGCCAATCAGGAGCCAGCGTGCAGACCTGGATGAGAGTGTGTGAGCAGAGTGAAGCGGCAACATAATAACCCACTCTAGGTCACTCCGTCCAGCTGCATCAAACAATCAGATCAACCAGACACGTGCAGATTCACTCCAGATGATGCAAACTGACACATACTAAGTTGTATGACCTCCTCAGAGTTCATATTGTTTTTTGTATGTCAGATGCACACATGAACACTGAAACAGGTTTCACATACCATAATCAGTCCTCCGGTTCATACTGGTGCATACTGCCTGGAGCACAGTCCTCGTTCTGTGCAGAAGCTTATTCAAAACCAAACCCAAAGTTAATATGAGGCTGACAGTAAACTTTGGGATTTATTTTCCACCAGCACTGTGGATTTTAGAATTGGATGCACATTATGAAGGAATATCTTAATGGTCAGGAGGAATGATTACTGCTTGTTGCATGTATGTTTTATGTCCATACCGGCACCTGGTGACTTATCCAGTAAAAATATATGTTTTTAAAGTTACATTTTAAATATTCCAGGAAATGTTCAAATATGTTCAGCTTTTCTCTTTCACCACAGCGGACTGAATCCTTTAAACTGGGTTTAAATGTTTACTCAAAAACAATCAAAATAATCAATGAGGACAATGATCACTGGCTGCAGCCTTAGTTCAGCTGATAAAGTGACTTGCAGCACGTTGCCTGGATAAAGTCGTCTGCTCTCAGACCTAAAGTAAAGTTTCATGGGGGGGAGGCCTACATGTCACACTCTTCTGTATTCTTACCCATCAAGGTTGCTAGGAGACAGAGGGAGGACATCTCAAGGTCGATGCTGTCCTGGAGTTCACGGCTGCTCGTCCTGCCGGACGTCAGGGCGTCCTCGCTCTTCACCGAGTGCAGGGCCGAGTGTGAGCTGGAGGCTCGGGGTATGGAGGCCGCGGGGCTCTTGTCCTCAGGGCCCCTTAGTATCTCCACCGTCACCCTGTCACCGTGCTGCAACGCCACCGGCTCGTTTTCCTCCCCGTCCTTCGGCGGGGCCAGCTCTTTGGGCGGGAAGCCATAGCGGATGCACTGCTGCGCCGCCGGCACGCCGAACTGGTTGGCGATGCTTCTCTGCAGCTCTGAGAAGGTGGTGTGGGTCTGCAGGGTCAGCATGGCCTGCCTGCCGTCACTGGTGGTCACACGGATCTTCTTCTCCTTACTGGATGAGGAGGAGGGGGAGGAGGACTTGGTGGGCGTGGCCGGGGCTGAGGAGGAAGAGGTTTCCGGAGACCCGCTGGGGGAAGACGTCCGGCCCTGGCCCTTCTGCTCCTGCTTCAGCTTGTCAGTCCGTCGCTTCTGAGTGACGAAGGCCTGCTCGCTGATGCTCTGCTGGATGCTGCGCTCGGCCCGGCTCATCGTCAGCTCCTCTTTGTGGAGCGTCTTTGCTTTCTGACCCGTCAGGATGATCTTTGTGGGCGGCTGAGCGTCCACTGCCTGCTGAGTCTCCGTGATGTCGGTGAGACGCTGGACGTGGGCCCCGTCGATGGACACCGGGTTGTATTCGTCCGGGTTTTTCTTTGCGGTGTGATGAAGGATGGTGTTGACTACCTTCTGCACCAGGATTTCGCTGCCGAACTCCCCCGGGAAGTGCTTGGTGACCAGCTTCATGGCCACATCGTACACGTTGCTGTTCAAAGCCGGCTCGGCCTCATACTGGAACCAGTACACTGTCTCTCTCACCACCCGACCCCCCCACTCCAGCGTGATGGGGAAGGCCTCCGGGAGGTTGTCATACTCCTTCCCCTCCCAGAAATGCTTGAAGCCACACCCGCACTTCCCGCCCTGGGAGCGAGTGTTGGTTCTGTCTCCGTCCAGGTAAACCACCGACCCGTCGCCGCGGATGTGGCGGACCGATGTGCCGTGACACCAGTTGCAGGTGTTGAGGGAGCTCAGTTTGTAATCTGGGACGAGGACGTCTCTCTCGGTGTCGTAGGAGCAGACCACGTTGTTGAGGGGGAAGCTGTAATTCTTGTCTGGCCGCAGCTGGCCATGAGTGGATTTGGCCAAGTTGTAGAGCTTCCCACCAGGAACAAGCCACTCCGGCGGGACGTGGAGCTCGGAGAGGGCGCCGCAGATCAGGCAGCGGTGCAGCCGGTTCTCCATCACAGACTTCTTAGCTGCCTCGGTCACCTCCTCGGGCTGGATGCCGATCACGCCGGTCCGTCTGTAGACATACTGGTGCACGTCAGCCACCAGCGACGGGTGGATGCTGTGCTTCTCCATGAACACCTCCTCCATGGCGTTGACCAGCCGCATCAGATACTTATCCTGCAGGCTGCGGTCGCCGCCGATCACGCAGCTCCCGTCTGCCTCCAGCTTGATGTACTTCCTGATGAGCTCCTGAGGGACGCCCCAGGCCTTCGGCAGCAGGCGGGCCGGCAGCTTGGGCAGCACAGTGTTCTTGATCCCCACCAGAGGGATGTAGTGGTTCCTGCCGGAGCTGCTCCAGGCGATGCAGATGGGCTTGTTGAGCTTCCCGTCCTTCCCCGTGCACTGCTCCTCGGCCACCAGCCCGGGCAGGAAGGTGGCCGAATAATCCCCAGAGCTCCTCATTCCACTCAGAGAGTCCAGCAGGACTATCGGTCGGTGGAGGACGTTGGCTAAGCCAAAAATGTGGATGTTGCGTAGCCCGAGCGGCACGCCTTCAGGCGGGATGAACAGGGGGTCGCACTCGTTGATGATGTCCTCCCACTCCGCGGCATCAATAAAATCCTGAAAGAGGGCCTTATAGCGGTCCAGGTTCTGCTTGAAGTTCTGTTTCAGGTTCTCTCTCAGGGCGTGCCAGAACAGTTCCCTGCCCACCAGCGCTCTGGACACGGCATGGACCAGGCAGTGCCCGTCTCCGTCTACGTGGACTGGGATGAGACATTCCCTGTTGCTGTTGGCTTTCTTGACCTCGTCCAGGGTGTCGTGGAGGTATATGAGGCTCCCGGACCTGTCCTTGCCGTAGCCCATGGTGGAAACATGGTCCGGCTCAATCAGGAAAGCTCTGTCTCCCAGGAGCGAGCAGTCAAACATCTCACCCTGGTTCATTTCCCTCAGCAGCTTGGCTTTGCCGGTTTGTTTGTCCATGCCGTACCTGGTGAGGACCGGGGACAGGAGCTTGCAGTGGTAATTGGAGAGCCCCATTACTTTCACCAGCTCCGTGCCTTTCTTCGGGGCCCCGGTGACGCCGAGCAGGGCGTTTCTGAGCAGATTGTGGAGCACAACATCCGGATCGGTGACTTCTTCGACACTGAGCAGGTTCTTCTGTTCGTGGCGTTGACCGCACTCCGTGCACTCGATGCTAACGGAGCCGTAGGCAGGGAAGAACAGCCTCGCCTGACATTTCGGGTCTGGGCAGGTACCAGACAAAATACGCTTGTCTTTTTTCTTCGAGCTCTGCAGCAGCGACATATCGGGCGGAGAAGGCTGAAACTGTCTGTCAGCGTCACTAAATCATGATAGTCCGACTCCGGCGAGGCTGTCAGACGAGCTTCGACTCTGCTCACGATAGTTATTTGCCAGAATAACACAAGAACAACACGGAAGCGGCTGGGTTTTTCTTTAGCAACTGACCGTTGCTAAACGTAACTACGTCATGACGTGTGGTTGTGGGTATTGTAGTTGTACGGAGTAAATACTATAAAATATTTACACATGACAATCAGACTGACTACGTTTTCACTGTTCCTTGTGTTAATATCACTCGACGACGAGAGATTACCTGTTCAATATAACAGGCAGTCATTGTTAAAAGGATTCAAATTAGCCACGTTAACGCTCAGTTGACTACATTTACCAGAATGCAACACGGCGCAGCGACGTTTTGTTGTGTCAGGAAGTGTAAAAGGTAGAATCATGGCAGCCTGGGCAGAATGGATGGATTGTTTCCCAAAATGTCTCACAAATTTGGTCCCCAGCATGTATTAAAAGCCTTTTTGTCTGCAGGTGCTTATTCAGGTGTGTGGTTTGAATGATTCGGGGCGTAAATCTGGCTGATTTTGAGGTCAACGGTACTTATACAAGGAGTGCTGGTTAGCTGAACACAGAGCAGTCGCACTATTTGTATATGTATTAACGTTAAGTTAACTTTTGATCAATACCTTACATTTGATCCAACCGATTTGCACTTATCTCAATCAGATTTGAAATGGCAGATGTGAACAGTGGTTCACACAGATTGCTGCTCCTGTCTGGTGTGATTTGGTGGCAGATGACTGAGGGAATAATCAAAGAGTTTAACTCAAAAATACTAAATACTAAAATACTAATGGATCTGCAGTCAAATGAAGACTCTCTGTGTCTTATCGACTCAGAAATGTCTTAATGTCTCAAATATTTCTACATGGTTATATATAAACCGTTAAGCTAAGTGGTCTTAAATGACAGATTTCTGAATGGAGTCTGGTTTGTTGAAAAGTATCGACCGTGACTAACCACCTGCATGGTCTGCCAAGTGATGGAGTTGTAATTAATGTCGAATTGGAAATCGATAAGACCTTCACCTAATACAACTGCTGCTCTTTTCCAAAGCAAATACAACAGATCCAAAATGTGTTGAAGTGATAGCAGTGTAAGGATTATTTGAAAAAACACAACAGTAATAGGAATACATTGTATTAGTTGTAACTTATTTATCGCACTAGTTTTATCACCAGCCTATCACAGCAAGTTGTCCTTCAGTAGCAGTAACTGTTATGTGTTGTAAGAGTATATGAAGTACTTTAGCAGGAGAAACCATAGATCTAGTATTTATTAAGTCATTTTAACTTATACAGCACTTTAATCACATCACAATAGATCCAAAGTGCTTTACAGGACAAAATAAAATGCATGAACTCAAGTGACAGATGTAATCCCACGATAACACAACAGACAGAAGGCTCAGTGTGTGAGAGCCTCAGGTTTCTATAAGAGCCAGTAGAAGTACTGGTAATATTTGTTGTAGCAGTAGCTGTATTTGTAACTGTAGAATTTACTGTATTGTATTAGCTGCAGTAGAAATGTAAAGTAGTAACAACAATAATGTCAGTAATACTGGTCATTTACTGTTGAGTGTTTTTATCCACTAGATGTCACTGTGGTTATTTGACAGTAAAATAAGAGGTAAGAGCATCATCATGTCGTCATGGCGACCATCAGTAGCATCATCTGGATACCCTTGCACTTCCTCTGACTAACCACAGGGTGGTGGTCTTTCTCTTTGATGTTTAATGTCAGCACCAGCAGCAAACACACAAATCCAGCATATGATGAACTTTAGTTTGACGTCTATCACTCAGCCATGGTGGAAGAGCTTATTTATTGGTGTGACACCTATCTGACACCGTAGAGAGACATGTAATGTCAGACATGTCTTGTCTGCTGATACAGCTGCAACATGTTGTCATTCTTCCAACAGTTTTTCATGGTGACAATGATCAAACTGTTCAGAGTTATAACATACATAATGAAACAAACATCCCTTAAAATAATATGAAATGTATCAGAACTGTTCCTCAAGCTTTAATGCATTAAATAAGAAAATAAGCTGCCGTTTGTCTTTTTATTATGAATCAAGGAAACGAAAAGCAACTCCACAAAATATGTAATGGAGATGGTACTTTGTGGTACTTTGTGGTACGTTGTGGTACTTTTTATACATCACATTGTATGTATCAACAGAAGTTAAAAATAGTTTCAGTTCCAGCATTCAGATTGTACCAAAGATTGTCAGTCCTCTGCTCCTCTGCTCTCTTTGACAGCGTCTCAACATGAAGCTGAATCACTGCTGAACACAGTCACCAAGCCTTCATTACCTTGTTCTGTTTGGGCCTCCACTGTGCCCCCCTCGTGCTTGAAGAAAATGTCCAGTCACTGGATAATGAACAGAGGGACTCTCCATTCACTGTTAGGACCGGACAGTAACATCGGGGAAGAGCAAGGGGAGGTGTCTGCTTCATGATCAACAAACAGTGGTGCTGACATGTGGAGATCATTTCTACAGGCTCTTCTCCTAACCTGGAGCACCTTATGATGGGATGCCTGACGCTTACAACTCAGGTGATTTGGATACAGGAAGTCCAGGTAGGTATCCGCCCTCCGGAGAGCTATCAGCAGCTAAGAGACAATACAGGGACAAAGTGGAGTCTAACTACCAGGGCTCCAACTCCACAAACATGTGGGCTGGACTAGGAACTCTCCCAGACTACCAAAGAAAAACCAGCAGTGCTGAGATAATGTGTGCACCTCTCCCAGATGAACTGACACCTTCTATGCACACAGTCCAGCAGACGTATGGCAGCATCCTGTCCCACACCTCCAGGCTCAGGGACAGCTTCATCCTGCAGGCCATCACACTGTTGAACTCTGGAGCTCTGGACACTTTCCTGCACAGCTCTGATACACTTTACCTCAGATTTGATTCTATGTTATTTTTATATTATTTTAATTGTCTGATTTACGTTGTCTCTGTCCTCACGTTTTAATTCTGGTCCAAACATGTAAAATACTTTGTGACTGTGTTTTGGAAAGTGCTGTATAAAAACAGTTCATTATAATAATTATTATTTTCAGTTGTTAGTTTATATATACTATATTTCATTCCTATATTTTATCCTTTCTGCACTATTTCATGTCTTAGATTGTCATTACTACTTTTACTTGCATATTTATATGTTTATACTATGGTATGAACAGTGTTGGAGGGAGCCTGAGATTTAAGGATTTCATTGCCAATGACTGTTTCACTGTAATTGTTGAGAGCGTCTCAAATAAATAACTTAACCTAAACTACGGGGCCGCTTGAATAGAAAAGAGCCATTGTTAATGTTATTAGTAACACCTGTGCTTTTCCTACTAAGACAAGTCAAAATGTCTACAAACACCACAGAGAGGAAGAGGAGCTCCTGAGTGTGAACAGCAGCAGATATGAATCTGCTCTCAGTGGTTATTAGGACTCATAAAAAACTGTTGACAGCGAATCAACACTTCCTTCCTGCAGCAGACGGGCTGTGTGGGTTTCTGCTCTGCAGCCTCCTCACCGTTAGCTGTGCTGTTTCACATTAATAACACAATGACAGTTACAACCGTGGACTTGTATATAACAGCTATATGTTGATGTCTGCTTCTCTTTGTGCAGCTTTGTTGTCCTTGTTTAGCTGTTTGCTTGTATTCAGATCTTCCTGGACATTTGTTCTCGGCGCTGTGTGATTCTTCACTTTATTGAGAATGTTACAGTGAAAGAATTTGACAAACCTGCCACACTCTGCATAATGTATTAAAAAGAAACACAACAACAGAAGAAATACTATAAAGAAGAAAATATCTACCAGCTAATGATTCAGCTTAATTTGCTATTATTATACAAGTTACAATTAAAAGGAAATAAACCAGAGTATCAAAATAACACTGAACCACAGGATTTATACATAATATAATATACTGGAAATATATACGTGTATATAAACATTTGTGACTGCTGATCAAAGTGATAAATGAGATGAATTGATGATGTTTGATGGTGAGAGAAGGCGAGCAGGAAACAGTCAGTCAGCATGTGTTCAGTTGGTGGACGGTCCCTTGTTTCTGAGGATCATCAGCACAGAGAGTCCACAGCAGTACACCAGACTCTTCACTATCAGCACTGTGTACAGCAGCGAGAGCAGCTTCACCCTGCACTCAGACTGGAAAGAAGATGCTGGTGGAAGTGATGGTGGATGTGGTGGTGGAGGTGTTGGTGGAGTTGCTTTTGGAGGCGTTGGTGGAGTTGCTGGTGGAGGTGTTGGTGGAGTTGATGGTGGAGTTGCTGGTGGAGGTGTTGGTGGAGTTGCTGGTGGAGGTGTTGGTGGAGTTGATGGTTGAGTTGATGGTGGAAGTGTTGGTGGAGTTGCTGGTGGAAGTGTTGGTGGAGGTGTTGGTGGAGTTGCTGGTGGAAGTGTTGGTGGAGGTGTGGGTGGAGGTGTTGGTGGAGTTGCTGGTGGAAGTGTTGGTGGAGGTGTGGGTGGAGGTGTTGGTGGAGTTGCTGGTGGAAGTGTTGGTGGAGGTGTGGGTGGAGTTGGTGGTGGAAGTGTTGGTGGAGTTGATGGTGGAGTTGGTGGTGGAAGTGTTGGCGAAGGACCAAAAACCTCTGAAAGAGAAAAGGAGTCAAACAGAAATGTCAGTCCTCTGCTCCTCTGCTCTCTTTGACAGCGTCTCCACATGAAGCTGAATCACTGCTGAACACAGTCACCAAGCCTTCATTACCTTGTTCTGTTTGGGCCTCCACTGTGCCCCCCTCGTGCTTGACGGAGCACCTGTATTTATATGTGTAGACAGCGTCCCGATCAATCACTCTGATGGTGGCGGTGCATCCCGACTCTCTGAGCTCCAGCTGCTCTTCCTCAGCAGGGGGCAGCTCCTCCAGAGGACCGTCCTCCTTTCGTCTTTTCCAGGAGAACTGGACCAGAAGAGGAAACATGGCTGAGGCCAGACACAGCAGGGAGCTCTTCCCCTCCAGGTGGGCTCTGGATGCTGCTGGGTACACGCTCACCACGGGCTTCACTACCTCCTCATCTGAAGTTTGACAGCAGCAACAAGCAGCACAGACACACATTCACACAGTCAACAGCAGCTTACAGCACTGCACTGCATTCAGTGTGATCCTGGAAACTACATGGACTCTGATCACTAAACTACTCATCAATACAGCACAAAGTTCACTACATGTATTCACCTTCATACCAAACACAGCTACCATGGAGTCTCATCATATGTTATACGGTGGAAATTTGAAAATTCAATGTACAAAGTTCATTCACTAAAATTGCACATTAATTAGTTTCACTAATAATAAAATATATGAAGAAATAATTTTCTTATACTGTGGTAATATGATATATTTAAATAAAATATTTAATAATTGACTTAATCATATACCTATCAAATACAATTTAATTTTAATGATTACAACATATATAACATAATATATGTTTACCACGTTACACTTTACTCTGGTCACTAAAAACATCTGAATCAGTTTATCAAAATGTTTCAATAATCTTTAACTTGATAAAACACAATTAACACGATGTGTCCAGATACGTGAAATACAGACTCATATAAAAATCACAATACTTAATATAATATGATACAATATAATTATGACATTTATCTTTATACAATTGTAAATTGTAATTGTAAATTAGTCTACATATATCTATTTATTGTAATATTATATTCAGTATCTTATTGGCTTCAGGTACAACCACATCTTCCACTAAAAGACACATGTACCATCATATCAGATACCATTGTCATAAGTTAAATTTCACCATTTAAAGAGTGTATTAACTGTTTTCAATAATACATTTACTGACATGTATTAAATTATGTTTAATATCATATTTTATTCTGTTTTCAAAAAACAAGAGAAGCCGCTGAATTACTGAGAGGATCAAATACTGTATATTTGTAACATTGACAATATCAGACTTTTTCTATATAAATGAGTTTTATCTCATGCAGAAATAAAGAATCAGTTCAGTTGTGCAGTGAGATTTAAACATCTTTTCAGGAATTATGAACCTTTTTTATGTAACAACAGCTGCACGGCTGCAAGAATCCTCCACTAATTATGACAAAACTAACATGTAAAGTCTGAAGCAGCAGAAACTCATTAAAACACATTTTAACTTGTTCAATAAAACAACTGAAGGAAAATGAATGTTTATTCTTACCTGTTACATACAGTTTAGTTCCAGAGCCAAAGATCCAGTAACCATATCCTCTCACAGTGAAAAAGACTGATACAAAAACCTGTCTGCTGTTGAATGTGTCAGCTGAGGTGAACCAGTCCAGATGATGAACCAGTGTCATATTTCAGCTCCATGATGTGTTTCTCTAATGTTCACATCAACATGACTGTCTCTTCTTTTATTGTCTTTTAGACACACTAGCAGTGTTGCTCTATGGATGCTAATGTCTGTCGGTCCACTACTTTAGTCCAGATGGACTGGACCTGGACCAAAGGATGGACGCATGGATTGACGTGAAATGTTGTACAGACATTCTTGGTCCCCAGAGGATGAACTTCATTAACTGACTTTGTTGATTCTGACTTTTTATCTAGCGCCACCAGCAGGTTGACACAACAATACCTCAACTATTGGATGGATCACCATTTAATGTGGTTCACACATTCACAGCCATCGATTTTTGGCGTCGGCACAATAAATCAGTACTTTGAATCAAATCTAGGCCTACTCCATGTGTTGCCTGTAGCCTTGTAGATAATATAGTATATTAATATTATATATAGCATAATAAAAATAAAATAAATGAATAGCCAAGTAACATTTCTGAGATTTTTCAAATTGTATGGGCGACACTTTTACTGAAAGGTCACAATGAGTTTAACATTTCAACATTTATTAGGCTTTAATGAACACAGCTATGCATCTTAAAACAAACAAAACGTACAAAGGTCCCTATTGGCTGTTTCTGGCCAATCATATTGTGCCGAGTTCTGAACTTTTTTTAATTTGAAATATCTTGGATTACTATGCCATTAACTACTACTAACAACAACAAATTATGTTTATCATTGTCACGCAGCAACTGGAGGGACGGACATGCAGCGGGGGGCACAGAGGTCATCCAGGGTGAGCCTGGCCCCCCAGTGACTTCCCATAACGCCGGGTCTCATTTGCTCTTCCTGAAGTTTTCCCCTGTAAAGGGGATAAGAAATATGTTTTGTTGAACTTCTGACAGGAAGTACCGTCCGACAGGACGGCGTTTCGTTCCTCTGATTGGTTGTAAACCGCCATTGATAACGCCCCTCGGAAATCAAAATGAACTGAATGGTTCCAGACTAATAGACATTTGAGTATTAGTCTGCCAATGCCAGGCTGGGTTTTTTCGGGGAGTTTTTCCTGATCCGAATCAAGGCTTTAAGGATAGAGGGGGTCGTATGCTGCACAGATTGTAATGACCCTTGAGCCAAGTTTGTGATTTGTGACGTTGGACTACATAAATACTAGAATTACGGCCTTGCAGTTGTACGCCTCCGCAGTTACAGTTTACATCCATGTGTGTCCAGATTCATATAATATATGTAGTGAAGACTTTGAAGGAATTTTATAAAAGGTATTAAGTGTATTTTTTGGTGAAATGTAAGTTCTCACTATATTGACGTGTGATTGCAGTGAATCATTTCCAGTGAGAAACATGCCGTCTTCACTTAGAGACTGTTGTTACAGAGGAGTGTCAGTTCACTGAGAGAAACTAAAACCAGAGTCAAACCACTTGTACGTGTTCACATGCTCGGCCAATAAAGCTGATTGTGACAGAACACAAAGTTGCAGCCATGACAGTAGACAAAGATTCAAATATGGACGTTGCTGCAGATTGTAAAACGTTGATGGTTCACACTCTGTACTTGTACTTGTTCTGTTAGATCTTAGTGCCGCTTTCGATACCATTGACCATTGTATCCTATTACAGAGACTGGAGCATTTGATTGGCGTCAAAGGACCCACACTAAGCTGGTTTCAGTCGTATTTATCGGATAGATTTCAGTTTGTCCATGTAAATGATGAATCCTCCGTGCACACGGAAGTTAGTCATGGAGTTCCACAAGGTTCAGTGCTCGGACCACTTTTATTTACCTTGTATATGCTTCCTTTAGGCAATATTATCAGGAAACACTCCATAAACTTTCACTGCTGCATGCAGATGATACTCAGTTATACTTATCGATAAAGCCAGATGAAACCGGTAAGTTAGCCAAGCTTCAGGCATGTATTAAGGACATAAAAGACTGGATGACCTGCAATTTCTTGCTGTTAAACTCAGACAAAACTGAAGTTATTGTTCTGGGTCCTAAACATCTGCGAGACGCACTATGTATAGATATAGTTACTCTAGATGGCATTGCCCTGGCCTCTAGCACCGCTGTAAGGAGTCTAGGAGTAATTTTTGATCAGGACATGTCCTTTAATACCCATATAAAACAGACTTCAAGGACTGCCTTCTTCCACTTACGTAACATTATAAAAATCAGGCATATCCTGTCTCAGAAAGATGCAGAAAAACTAGTTCATGCATTTGTTACTTCTAGGTTAGATTATTGTAATTCCTTATTATCGAGCTGCCCTGATAAGTCTCTAAAGACTCTCCAGCTGATCCAGAATGCGGCTGCACGTGTACTGACAGGAACTAGCAAAAGGGAACATATTTCTCCGATATTAGCTTCTCTGCACTGGCTCCCTGTGAAATCTAGAATAGAATTTAAGGTCGTCCTCCTCACTTACAAAGCTCTTATTGGTCAGGCACCATCATATCTTAAAGAGCTGATAGTACTGTATTACCCCACTAGAGCATTACGCTCACAGAATGCAGGGTTACTTGTGGTACCTAAAGTCTCTAAAAGTAGAATGGGAGCCAGAGCCTTTAGTTATCAAGCTCCTCTTCTGTGGAATCAGCTCCCAATTTGGGTTCGGGAGGCAGACACCCTCTCTTCATTTAAGAGTATGCTAAAAACGTTCCTTTTTGATAAAGCCTATAGTTAGGGCTGGCTCAGGTGAGTCCTGAACCATCCCTTAGTTATACTGTTATAGGCTTAAGACTGCCGGGGGACTTCCTAGGACGCACTGAGCTTCTCTCTCCTCCTCTCCCTCTCTATCTGTACGTATTCCTATCCCACTAATACAGGCTACCAACTCCATTTCTTCCTGGTAGTCCTTGTGCTTTCTGTGTTTTTTCGCCTTCTCACTTTCTGCAGGTATTTCCGCCCCTGGAGCTGTAGATTCTGGATCTGTGATTGCCGGCCGTCTACTGCCCCCATGTTCCTGCTCCACACTCACTGCTGCAGTTGTTATTATTATTAGTCTGATTTGTTGTCTCTCCCCCTCTCTCCTCCCCTTTCAACCCAACTCGGTCGATGCAGATGGCCGCCCACCCAGAGCCTGGTTCTGCTCGAGGTTTCTACCTGTTAAAGGGAGTTTTTCCTCACCACTGTCGCCAAGTGCTTGCTCATGGTGGGAACTGTTGGGTCTCTGTAAATAATATTTTAAAGAGTATGGTCTAGACCTACTCTATGTGAAAGCATCTTGAGATAACTTTTGTTATGATTTGGCGCTATACAAATAAAATTGACTTGACTTGACTTGACACACATCGTCAACCAGCAGCACAGAAGATGTGAACCATCACCACAGTTTCAAGGTGGCACCAACGTCAGTATCCAACCAAATGTGAACTATGTCCCAACCCCCCCCCCCCCCCCCTTCTGTTCCTGAGTTATAGTGTTGAATAACGGCCAGAAAAGTGTTTCTGCAGAACATTATGAAGTCACAGTGAAGTTGACCTTTGACCTTTTGGATATAAAATGTCATCACTTCATCATTTTATCCTGTTACACATTTGTAGCGGATGAATCCTTGAGTTATGGTCTTAAGTCAGAATCAGAATCAGAATCGGGTTTATTGCCAAGTAGGTTTTCACATACAAGGAATTTGCTGTGGTGTATTGGTGCGTAACAAGTACAGACAATTACAGACAAGTACAGACAAGACAAGTAGTGCAAGGTGCAAGGGTATACATAAGTGTCGTATTTTAAAGTACTACAGTGCTAGTGCTAAGTAAGTATAATTTACAGTACAGAATATAAACAGAAAATTACTAAATATGTGCAATATATCTTTTGTAGATGATAATGAATAATGAATAAAACTAAAACTGCGAGGAATGTGCAAAATATTGTGTGTGTATAGTTTAGTATAGACTAAGGTCCACAAGTGTGCGTTAATGTAACGCGTAGTGTCTGTTTGGGGATAAGGGTCCGTGTCAGTGGGGGTCCCGGGCCTTGTTGATCAGGCTGCAGACGGGAAGAAACTGTTCTTGTGGCGAGAGGTTTTGGTCCTGATGGACCGCAGCCTCCTGCCAGAGGGGAGAGTCTCAAACAGTTTGTGTCCAGGGTGGGAGGGGTCGGCCACAATCTTCCCTGCACGCCTCCGGGTCCTGGAGGTGTACAGGTCCTGGAGAGATGGTAGATTGCAGCCAATCACCCTCTCTGAGGAGCGAATGATATGCTGGAGTCTGCCCTTGTCCTTGGCAGTAGCAGCAGCGTACCAGACGGTGATGGAGGAGGTGAGGATGGACTCGATGATGGCAGTGTAGAAGTGCACCATCATCGTCTTTGGCAGTTTGAATTTCTTCAGCTGCTGCAGAAAGTACATCCTCTGCTGTGCTTTCTTGGTGATGGAGCTGATGTTCAGCTCCCACTTGAGGTCCTGGGAGATGATGGAGGCCAGGAAGCGGACGGGCTCCACAGTGTCGACTGGGGAGTCTCTCAGGGTGATGGGGGTGAGTTGGGCTGGGTCCTTTCTGTAGTCCACAACCATCTCCACTGTCTTGAGAAGTCCTCCCCATCTGGTTGAGGCGAGGGCTGCAGGAGGCAGGACGTGATGCAAAACGTCCCTGCAGTTTGTAATTCAGTGTTTTTAGATTTCCACCAGAAATAAAACCTTTATTTTACAGGAAGTCCTCTCTCCTGTTAGCACTTTGCAGCAGAACGTCAAACCTCTGCAGGTTTTAGCGGCTGCGTTTCTCAGCGCAGCCTCATTTCTGAACCACAGCAGCTGTGGAGGAGAGCAGCTGACTGCTGCAGGTCAACAGGTCGGACAGTTACCTGCTGCATTCACACATGGCTCACCCGGACTTTGTACTCGGGGGCTGCGGGTTAAAGTCTGTTTAAAGTCCCTCCAGCTGACGAGGACATTTGTGTTCACACATACACCGTGACCGGAAAATGTCCGGACAGTGTCCGGGTAACAGTGCCTGTGTTAAAGGGCGTTATGGCGTCCGCCCTGCGGACGAGGAGGAAAACAGAGAAGAACCGAGTTGCTGAGGCTGCCGAGCCGGACTCCAGGGCTCGGATCCTGGAGTTCATGGTGGCGAGCGATGACTGGATGTTAGATAAGGAGACAAGATGGTGTCATGTTCCTGGTCCGGAGCCGGCTGCTGGAGGTGGGACGGCAGGGAGGTGCAGGAGCAGCGTGACCTTCAGACACGGACAGCTTCCTCTGCTTCAGATTGCTGATGGTGAGTCCGTGATGCAGTCATGGTGGACGGGGATCCACATGCGAGCAGCAGGTGAGTTGAGGCAGGTAGCTGACAGCCTGAAGCAGCAGGGAGAGGCAGGCTGAAGCAGCTTAAATAGGGCGCCCTGAGTGAGATCACCAATA
Organism: Lateolabrax maculatus; assembly: GCA_031216445.1. Lineage (NCBI taxonomy): Eukaryota > Metazoa > Chordata > Actinopteri > Acropomatiformes > Lateolabracidae > Lateolabrax > Lateolabrax maculatus. Next base: position 1,464,325 of record CM062203.1, on the reverse strand, counting down.
GATGAGTAGAAGGGAATCAGCTGATCCATCAGCTGATGTGGCTCCTGGATTGCAATGGTCAGCTGATGTAGCTGGGATCTTGAGCTGAGCTTGACTCCGTCGCCTGCCTGAACTAACATGATGCTCAATAATGGTAATAAGTGGTTTTGTGAGGTCACAGTGACCTTTGACCGTTGTCCACCAAAGTCCCCAATTCATCACTCGTCACCGTTTGCAGGACACGATTGATCTGAAACTCGTCCCCTGTAGAAGGCCATGTTTTTTAAGGTGTCAGCAGTGTTAACGGCAGTTTACATCATGGTAAAATATCAGAACTCAAACCACCCATCCAGTTAATCTGCAGAGAGAGGTTCCTGCAGGCCGGGGCGCAGAGGGAGTGGGTTAAATGAACATGGTTAACACTATACCTGGATTAACATGTTACCTTTGTGGGCGTATTGTCTGTCTGCTTCTTCATTGCATCAGTCTGTGTAACAGCCACTGGGAAACCTCCTGGTTCTCCCAGTGACCAGTCCGCCTTGATTACACAAAGTCACTTCACCCTTTCTTCAGTAAGTTTTCAGTAAGTTCATTCAAAATCAAGACATTAATCTACTGAAAGGTGTTAAACAACAAGTGCTGCTGCAAGTGTTTTCATTAAGAGCACATTAGTATTGTGAGGGAGGAATGGACTTTATTCCAGCAGCAGAACAAAGCATTTTAATCTTCATCTGGAACATCTGATTGGACAAAATCCAAGTATTATTGTGAAACAATAAAATGTGTTTGTTACTTTAGATTCATCTGGATTATGTTTTATCTACTTTTTACTTTTATTGTTTTCTCTTTATCTTGTTTTGTGCTTGTGCTTCTGTTTCTCTCCTTTGTCCTCACTGTGTGGAACAACAATAAACCTGCTGGAATATCTGATAAAAATATAAATCAATATAATATTAAAGAAATCCCTCAGTTCAGTATGTCTGTGACTCTGGCTGAGATGGAGGTGAAACATGTGAACCTGGGCTGTGGTTTACTGCTCTCTTCCTGTCACAGACACTGTTTGACATCTGTTCATCTGCTGGTTTTTGTTCAGGCTGCAGGGATCATTTCTCACTGTGGGTATCAACCTTCACACAGGAGCAGTAGTAGGTGGCTGAATGAGAGGCTTTAACTCTCTGGAGCTTCAACTCACAGCCGTTCTGTTTATTCACAGCTGAGAAATCATCTTTCTGAGGATGATTGTAACCTGATTCAACTTGACCATCACTCCTCTGAATAGCCAGAATCAGTGTGAATGTTTCTTTGTCTTTCTTCTGGTACCAGAATACCCAGTTGTAACCGTCATAACACTGGTCAGTTCGTCCACAGCTGAAGGAAACAGCTCCATCGACTCTCCTGGTCAGTGATAACTGGTCCTGAACCAGCTCTGCTGCCATGGCGACCAGCGCTGTAGAGAAACAGACAGGTAGATGAAGGTGAGTGTGACAGTGTTTGTTACAGGTGGAGTTTGTTGGCTCCTGATTGGCTGGAAACACTCACCTGAACACAGACAGCACAGAGCAGCAGCTGGGAGGAAAAGCATTTTGTGCAGTGGTGTTTCCTCTGGTGAACCTGGGGAGAAGTGGCGCTCTGATGCAGCTGAGGCCAAACAAGGACGAGCTGCCGGATCAGACGAGGGCCACGTGGTTTCTAACGGGTCCTCACACCTCCCATCAGCCCCTGCGGCGGACAGATAAGGCCGCTGATTGACAGCTGGGCTGAAGCTGTGCTGTGGTTTTCCGCTGAGTCGGAGAAACACGACAAACTCAGTGAAAATGATCAGTTCAAGGCAGCAACAGATAGTTGGAGATCTCTAGTATAAAAAGTGTAAAAAGCTTCTTTTTTTTCATCGTGTGCTTCGTCAAACTGAGACCTTCATTCTCCAAAATTCAGTTTGTGTTCAATCTTCAAATGTGTGAAGATGAGGGGATTATTGACACTATTTATCTTGGTTTTATTCTCACTATTTGAATGTTTTTTCTAAAAGCTTCTTTTTTCCCAGACTTCTCTGTTTCTCTGAACTGATTCACTGACAAGTTTCTTCGTCTTGATTTCAATCTGACAGCAGATCAAAAATCTGGGTCACGATGATGCAGAAATACAAAAACACATTCAGGTTGGTGGTGAATTTAGTAACACAGACTGTTATCTGTTGTTTAACAGCTGTGATGAAGATCCAAAACTACAAATCAGCTGGGATTTTAACCCTTAAACGTCCCCTTTCAAATACCCAAACCCAACACACACACATGGTTCCTTGTTGTTCACACCTTTGCATTATATGATCTTTCTTTCACTGTCTGTGTTTGTTTTTAATGTAAAAGTTTCATCCAAAAAGTAAAAGGTTCAATATTTCCCCCTGATTTGTAGTGGAGTAGAAGTATAAAGTAGCAGAAAACAGAAATACTCCAGTAAAGTACAAGTGGCTCTAATTTGTACTTTAGTCAGTACTCAGTAAATGTTGCTGGTTACTTTCCACCACTGTCTGTATGTGAGCAATATCAAACGTCACTCGATCACTAAAGTTCTACATCAAACATGAAGAAAATAACATGGTACATTTGAACTATAGGCTCTGATATTCTTCTTATTATTACATGGTCAGATCCATAGTGCTGTGAATCATGGGTAGTCTGTCTTCTGTTATAGACTTGATGTGTTTTGGATTTGGACAGTTTGCAGCTCTCGACTCTGCGCTGACGTCTGGATATTTAGATTCACAGGTTTTTGGATTTGGAGGCAACAACAGAGCAAGTCTGTTAGAGTGAGAGTTGAACTTTTATTCTTGATGCGTCTGCCCACAGTTTCTTAGTGAATTACACAATTTGTCCAATCTGAATATTTTGGCACAGTTACAATATTTCAATTATCAACATATGTTTACTGCTTGAATATTTTTGCAAATTGAATATTTTCAATAATATTATTTTTTTTCTCTGCTGCTGAACGTCTTTGGTACAATAAAACTGTTTTAAAAAATTTTGTGTTTGTTGTTCAGTTTTATTTTTATGTGAACTATGTGTTATTTTAATATTAAAAAATACAGATAAACTACATCTTATTTGGAAATTATTGATTATTTACCCATAAATGTTCAATAACAAGTTTAACAGTTGACTCTTGAATATCTGAAATAAACTAAAACATACAAGTCACCAGTTTTAGTTTATTTTTATTTTTAAATTTATATATATATATATTTGTTTTCCTCTATATGAGTTGATATAAAATAACCTGTACCTGTATCTACATGTTCAGCTGTTTTCAGGACACAGCCACATGTCCTGAATGAGAGAAACCAAAATGAACTCTCTGCTATTGATTATATCATATTTTAAAATATTATAGAACATCTGATATAATATATTCTAAATGATCTTCATGTTGTTCCAAGCTGTTTTTCCCCTCCAGCCCTGACTTTAAAGCTGTAGTCGTCACCTCATACTACAGTTTATATGACAGTACTTCTATCTGTTCTGTGCTGCTGCTGTGAAGAATCAAACCTCCACACTGCTGCCCTCTAGTGTCTGCAACAACACACTGCCTCTGGGTTTCAAGCTTTCTGTGTTGCTAATTATCCCCTAGAGTTGGCTGTGCAACAACAGCTGTGAAGTTCCTAGGCAGCCTGAGGTATTGCAGGTCCGGGGAGCAGAAAGACTTGAGAGAATGAACGTTCCTAGGATCACACCGAGCATTGTTAATCATGAAACATACACCCCCTCCCCTCTTGACCTGTCGACCTGTAACAGGGAGAACCCCGAGGGTACGACGGCATGGTCTGGTATCTCTTCCACAACCAGGTCTCTGTAGGGCAGATGATGGTACAATCCCTAGTTTCCCGCTGGAAGGAGATCCTTGCCCTCAACTCACAGCTTGTTATCCAGAGATGGTACGTTGGCTCGCAGAATACTGGGAAGCAGGAGGCGGTCGACACGCTGCCTCAGCCTCACCGGTACCCGGCTCTTCTCCTGGCCTTTGGCCACGTTGAAACGCAGGAGGCCCTCACGCTACAGCGGCTCTACTGTGGAGGCACCGCCGTAGTGTGTGGGCCTCCTGCGTTTAGAGTGAGCAGTGGATCCCAATGGAGAAACTCTGGATCGGTGTAGGTAATCACTGAGTCTCTTCAGTCCAGCAATCTGTCTCTGTCATATCTAAAGTAGCTGTTTACTTTAGAGGTGAACACGATGGAAAAGAACACTGAGGTAAGGAAAAAGCTGCAAGGTCGGTGGGGAGCGCAAAACACAGCAGCCGTACTTGTTTGAGATGCACCAAAGTGGAATCTGAATCCATAGTAAAGGAGAGATCATTAATACTTTTGTACTTGTTATGTATCTGATCTGATCTCATCAATAATCCCTGATCTGTGAAGGGTGAGCAGCTAACAGACGGCTGCTTTTGAGTAATGATCCGTCAAGCATGAACAGACAGAAGGCTCAGTGTGTGAGAGCCTCAGGTTTCTATCAGAGCCAGTAGAAGTACTGGTAATATTTGTTGTAGCAGTAGCTGTATTTGTAACTGTAGAATTTACTGTATTGTATTAGCTGCAGTAGAAATGTAATAAATAAAAGTAGTAACAACAGTAGGTATTGATGATCAAAATGGCTCCGCCGATGGCAGCCTCGGTACTGCGCTCTCTAGTACTTTTTCTGTTTTTGTGTGTTTGTCTAGTTTCCTGCTCTCCCTCTCGGATCACATTCAGCAGAGAGGAACTTTTAAACATCCGACAATCCACTGGTCAAACTTCTTCACCGTTCTTCACTGAACCGGAAAGTTTTACAGAGCTCTTAGTTGGAGGAACAGCAGCTCTCTACGGGATTTACCGGAAACGCAGACGGGGGAAGCGAGCAGGAGCTCGGTAAACTGCGGCAGCGGGAATTTCTTACTGTGCTACCGTCAATCCATCTGGCAAATGTCCGCTTTCTGGCCAACAAGATGGATGAACTGCTGCTTCTACATTAACGAAGGTTGATGCACATGTAACCCACCTACAAGGTAAGTGCACACTGGACCAGTTTAGTCTAGAATCGCAGGGAGGGGTAATTAATTGAATTGGACACCACCAAGAGTAACCAGGACACAAAGTTAGGTTATAGCAAAATTATTGTATTAACATAGGTTTACAACATTTCACAACAACAGACTGGTCTTTTACTCAATTGAGTGTTTTTGAATATGGTGCACCGAAAATAAAATAAAATATTTCCCCAAAAATAAAAGAGTTTATTCAGTTCAATCGTCTCCTGAAATCCTTTCCACAGCCCTACCACGCTGATAGCAGGGCAGATGAATAACTCATAGGCTTCCTCAAATCCAGGTGTTCAACACGGGTGGCTCGCCATCCCCCTCGTCAGGGAGAGAATCAAATCCAGTCCAGGATCGAGAATCCAGGGGTATCCAAAAACCTAGCCTGTGTAGCATAACACGGCTTATAAACATATGCAATCTATTCCACTTTTCTGACTGTACAGTTTTAACTTTATCAAAATCAATTTTCAATACAACCTCTCAAACTTACTCCATGAATTTAGAATAATTTGTACTGCAATATTAACATATGAAATGTTAACTTTTACATTTTTACAACCAACTATTTAATGGCCATGAGCAAATGTAAAATAACTGAAATTGTAAATAATTATGAAAACCTGTAAGTGGTTTTAACATGAAATGCTCACTGCATCTGACTAATGCATGTAAAGATTATAGATTCCTAATCACAATACTGACACCTTGTGGTCATGCACACAAACAAGGGAGTAATTCACAGAAGTTTCATAGTCTATAACTTAACTGGATAATTACTTACTTTAACCACAAAATGTAAATAACACATATTCATACACAAGTGTTCTTATTTGGCTCTACTATGAAAGAAATACTAAAACAGAACCATACACTAAAGCTCAACGGTTAACCATTTAGCTCATGTGGCCTTGTACAGGGTGTGTATTATATTCAAAACTCACCGAGAAAATAAAAGCATAAACAATGAACAGATGTCATCAAGGTTTCTCCAGCTCTTGCTTGCTGAACTGTTTTTCCTTCTTTCTATGTGAGGTTTAATTAACGAACTTTCACTCGCAATTTCAACCTGGTTTTCATTCGTTCACTCTGCTCCGTTGTTCCCTCTGCACACATTAGGTTGTGTCTCTCTCTAACCTGAGCGAAACGGTGGGACTTGGTTCGTTCTACACCAATAGGAATTAATCATTCCTTCTTAACCAATAAACGTATGTTATGAAGTTTCTGCTTACTGACTGAAAAAATAGACATCTGCGTTAAAATAAAGGATGACTTAAATATGAAATAGCGAATATGGAAACAAAAGATAAGAAAATATATAAATTGTTATTAGAGGAAATAATTTATGTTTTAGTAACATCTAATTTCCCAATGGGTTACACACAGATGTCACAGTGTTGAAGAAATCACGCAGCCCTCTCCTAGAAACTCTTTTTTTCATAATCTGCAAACCTTTCTACTCACCGCCTGTTAGTGAGGCCTTACAACACCTGGCTGACCAGATAACTAACATGGAGCACCAACACCCAGACTCCCTGCTCATTGTTCTTGGGGAGTTCAACAGAGCAAACCTCAGCAAAGAACTGCCCAAATACAGACAGCACATGAAGTGTCCCACCAGGGACAAATACACACTGGACCACAGCTACACTGTACTAAAGGACGCCTATCGCTCTGCCCCCCCGTGCAGCTTTGGGACTCTCTGATCATTGTCTGGTTCATCTTCTCCCGAAATACAGGCAGAAACTAAAATCTGCAAAGCCTGTGGTCCAGACTGTGAGGAGGTGGACCATCGAGGCAGAGCTGGAGTTACAGGCCTGCTTTGACTGCACTGATTGGAGAGTCTTTGAGGCTGCTGCTACAGACCTGGACGAGCTCACTGACACTGTGACATCGTACATCAGTTTCTGTGAGGACGTGTGTGTGCCGACTAAAACCTTCTGCACATACAACAACAATAAACCCTGGTTTACTGCAAAACTCAGGCAGCTTCATCAGGCCAAGGAGGAGGCCTACAGAAGTGGGGACAGGATCCTGTACAACCAGGCCAGAAACACACTGACAAAGGAGATCAGGGGAGTTCAGAGGAGCTACACTGAGACGTTGGAAAACAGGTTCTCAGGCAGCGACCCTGCATCAGTGTGGAGAGGCCTGCAGGACCTCACCAACTACAGGAGACCATCCCCCCACTCTGTAGAGAATCACCAACTGGCTGACGACCTGAATGAGTTCTACTGCAGGTTTGATCAGCCCACTCTCACACCCCCCAACTGCTCTGACATCAGACAACCACCTCCACCCCCTGCCACCTCCTCACCTCCTCCAACCGACCCCCCACCTGCACTGAGGATCTGCGTAGAGGATGTGAGTCTGCTTTTTCACAGACAGAAGATCAGGAAGGCACCAGGTCCAGACGGTCCCCCCTCCTGACTGAAAGTCTGTGCTGACCAGCTGGCCCCCATCTTCACTCAGATCTTCAACCGATCCCTGGAGCTGTGTGAAGTCCCGTCCTGCTTCAAACGCTCCACCATCATCTCGGTCCCCAAGAAATCCTCCATCACAGGATTAAATGACTACAGGCCCGTCGCCCTGACGTCTGTGGTCATGAAATCCTTTGAGAAACTGGTGTTGACCCACCTGAAGGACATCACAGCCCCCCTGCTGGACCCCCTGCAGTTTGCCTACCGGGCAAACAGGTCGGTGGATGATGCAGTCAACATGGGACTGCACTACATGCTGCGACACCTCGACTCCCCAGGGACATACGCAAGGGTCCTGTTTGTGGACTTCAGCTCGGCGTTCAACACCACCGTCCAGGAAATCCTTCACCCCAAACTCTCCCAGCTCACTGTGCCAGCCTCCACCTGTCAGTGGACCACTAACTTCCTGACAGACAGGAGGCAGCAGGTGAGGCTGGGGAACTTCACATCCAGCACCCGGACCATCAGCACCGGCGCCCCCCAGGGATGTGTGCTCTCCCCACTGCTCTTCTCCCTCTACACCAACGACTGCACCTCAGGAGACCCGTCTGTTAAACTCCTGAAGTTCGCAGACGACACAACGGTCATCGGCCTCATCAGGGACGAGTCTGCGTACAGACGGGAGGCTGAACAGCTGGTCCTCTGGTGTGGTCAGAACAACCTGGAGCTGAACAAGCTCAAAACTGTGGAGATGACAGCCCAACAACACTGCCCCCCCTCACCATACTCAACAGCACTGTGTCTGCTGTGGAGTCCTTCAGGTTTCTGGGATCCACCATCTCCCAGGACCTAAAGTGGGTCTCCAACATCGACACCATCACCAGAAAGGCCCAGCAGAGGATGAACTTCCTGCACCAGCTCAGGAAGTTCAACCTGCCCCAAGAGCTGCTGATCCAGTTCTACTCTGCTATCATCCAGTCTGTTCCCTGCACTTCCATCACTGTCTGGTTTGGATCGGCCACCAAACAGGACAGGAGCAGACTACAACAACAGTCAGGGCTGCAGAAAAAGTAAATGGTGCCAGCCTGCCCTCCATCCAGGACCTGTACATCTCCAGAGTCAGGAAACGGGCAGGAAACATCACTGCAGACCATCACACCCTGGACACAACCTGTTCCAACTCCTCCCCTCTGGGAGGCTACAGAGCACTGAGAACCAAAACTACCAGAGACCAGAACAGCTTCTTCCCACAGGCCGTCACTCTGTTGAACACTGAATATGATAATATATATATATTCTACCTACCTCATGTATATAAAGTCTCCATATTTATCCAGGCATCTTTGCACTCTACATCATTGCACTAGTTCTCCACTTCATTGTCATTGTTGTGTCATGCTCATATATATACTTTGTATATATATTTATTAATATATTTGTACATAGTAGTTAAATGTTTATGCTTACCTTTGCTGTCCTTGTTTTTTGTTTATTTGTCTATTTATGTGTATGTACGTTGAGAGCAACGGGAAAACTGGAGTGAAATTCCTTGTATGTGTACGCATTCATGGCCAATAAAGCTGATTCTGATTCTGATAATGTCAGTAATACTGGTCATTTATTGTTGAGTGTTTTTATCCACTAGATGTCACTGTGTTTATTTGACAGTAAAATAAGAGGTAAGAGCATCATCATGTCGTCATGGCGACCATCAGTAGCATCATCTGGATACCCTTGCACTTCCTCTGACTAACCACAGGGTGGTGGTCTTTCTCTTTGATGTTTAATGTCAGCACCAGCAGCAAACACACAAATCCAGCATATGATGAACTTTAGTTTGACGTCTATCACTCAGCCATGGTGGAAGAGCTTATTTATTGGTGTGACACCTATCTGACACCGTAGAGAGACATGTAATGTCAGACATGTCTTGTCTGCTGATACAGCTGCAACATGTTGTCATTCTTCCAACAGTTTTTCATGGTGACAATCATCAAACTGTTCAGAGTTATAACATACATAATAGAACAAACATCCCTTAAAATAATATGAAATGTATCAGAACTGTTCCTCAAGCTTTAATGTATTAAATAAGAAAATAAGCTGTCGTTTGTCTTTTTATTATGAATCAAGGAAACGAAAAGCAACTCCACAAAATATGTAATGGAGATGGTACTTTGTGGTACTTTGTGGTACTTTTTATACATCACATTGTATGTATCAACAGAAGTTAAAATGAATTTCAGTTCCAGCATTCAGATTGTACCAAAGATTTTCAGGTTATACTAAAAGGAAAATATATTCAGATTTCTTTAAAATATTCAGATTGCACACCAGCAGGTTAAATCATGATATTATACCAAAAATATACAGAAAAGTCAGATCGGTGGAAAATTATTTAAAATATCCCAAAATGGTGAGGGTAAACAGGGTGTCGGGGTCCTGGTCAGGCTGAGGAAAAGTGCAAACCGGCCTCCTCTAGCGAGTATTCTTGAAGAAAATGTCCAGTCACTGGATAATGAACAGAGGGACTCTCCATTCACTGTTAGGACCGGACAGTAACATCGGGGAAGAGCAAGGGGAGGTGTCTGCTTCATGATCAACAAACAGTGGTGCTGACATGTGGAGATCATTTCTACAGGCTCTTCTCCTAACCTGGAGCACCTTATGATGGGATGCCTGACGCTTACAACTCAGGTGATTTGGATACAGGAAGTCCAGGTAGGTATCCGCCCTCCGGAGAGCTATCAGCAGCTAAGAGACAATACAGGGACAAAGTGGAGTCTAACTACCAGGGCTCCAACTCCACAAACATGTGGGCTGGACTAGGAACTCTCCCAGACTACCAAAGAAAAACCAGCAGTGCTGAGATAATGTGTGCACCTCTCCCAGATGAACTGACACCTTCTATGCACACAGTCCAGCAGACGTATGGCAGCATCCTGTCCCACACCTCCAGGCTCAGGGACAGCTTCATCCTGCAGGCCATCACACTGTTGAACTCTGGAGCTCTGGACACTTTCCTGCACAGCTCTGATACACTTTACCTCAGATTTGATTCTATGTTATTTTTATATTATTTTAATTGTCTGATTTACGTTGTCTCTGTCCTCACGTGTTTTAATTCTGGTCCAAACATGTAAAATACTTTGTGACTTTGTTTTGGAAAGTGCTGTATAAAAAAAGTTCATTATAATAATTACTATTTTCAGTTGTTAGTTTATATATACTATATTTCATTCCTATATTTTATCCTTTCTGCACTATTTCATGTCTTAGATTGTCATTACTACTTTTACTTGCATATTTATATTTTTATACTATGGTATGAACAGTGTTGGAGGGAGCCTGAGATTTAAGGATTTCATTGCCAATGACTGTTTCACTGTAATTGTTGAGAGCGTCTCAAATAAATAACTTAATCTAAACTACGGGGCCGCTTGAATAGAAAAGAGCCATTGTTAATGTTATTAGTAACACCTGTGCTTTTCCTACTAAGACAAGTCAAAATGTCTACAAACACCACAGAGAGGAAGAGGAGCTCCTGAGTGTGAACAGCAGCAGATATGAATCTGCTCTCAGTGGTTATTAGGACTCATAAAAAACTGTTGACAGCGAATCAACACTTCCTTCCTGCAGCAGACGGGCTGTGTGGGTTTCTGCTCTGCAGCCTCCTCACCGTTAGCTGTGCTGTTTCACATTAATAACACAATGACAGTTACAACCGTGAGAGCTACTTACAACCAGTCAAATTACTTGTAGGTGTCAACATACATGGACAATGAAGTGGATTCTGTTTCTGATTATTTGCTATGAAGCCAAACTGAAATCCATAAAAACAAAGATGGTTATAAAACACAGACACTGTGATTCTTCACTTTATTGAGAATGTTACAGTGAAAGAATTTGACAAACCTGCCACACTCTGCATAATGTATTAAAAAGAAACACAAGAACAGAAGAAATACTATAAAGAAGAAAATATCTACCAGCTAATGATTCAGCTTCATTTGCTATTATTATACAAGTTACAATTAAAAGGAAATAAACCAGAGTATCAAAATAACACTGAACCACAGGATTTATACATAATATAATATACTGGAAATATATACGTGTATATAAACATTTGTGACTGCTGATCAAAGTGATAAATGAGATGAATTGATGATGTTTGATGGTGAGAGAAGGCGAGCAGGAAACAGTCAGTCAGCATGTGTTCAGTTGGTGGACGGTCCCTTGTTTCTGAGGATCATCAGCACAGAGAGTCCACAGCAGTACACCAGACTCTTCACTATCAGCACTGTGTACAGCAGCGAGAGCAGCTTCACCCTGCACTCAGACTGGAAGGACACTGACAGACACACAGACACACGTTAGATTCATTCTTAATGTAGAAATATTGATAGTGGAGCTTTAAGATATAGTCCCCAGCGTTTTTGGAGCAAATCTTACAGTCAGCTGGCTGCAGAGCTGGCAGGTCTGCTGGCTCTCTCTCTGGAGGACAGGAGGCTGCTGGAGCTGGAACCTCTGAAAGAGAAAAGGAGTCAAACAGAAATGTCAGTCCTCTGCTCCTCTGCTCTCTTTGACAGCGTCTCCACATGAAGCTGAATCACTGCTGAACACAGTCACCAAGCCTTCATTACCTTGTTCTGTTTGGGCCTCCACTGTGCCCCCCTCGTGCTTGACGGAGCACCTGTATTTATATGTGTAGACAGCGTCCCGATCAATCACTCTGATGGCGGCGGTGCGTCCCGACTCTCTGAGCTCCAGCTGCTCTCCCTCAGCAGGGGGCAGCTCCTCCGAAAGACTGTCCTCCTTTCGTCTTTTCCAGGAGAACTGGACCAGAGGAGGAAACATGGCTGAGGCCAGACACAGCAGGGAGCTCTTCCCCTCCAGGTGGGCTCTGGATGCTGCTGGGTACACGCTCACCACGGGCTTCACTACCTCCTCATCTGAAGTTTGACAGCAGCAACAAGCAGCACAGACACACATTCACACAGTCAACAGCAGCTTACAGCACTGCACTGCATTCAGTGTGATCCTGGAAACTACATGGACTCTGATCACTAAACTACTCATCAATACAGCACAAAGTTCACTACATGTATTCACCTTCATACCAAACACAGCTACCATGGAGTCTCATCATATGTTATATTATAATAATTATAAATTATTATTTGACATTTCAGTGTACAAAGTTCATTCACTACAATTGCACAATTATTATTCATTTTACTATACTGTGGTAATAAGATTTATTTTGAAATATTTAATAAGTGACTTAATCATATACCCATCAAATACATTTTCATTTGAATGATTTCAACATATATAACATATTATATGTTGTCCACATCATACTTTACTCTGGTAACAAAACAAAAAAAATGGAATCAGTTTATCAAAATATTTCAATAATAACTTTTCTATAAAACCCAATTAACACGATGTGTCCAGATACGTGAAATACAGACTCATATAAAAATCATAATACTTAATATAATATGATACAATATACTTATGACTTTACCTTCATACAATGGGAGATACTGTTTCCATGTTAGGGGTGTGAATAAATAAATTACATATTTAACTTGACATAAAATATAATTGTAGTTTTGATTATTACTATATATATATATATATATATATATATATATATATATATATATATACATGTTTATCACCATACACTTTACTGTAATTACTAAATAAACAAATCAAGACATCAATAATTTCATAACTTTACGTAACAATTTTAACTTTTATGCAAAGTACAATGATATGTTTGGATATGTTAAATCTTAATAAAACTACCATAAAATACAAGATAGAGAAATTTTAAGATAATGTAACGTAATAAAATAATGTCCTGCTGAAATTACAATATGTGCCATATTATTATTGTTAATATTTACCACCATATACAAAGCAAGTATATTAAGATACAAATATATATGTGCATGTGTCATTATATATCATCTAATATTACATATATAAATTAATATACATTTATCTATTTATTGTAATATTATATTCAGTATCTTATTGGCTTCAGGTATAACCACATTTTCCACTAAAAGACACATGTACCATCATATCAGATACCATTGTCATCAGTTAAATTTCACCATTTAAAAACTATGTATTAATTAATTAATCTAATTAATTAATTATTTTAAACAATCAATTTACTGAGATGTATTAAATTATGTTTAATATCATATTTTATTCTGTTTTCAAAAAACAAGAGAAGCCGCTGAATTACTGAGAGGATCAAATACTGTATATTTGTAACATTGACAATATCAGACTTTTTCTATATAAATGAGTTTTATCTCATGCAGAAATAAAGAATCAGTTCAGTTGTGCAGTGAGATTTAAACATCTTTTCAGGAATTATGAACCTTTTTTATGTAACAACAGCTGCACGGCTGCAAGAATCCTCTACTAATTATGACAAAATTAACATGTAAAGTCTGAAGCAGCAGAAACTCATTAAAACACATTTTAACTTGTTCAATAAAACAACTGAAGGAAAATGAATGTTTATTCTTACCTGTTACATACAGTTTAGTTCCAGAGCCAAAGATCACGTAGTAGTTTACTCCCACAGTGAAAAAGACTGATACAAAAACCTGTCTGCTGTTGAATGTGTCAGCTGAGGTGAACCAGTCCAGATGATGAACCAGTGTCATATTTCAGCTCCATGATGTGTTTCTCTAATGTTCACATCAACATGACTGTCTCTTCTTTTATTGTCTTTTAGACACACTAGCAGTGTTGCTCTATGGATGCTAATGTCTGTCGGTCCACTACTTTAGTCCAGATGGACTGGACCTGGACCAAAGGATGGACGCATGGATTGACGTGAAATGTTGTACAGACATTCTTGGTCCCCAGAGGATGAACTTCATTAACTGACTTTGTTGATTCTGACTTTTTATCTAGCGCCACCAGCAGGTCGACATTTTCTGACGTTCTGTCTGTTTGACATCACCTGAAGTTGCTCGACGTCCTCCCTGATTCATATTCTTCATACATGGTTCCTCCGGACCCCTGAGGCGAATGCCTCCTTCTCTGAATTAAAGACGCGCTTCACTTCCACACCTGTCATCATTCAGCCAGACACTTCGCTCCAGTTCATTGTGGAGGTTGATGCCTCAGATACAGGGGTCAGAGCTGTCCTCTCCCAGCGCTCAGTCTTTAAAACTCCACCTCTGTACGTTCTTCTCTTGCTGTCCGTCCCCCACAGAGTAAAACCACAGCATCGGGAACCGGGAGGTGCTCACCGTGAAACTCACCTTGGAGGATGAAAACACTGGATGGAGGGGTCAGAACACCTGTATGTCGTGTGGACAGACCATAAGAACCTTTCCTACACTCAGACTGCTAAGCCCCTCAACTCCCGTCAAGCCCGTTGGTCTTTGTTCTTCAGCCGCTTCAATTTCACACTCACCAAGCATCCCGGCTGCAGAAGCCTCAAGCTTGACGCCCTCTCTTGACAACATGTCCCCGAAGGAGCTCCTGCCATCCCAGACACCATCGTCCCCCTCGTCCTGTTTGGTGGCCGCTGTGACTTGGTAAGTCCATCATAAAAGAAGCCCAACATACACAACCAGACCCAGGTATTTGTCCTCCTACTCGTCTCTTTGTGCCTGACTCTGTCCGCTCTCAAGTCCTCCAGTGGATTCACACCTCCCAGTTCACCTTCCACCCTGGTATCAGCCGCATCTTGTCCCTCATGAAGCAACATTTCTGGTGAGCCACCATGGATGCTGACAACAAAGCCTACATGCCCGCTTGCCCTGTGTGTCCTCATGGAAAGTCCTCCCACCAGCCACCTGCCAGTTTGCTCCATTCCCGGCCCTCCACTTTGTTCCTGGACTCCTTCTCAAGGTAATACAGCCATCCTCACCACTATGGACAGATTCTCCAAGGCTCTCCCTAAACTCCCCACAGACTCTGAAACAGCCCACCTCCTCATCCACCATGTTTTCTGCCTTCATGTTATCCCTGCTGATATCGTCTCCGACCAGGGACCCCAGTTCATCTCCCAAGTGTGGAAGTCTTTCTGTCAGGCCTTTGGGAGCCTCGGCGAGTGTCTCATCGGGTTATTATCCCCAGACTAATGGGCAGACGCCACCTCCAGTAACCCCTCTGCCTGGAGCACACAGCTTTCCTGGATAGAAGAGATTTCATCATTAGTCCTTGTTTTGTTAAACTCAAGCAGTCTGCTCCCATGAGAATTCACTCCACTTTCCACACTTCTCAGTTAAAACCTGTCCACCAGCTCTCTGTTCCCCCCGGCTGCTGCTCCTCCACACCAACATCCACCTGGCCTACACAGTGCCGCCAAGGCCGTGGGTCAAACACCTCGTGGATTGGATACGGTCCTGAGGAGCACAGCTGGATACCTCGCCGACTCATCCTGGATTCCTCCCTCATCCTCAACTTTCACCAGGAGCGTCTGGACGAGCCCGGTTGGTCACCTGGAGGTGCCCGTTGAGGGTCACGGCCGGGCCCCAGTATTTTCTCTTGTGTTTCTGTGTGTTTTCCTTTTCCCCGGTGTCTCCTGTGTTCCCCGTCTGTCTCTCAGTGTCTGTGGACGGGGTGTTTGTATTCTCCCTGTCTCACTCTCCTGGATCCCTGCTCAACCTGCACCTCTGCCGTCCATCAGCTCGTCACCTCTCCAGTATATCAGCCCCACTCTTCTCCCACTTCTGCCAGTTTGCTGTCTCAGTTACTGTGCTGGTCACATGCTTTAGGACGCTCTTGTTTGGTGAATTATCTTTGGTCTTGTTTCCTAGCCTGTCAGTAAATGTGTTTTCCCTTGTGCCTCAGGATCTTTCCTCATCTGCCTTCCTGCCCTCCTGCTAACCCTGGAGCAGCTCCAGCCTCTCTGTACTTTGGGTTTACATATAGTTTTCTAAAAAGATATTTCTTTATACGCATCTCTCTAAAAGTATTAGTAAGGATGAAGGGGCTATTGTAAATGGTTTGTTTGGAGAAGAAAATGACTGTAAAGTTTTGTGTACATGGTGATCAAATGACCGATCAAGGCTTGTATATAAGGGAACCAGAAACAGCCTCAGCCTCCACCCTGATGAAGGCAGGATGTACTGGAGAAGAGTTGTGCGATGGTTTTAGTTTTGTTACCCAATAAGGTGCTACCACAGTCTGGACTACGAAGCAGGTTCAACACACCCCAGGTATCTTTAGTTATCTGGCTTGACTAAACCTGACAACCACAATCGTGCTAAACACTAACATGATAACTCAAATTGTAAGTAAACCCAGGGTTTCCCAACCTGTCCATGACAAATGAAAGAGGCGGTGTTTGCATCATGTGACCAGTCACAAACATGGACACGTCTACAGGCAGCAGAGCGACGAGCAAACTATAATATTAGATAAATACCAAGAAGTTAAACACAAAACTCAGGCTGAAAACAACACAGCTGCAGCTTCAAATACAGGAAGGACAGTTAGAAAACACAGACGACTGTGTGAATGTGTAAAAGTTAACAGGCTTAATATCACTGCCGATCATTAGGACACGAGTAGATCTGACTATTATTACATTTCTGTATTAAATTAATGTGTTTCTTAGATGTATTCTTATGATTTGTATGACAATTTTCCTCTCATTCTTTCAGCTGCAGCCCTGGTGGTGTCTAATACACTTGGGAGCAAATAAAAAGACATAATTCAAAGCAGTAAGTAGGCGTACTTTCATATCTTATGAAGTACAACAAGTACAAGGCTTTAGTGCTTCAGTCAGTCTCTGTTGTAGGATGATATCGGTGTACAAAAGCACAATGAAATGGCTCTGACACAGTTGCAGCCAACAGGAACAAACGCAGTAAAGAAGACAGGAGGGAGCTGCCCTCTGCCATAATGTAAAGTAACACAATACAATGCTGCAGTCTGCGGGGGGGCACGACTCCCACCTGTCGCCCTGGCAACATACGGCTGAAGAAGCTGACACAGATCATCGTTCCCTCCGACGGGAATCTACGTCTCTCATATAAATCATCAGGAAGCCAAAGGGCTGCTGGTCTCTGAACCCTCTGACCTCCTCAGAGACCCTCCTGATCCTCACCGAGCTCCACGGGACCTCTGATAGGTCAGTGGGCGGTGATGTCATACGTATTGATCTGTTATCTGGAACATAACCTGCTCCAGAACAGGTTAGGTGTGCAGCATAAGTTACCATGGCAATGTAGCACTTTAAGAAGTGAACCACCGTCGTAACCATGAAAACCCAAACCTGAAGTTACCTCGCCAACCCCAAATCCTACTTCGCAGGCCTCAGGTCTCGACCACAATCCAGAACCCTGCGTCCGATGCTTCCTTCTCTCCCCACGACACCCCACCACACATCAGAAACACAAAGTCCCGGGGGGGTGGAGAGGTTCCTGCAGGCCGGGGCGCAGAGGGAGTGGGTTAAATGAACATGGTTAACACTATACCTGGATTAACATGTTACCTTTGTGGGCGTGTTGTCTGTCTGCTTCTTCATTGCATCAGTCTGTGTAACAGCCACTGGGAAACCTCCTGGTTCTCCCAGTGACCAGTCCACCTTGATTACACAAAGTCACTTCACCCTTTGTTCACATCAACATATTGATTTGTGCAGCTTTAAATGTTAAAGTTTTCAGTAAGTTCATTCAAAATCAAGACATTAATCTACTGAAAGGTGTTAAACAACAAGTGTTTTCATTAAGAGCACATTAGTATTGTGAGGGAGGAATGGACTTTATTCCAGCAGCAGAACAAAGCATTTTAATCTTCATCTGGAACATCTGATTGGACAAAATCCAAGTATTATTATGAAACAATAAAATGTGTTTGTTACTTTAGATTCATCTGGATTATGTTTTATCTACTTTGTACTTTTATTGTTTTCTCTTTATCTTGTTTTGTGCTTGTGCTTCTGTTTCTCTCCTTTGTCCTCACTGTGTGGAACAACAATAAACCTGCTGGAATATCTGATAAAAATATAAATCAATATAATATTAAAGAAATCCCTCAGTTCAGTATGTCTATGACTCTGGCTGAGATGGAGGTGAAACATGTGAACCTGGGCTGTGGTTTACTGCTCTCTTCCTGTCACAGACACTGTTTGACATCTGTTCATCTGCTGGTTTTTGTTCAGGCTGCAGGGATCATTTCTCACTGTGGGTATCAGCCTTCACACAGGAGCAGTAGTAGGTGGCTGAATGAGAGGCATTAACTCTCTGGAGCTTCAACTCACAGCCGTTCTGTTTATTCACAGCTGAGAAATCATCTTTCTGAGGATGATTGTAACCTGATTCAACTTGACCATTACTCCTCCGAATAGCCAGAATCAGTGTGAATGTTTCTGTGTCTTTCTTCTGGTACCAGAATACCCAGTTGTAACCGTCATAACACTGGTCAGTTCGTCCACAGCTGAAGGAAACAGCTCCATCGACTCTCCTGGTCAGTGATAACTGGTCCTGAACCAGCTCTGCTGCCATGGCGACCAGCGCTGTAGAGAAACAGACAGGTAGATGAAGGTGAGTGTGACAGTGTTTGTTACAGGTGGAGTTTGTTGGCTCCTGATTGGCTGGAAACACTCACCTGAACACAGACAGCACAGAGCAGCAGCTGGGAGGAAAAGCATTTTGTGCAGTGGTGTTTCCTCTGGTGAACCTGGGGAGAAGTGGCGCTCTGATGCAGCTGAGGCCAAACAAGGACGAGCTGCCGGATCAGACGAGGGCCACGTGGTTTCTAACGGGTCCTCACACCTCCCATCAGCCCCTGCGGCGGACAGATAAGGCCGCTGATTGACAGCTGGGCTGAAGCTGTGCTGTGGTTTTCCGCTGAGTCGGAGAAACACGACAAACTCAGTGAAAATGATCAGTTCAAGGCAGCAACAGATAGTTGGAGATCTCTAGTATAAAAAGTGTAAAAAGCTTCTTTTTTTTCATCGTGTGCTTCGTCAAACTGAGACCTTCATTCTCCAAAATTCAGTTTGTGTTCAATCTTCAAATGTGTGAAGATGAGGGGATTCATTTATTATTGACACTATTTATCTTGGTTTTATTCTCACTATTTGAATGTTTTTTCTAAAAGCTTCTTTTTTCCCAGACTTCTCTGTTTTTCTGAACTGATTCACTGACAAGTTTCTTCGTCTTGATTTCAATCTGACAGCAGATCAAAAATCTGGGTCACGATGATGCAGAAATACAAAAACACATTCAGGTTGGTGGTGAATTTAGTAACACAGACTGTTATCTGTTGTTTAACAGCTGTGATGAAGATCCAAAACTACAAATCAGCTGGGATTTTAACCCTTAACCCACTCAGCATGAATGAATTAAGGCCCCAGAACTGGAACACAGACCTGAAAAGCAGCTTTTTATTCTTGCTGTTATTAATTATTACAAAGAGACATTTTGCTGCTGTCGTGTCATAAAAAACACAGCATGTATTGTTGTTGCTGCTGTGGGGATTATAACTGTCACACTGCTGCCCTCTAGTGTACTATTACAACTACTACTACTACTACTGCTACTACGACCACCAGCAGGCATTTGTCCAGCAGGAGTTCAGCTTGTTACAGCAGGAACAGCTCAGGTGTAACAACATGAACCATGGCTCTGTTCTGTCAGTGAACCAGCCACTAACGTGTCCATTATTAAGGTTCTTCACCTGGGATTTTCCTGCCATCAGAGTCCAAATGTCTGTCATGAAAACGGTCTGTCCTACAACTACTGCTGCGTGTTTGTAATGGAGGAGCTGCTCAAAGATCCAGGAAAACAAATTACAGCACTGCATGCAAAGTACTTGAAATGTTGTAAACGGAGTATATGATGATGATACTGTATAGAATTAGTATGTATGGTTTGGGACAGAGCGCCTGAATACTGCCGTCAGGAATAAAAAACCCACGCAGCTTCACTTACAGGGCCTTTTACTGCTGCTGCTACAACTGCTACCATAACTACTACTCCCACCACAGTATACTAATACTCCTAGTACTGTTGCTACTGTTGCTGCCACTGTAACTGCTGCTTCAGTGAGTCACTGCAGCCACTAGAGAGCAGCAGTAGAACATGAGACATGTTTATTTATGGAGCACATTTCATTAAAGGTGAACTGATTTACATTATATTTTAATCTGCAGCAGGAAACATGTACAGAAGTATGGAATAAATCACACACCAGCAGAGGTGGAATGTAACTAAGTACATTTACTCAAGTATAAGTGCACTTAAGTACCAATTTGAACACAAATCAATCAAGATTTTTACACACAAACACATGAGGAGTTTCTAAGCAAACGATCAATGGATTAATGGAGAAAATAATCAGCAGATGGATCCAGAATGAAAATAATCATCAGCTGCAGTCCGATACAAAACAGTTCAAAATGAGCTCCAACAGTAAAATCCTGCTTTTCCATGAATGATGAGGAATAATAATCTAATGATAGAATATATAATAGTACAACAGGACTGAACAGGTTACTGAACCTAAAACAGATTTAAATTTCAAAATAAAATGCAGATATTGAAAAATGAGCAAAGAGAGCAATGAACTATGAGCTGACATGACAGGACTAACTCAAGTCAGACAACACAGAAACATCAGTGAAGGGAGTGAGACAGTCAGCTGCAGAGACAACACACTAAAACACTCACATATTATTTATATACATTTCTATAAATCATAATGATAATATTTATATATATATATATTATTTATGGACGGGGCGTCACTCATTATTCCTCGATGAGAACATTTTATGATAGCCATTATTTAATCCAGCCTGTATCTGAAGGTTGCCATGGAGTTCTTTACTCATGTAATATATGACCATAATATTTCATACACAAACTTACGTAATCAGGTTCTTTAAAAATGGAATATAATTGAATACTAACTACTAAACATACAGCAGATCAATGAATGAACATACAAATAATTAATACTTGACGGTGTCATGGACTCATGCTGGTTTCCTGTGTTCACTTTATGTATCCTCCTCTTGTGTTGCCGTAGCCCTGTTCTTTAGTTCCTTAGTTTCCCAGCTGTCTTGTGTTTGGTCTCGTTTGCCCGGCTCTTGTGTTTCCCTCCTTTCTCCAGTACCTGCCCGACCCAGCTGTGTCTTGTTCCTGTGATTGGTTGTCTGTGTGTATATGTACCTGTGTTTCCATTGTTCTTTGTCTGTCCCTGTGTCTTTGTGCCCTTTTGGATTTTTCCCTGCACATACCTGTCTTAAAGTACTTCTTAATAAATTATTTTGGACTGTCCTGCCTCCTGATTTATCTGCGTTGGGGTCCTTCCTCCATGTTCCTCATGGCCCATCTGTGACAGACGGGCACATGAATTAATGAATGAATGAATGCAAAAGAAAACAGTGATGAATAATGAATGATATGATAGGAAATTAGTGGATGAAGACCACCAGACCAGATCAAGCATGATATCTTAGATGCACCAGTAAATCTTTAAACATGAAACTGTTATATTCCCTTTAAGGCATCAATCAGCAGCTGAGATGCTAAAATTATTAGATTATCATAAAAAAAGATTAATTATTTTAAGTAATTTATATATTATAATTATATTGAGGGACAATCCTAATTTGACCTAAAGTTTCTTTGGTAAACTATTTCTTAATCTACTGCATCAGCCCCAAAATCCCAGGTTGTGTTGTTCACCTGAAGGTCTCAGATGGAGGAGGGCGGCTCTGGAGAGGAGAGGGTTCTCCTCCTGCGGATCTCCTTTCACAGAAATGCACTCCAGAGAAGTTCACCAGAGGCCACAGAGCGTCAACATCATCTTTAATGGACCAAAACTTTATTAACAAAGTGAAAAATACTGAATCAAGTTCAAACCAAACCATCAGGAACCAGAACCAGTTCAACACCAGTTTACCAGCAGTTTGAAAGCAGTTTAAACCAGTTTGAACCAGTTTGAACCAGTTTAAAAGCAGCTGTCTACAAGTGGACAGAAGGAAGTCGTCGAGGACGTGGAGCGAGGCGAGGCTGCTTTTCACAATCTGTTACGTTTGATCCGAGCCTCTTTTGATCAGCACATTTAAGAAATCACCAAGATCGCCTTTTTCCACCTACGTAACGTCAGCTGAAGTCAGGTCTTTCCAGTCCACGGCTGATGCAGAGATCCTAATTCACGCCTTTGTTTCATCCAGACTTGAGTATTGGAATGTTTTGTTGTCTGGTCTGCAGCATGTTAGCACTAAAAGGCTTCAGATGGAGAGAATAACCTCCAGGAGGACAGAGGGTCTGAGGAGAGAAGGACTGAGGACAGAGGGACTGAGGACAGAGGGTCTGAGGACAGAGGGACTGAGGAGAGAAGGACTGAGGACAGAGGGTCTGAGGACAGATGGACTGAGGAGAGAAGGACTGAGGACAGAGGGTCTGAGGACAGAGGGACTGAGGAGAGAGGGACTGAGGAGAGAAGGACTGAGGACAGAGGGACTGAGGACAGAGGGTCTGAGGACAGAGGGACTGAGGACAGAGGGACTGAGGAGAGAAGGACTGAGGACAGAGGGTCTGAGGAGAGAAGGACTGAGGACAGAGGGACTGAGGACTGGTGGACTGAGGAGAGAGGGTCTGAGGACAGAGGGACTGAGGACAGAGGGACTGAGGAGAGAGGGTCTGAGGACAGAGGCTCTAAGGACAGAGAGTCTGAGGAGAGAAGGACTGAGGACAGAGGGACTGAGGACAGGTGGACTGAGGACAGAGGGACTGAGGAGAGAAGGACTGAGGACAGAGGGACTGAGGACACAGGGTCTGAGGACAGAGGGTCTGAGGACAGAGGGACTGAGGACACAGGGACTGATGACAGAGGGACTGAGGACACAGGGTCTGAGGACAGAGGGACTGATGACAGAGGGACTGAGGACACAGGGTCTGAGGACAGAGGGACTGATGACAGAGGGACTGAGGACACAGGGTCTGAGGACAGAGGGACTGAGGACAGAGGGACTGAGGACACAGGGTCTGGGGTCAAAGAGCTTGTATGGAGCTGTTGGTTGAATCTGTGAGTCTGTGAGGAGTCAAATATCTGATGTGTTTTCATTCACACCTGCACTGAGAGACACTTTCCTGCAACATGTCCTTGGAAGTTTGGCAACGACCCTCAGGAGCCAATTTATATTCAGGAAAATATCGTGGGGGACCTGTGGAGTACATCGGTGACGGAAGAACAGGAGACATTTCCTGATTTAGTGGTTGGGAGAATTGGGAACGTGACAGCGATAAGATGGAGGTAAAGCTCAGCTTGCCTGATGTGCTTGGCGTGGTGGAGGCCCCTCCCTGCTGTTTGAGCTTCACTGAAGCCAAATCCTCATGTGTTTGCTCCTCTTCCTCCTCCAACCGCTGCTGCTTGATACGGATATTTGTAACTGTCAAAGCTCAACCTCGTCTGCAGTGACACTCCAGACTTTCAATTGGCCAAAATATAGGAGAGACAGCTCCAGAAAACAAATCATATTCACAGTCATTAAAACATACAAAGAAAAAGATTCCCTCATTTGATTGGCTGGGCCTGGGCCTATCAGGGCCTGCCTGTACAGCCACAAGATTATCAGGCTCTTATGTTAAAGACGCTAAGTGAGTCTGTTTTATAACTCTTGGTCCCACTGTAGTTATACACTATTACTGTAAAGAAACAGATAGGGTGTCAGATCAATAATAAGTGAATTATTTTCCCTCCACTAATCTATCTGTACAATACTGATGAAGACGACGATCATCTTCAGCCTCACAAAGACAACAGTAGCTGTGGTCACATGGAAGATATTTCTTCAGTCCGACTGAAATCATTCTGATTAGATAAAAGGTGGGAAACTAAAGTCACGAGTGTGAAGGCCATGTCAGTCATCCCAACCGATATTCTTTTAGAATCGGGAATCAGGTTTTTTTAACATGTTTAACAATTAACAACAAGATATTTGAATTCACTCACCACCTGTAATTGTTCGCCTGCTACAAGTACACGAGGGTCACTAGTAGGTGGGAAACTAAGGTTCACCCACCAGCCACAGCTCGTCTGTTAGAAATCCACCAGCCCCTTTAACGTTACATGGAATAAGTTAGAGTAGAAAGTCCTGCTGTTACAAGCATGTGGCTAACACTGGCTGGATGGCTCCTATCATGTTCATTCAGATAACGTCAGCTACGTTAACGTCCCTCCCAGAAACTCGTTCACCACTGAATCAGATGAAGATGAAGCTCCATTTGAATCATCTTCACCAGTAACAGCTGAACTGTTGGCTGCAGATGTAAAATCTAATCTCGCTGTGGTTTTAGGTCTAAATGCTTCAATATCAAGTGTATCAATAAGTTAATTATATCTCTGTGCTGTGGTTAGTGGCGGAGTCCGCCACTGGTTCAGACTCAGATGGCCTTCACACTCGTGACAAATTGACATGAAAGGATGCAGCATGTAATCAGCCTCACTGTTTCATGTTCACTCTCCTGCAGCCGTATCAGAGCTGCATTACAGTTCTTTACAGATGGTAACCAGAGAGGGGCAGTATTTGGATGAAATGTAATTAAAATGTCTTTAGTTACTTTTGAGTATTTTGTCATTTGTATTTAGCTGGAAACAGTAACAAAATACTTTAAGAGCTTGTATTTGTGTATCTGAAATACTTAAAATACATTATTTAATAGTTTAGTTTATTTGAGAGAAGTGGCAGTGCAAATGAATAAATACATAAGGTAGAAGAAATGCCAGAATTAGCCATGAGGCTATTTTTCATCTATGGTCCCTGGCCAAGGTGTTAAAAAGGCTTCCTAAAATATATCAAAGGCAAAAATAAAATAGGTCATGCAGTTTAAAGGTTAGAAAAGGACACACAGTTGTTAAGAAACAGTAAAAGCAATAGTGACATATGTACATATAGAACAACATCGCAAACAAGCAGGACATAGAGATAGAAGCAGCAAAAGAGAGTTTATTGCTGAAGTGTATTAATCATCCATTGTTTTAATTGGTTACTGAAAAAGTTTCTGTCTCTTCCTTGTTTTTTTGTGCAAATCAGCAGACAATTGTGATGCGCTGATTTGCAGTTATGTCGACCAGCAATGCAGATCACAAACATTGACATTCTGGTTAAGGGCGGATGGGTTGCAGGTTGGTGAAATAGTACGTCATTAATGGGGAAAATATGAATTACATTCTCTAGAACATGCGATCCCACCCAAGCGTCTCCACGAGAGACAGCAGCGACTTTATTGATCATTTAAATCTCTAGACACGCTGCCACGATCGATCAGGATCTAATGTTCATCAATGGTCTGTGTTCTTCTACACACATTAACATACAGTCCAGGTTCATACAGTGATGTAGTTTGGAGTGAAGCAGCCGTGCCCCTGATAAATCCTGAGCTCCACGAGAGCTGTCTAAAAAATCTTATTTCAGAAGCAAAAAATATTCCCCTCTCAACTTTATAACTACAGTTTTTAGTTTTGCTGCTTGAATGTCACTCGATATTTGCTGCATTTGTTTTAACATTTTGGAAGGAAAAAGTCACCAGACTGACAGACAGGTCACCAACTACAAACCTAAAGACCCCCACTCCATGACTGACTTGCGCCTGGCCAACGGCCTGAGTGAGGCCTGGGCCTCTCCACAACTGCCCACCTCAGAGGCCCCCTCCTCTCCTACCACAGTGACGCCTCTCTCTATCCTGGAAAGGGATGTCAAAAGACTCTTCAAGAGACCGAACCCCCGTAAAGCAGTCAGGCCAGACTCTCCATCCACCCTGAAGCACTGTGCTGACCAGCTGTCTCCGGTGTTCACAGTAATCTTTAAAACCTCACTGGAGCCATGCCACATACCAGCCTGCCTCATAAACTCCATCATTCTCCCTGTCCTCCAAAAAACAAGGGCCTCAGCACTTAATGACTACAGACCTGTTGACCTGACCTGAGTCATTTGAGCGCCTTGTGCTGCCCCACCTCAAATCCATCACTGACCCTCTCCTGGACCCCCTGCAGTTCACCTACAGAGCCAACAGGTCTGTAGATGATGCAGTCAACTTGGCCCTCCACTTCATCCTCTTGCATCTGGACTCTGCAGGAACCTACGCCAGGATCCTGTTTGTGGATTTCAGCTCTGCCTTCAACACCATCATCCCGGCTCTGCTGCAGGACAAGCTCTCCCAGCTGAGCATGCCTGACTCCACCTGCAGGTGGATCACAGACTTCCTGTCCGACAGGAGGCAGCAGGTGAAGCTGGGGAAACATGTCTCTGACTCCAGGACCATCAGCACCGGTTCCACTCAAGGCTGCGTTCTTTCCCCTCTACTCTTCTCCCTGTACACCAACAGCTGCACCTCCAGTCACCAGTCTGTCAAGCTCCTGAAGTTTGCAGACGACACCACCCTCATCGGGCTCATCTCTGGTGGGGATGAGTCTGCCTACAGGTGGGAGATTGACCATCTGGTGACCTGGTGCAGCCAGAACAACTTGGAGCTCAACGCTCTCAAGACAGTGGAGATGGTTGTGGACTACAGAAAGGACCCAGCCCCACTCACCCCCATCACCCTGAGAGACTCCCCAGTCAACACTGTGGAGTCCGTCCGCTTCCTGGGCTCCATCATCTCCCAGGACCTCAAGTGAGAGCTGAACATCAGCTCCATCACCAAGAAAGCACAGCAGAGGATGTACTTTCTGCGGCAGCTGAAGAAATTCAACCTGCCGAAGACGATGATGGTGCACTTCTACACTGCCATCATCGAGTCCTTCCTCACCTCCTCCATCACCGTCTAGTACGCTGCTGCTACTGCCAAGGACAAGGGCAGACTGCAGCGTATCATTCGCTCCACAGAGAGGGTGATTGGCTGCAATCTACCATCTCTCCAGGACCTGTACACCTCCAGGACCTGGACACCTCCAGGACCAGGAGGCGTGCAGGGAAGATTGTGGCCGACCCTTCCCACCCTGGACACAAACTGTTTGAGACTCTCCCCTCTGGCAGGAGGCTGCGCTCCATCAGGACCAAAACCTCTCGCCACAAGAACAGTTTCTTCCTGTCTTCAGTTGGCCTTGATCAACAAGGCCCGGGACCCCCACTGACACGGACCCTTATCCCCAAACAGACACTACGCGTTACATTAACGCACAGACCCCCGGCGAAATGCGTTACATTAACGCACACTTGTGGACTTAAGTCTATACTAAACTATACACACACAATTTTTTGCACATTACTCACAGTTTTAGTTTTATTCATTTATTCATTATCATCTACAAAGATATATTGCACATGTTTAGTAATATTTCATATTCTGTACTGTTAATTAAACTTACTACTACTACTTAGCACTAGTACTCTACTACTTTAACTTACTATATTTATGCATACCCTTGCACCTTGCACTACTTGTCTTGTCTGTACTTGTCTGTACCAATACACCACAGCAAATTCCTTGTATGTGAAAACCTTCTTGGCAATTAACCCAATTCTGATTCTGATTCCGAGCTGTATTTGTAACTGTAGAATTTACTGTATTGTATTAGCTGCAGTAGAAATGTAAAGTAGTAACAACAATAATGTCAGTAATACTGGTCATTTACTGTTGAGTGTTTTTATCCACTAGATGTCACTGTGGTTATTTGACAGTTAAATAAGAGGTAAGAGCATCATCATGTCATCATGGCGACCATCAGTAGCATCATCTGGATACCCTTGCACTTCCTCTGACTAACCACAGGGTGGTGGTCTTTCTCTTTGATGTTTAATGTCAGCACAAGCAGCAAACACACAAATCCAGCATATTATGAACTTTAGTTTGACGTCTATCACTCAGCCATGGTGGAAGAGCTTATTTATTGGTGTGACACCTATCTGACACCGTAGAGAGACATGTAATGTCAGACATGTCTTGTCTGCTGATACAGCTGCAACATGTTGTCATTCTTCCAACAGTTTTTCATGGTGACAATGATCAAACTGTTCAGAGTTATAACATACATAATAGAACAAACACCCTTAAAATAATATGAAATGTATCAGAACTGTTCCTCAAGCTTCTTAAAGGAACAGACGGACATTTGGCTGGTCAGGTTTGACAGTTTTCTTCCATTAAAAAGACATATGAGAAAACATTTTCAAAAATTCAACTTTATAAAAAAATCGTTATGGAGATGGTAGTTCATAATACATTTTATTAATTTCACAAAAGCTGACATGTATCAAAGATAATTAATAAGAAATTCAGTTCAAGCATTCTGATTGTACCAAAGATTTTCAGATTATACCAAAACTACAATGTTCAGATTGTAAAGCAGCTTCAAACTGTTTAAAAAAGTAATTAAACCAAAAATACATCATAAAATCTGATATGACTAAATTGATTTACAGTGTACAAAAAGAATGACAGTAGACAGCTGTCATTATAACAGGCCTTATTCACAGAAGACATTTTGACATGTCACAGGTGTAAACAATAAAATACTGATGCTGAATTCCATTTAGCTGCTTCAGCTTCAGGGTCCTGGTATTGTTCTGTTGACTCACTGTCACACCATCATGGCTTACTGGGACCCTTGGATAGAACAGAGCCATGGTTAATGTTATTAGTGACATCTGAGCTTTTCATACTATAATAAGTCAAAATGGCTACTGTGAAAAAGGCCTGTTGAGGCCTATTTTAGTTCCTAAGCAGACATTAACCACTGAGGCATCAGATCAGAAAACACTCATGTTGTTTTGGAGGGCACTGACAAATAACCCTTTTGTCATTTTTGTATGAGGACTTGTTGGCACTCATCACCAGAAAGTGTAGACTGTAAAGTGAACCTATGATGGCTAAAATCCCCATAAATAAAGTCCATGATTGTGACCTCCAGGTGGGTCGTCATTGTCGGTCTCTGGGCTCAGTTCAACTTTGTGTGGGTGGAGGGCTCAGTGGAAAAAAGGCTTACAGACAACAAGAGAAAAAACCAACAACCACAGAGAGGAAGGGGAGCTCATGAGTGTGAACAGCAGCAGATATGAATCTGCTCTCAGTGGTTATTAGGACTCGTAAAAAAACTGTTGACAGCAAATCAACACGTCTTTCCCTGCAGCAGACGGGCTGTGTGGGTTTCTGCTCTGCAGCCTCCTCACCGTTAGCTGTGCTTTCTCACATTAACAAAAGCACAGTTAAAACCGTGGACTCTGAATAAAGGATCAGTCCAGGAACTTCAGTTGGATTTCAGCGCTCAGTACTCACTGTCTCAGCTTTGATCTGTGTTATTAATCTGTGAGAGAAACACCTACAATCCTCAACTCAGAGCTGAGAAGCTCAAATAAAATATCCATTTGATCTTGACATAGCTGTAAGAGTTAAGAGGCATTTTATTGGATCAGAAAAAAATAAATAAAGACATCATTTTGCCAAACTTCAACCCTCAGCCTGACTGATGAAGATGCTGTGTCATCATTTTCTAGCAGTTGTAGCTTCAGAGCAGATCGCTATGCTGTTTGTTCATGTGCGTAAACAACAGTGTCGTCAGCGTAGAGTCGAACATCCACACTGACACAATTGTAAAAAGGGTTCAGCACTGAATCTGGTGGCTCACCCACATCTACTGACTTGTATATAACAGCTATATGTTGATGTCTGCTTCTCTTTTTGCAGCTTTGTTGTCCTTGTTTAGCTGTTTGCTTGTATTCAGATCTTCCTGGACATTTGTTCTCAGCGCTGTGTGAAAGTATATTGAGAGATATTTAAAACCAGTCAAATTACTTGTAGGTGTCAACATACATGGACAATGAAGTGGATTCTGTTTCTGATTATTTGCTATGAAGCCAAACTGAAATCCATAAAAACAAAGATGGTTATAAAACACAGACACTGTGATTCTTCAGTTTATTGAGAATGTTACAGTGAAAGAATTTGACAAACCTGCCACACTCTGCATAATGTATTAAAAAGAAACACAAGAACAGAAGAAATACTATAAAGAAGAAAATATCTACCAGCTAATGATTCAGCTTCATTTGCTATTATTATACAAGTTACAATTAAAAGGAAATAAAGTGTAGAAAGTGGAAATAAAGAGTATCAAAATAACACTATATCACAGAATTTACACTTAGTAACTACAAATATATATGTTTGTATATGTATTTATAGGTATAGGATGAATGTATCTAGCCTGTGCATAAAAAGATGCATTTTACAACCAACCACAACATATCATAAATGACATTTCTGACTGCTGATCAAAGTGATAAATGAGATGAATTGATGATGTTTGATGGTGAGAGAATGTGAGCAGGAAACAGTCAGTCAGCATGTGTTCAGTTGGTGGACGGTCCCTTGTTTCTGAGGATCATCAGCACAGAGAGTCCACAGCAGTACACCAGACTCTTCACTATCAGCACTGTGTACAGCAGCGAGAGCAGCTTCACCCTGCACTCAGACTGGAAAGAAGATGCTGGTGGAAGTGATGGTGGAAGTGGTGGTGTAACTGATGGTGGAGTTGATGGTGGAAGTGTTGATGGAGTTGATGGTGGAGTTGGTGGTGGAAGTGTTGGCAAAGGACCAGAAACATCTGAAAGAGAAAAGGAGTCAAACAGAAATGTCAGTCCTCTGCTCCTCTGCTCTCTTTGACAGCGTCTCCACATGAAGCTGAATCACTGCTGAACACAGTCACCAAGCCTTCATTACCTTGTTCTGTTTGGGCCTCCACTGTGCCCCCCTCGTGCTTGACGGAGCACCTGTATTTATATGTGTAGACAGCGTCCCGATCAATCACTCTGATGGCGGCGGTGCATCCCGACTCTCTGAGCTCCAGCTGCTCTCCCTCAGCAGGGGGCAGCTCCTCCAGAGGACCGTCCTCCTTTCGTCTTTTCCAGGAGAACTGGACCAGAGGAGGAAACATGGCTGAGGCCAGACACAGCAGGGAGCTCTTCCCCTCCAGGTGGGCTCTGGATGCTGCTGGGTACACGCTCACCACGGGCTTCACTACCTCCTCATCTGAAGTTTGACAGCAGCAACAAGCAGCACAGACACACATTCACACAGTCAACAGCAGCTTACAGCACTGCACTGCATTCAGTGTGATCCTGGAAACTACATGGACTCTGATCACTAAACTACTCATCAATACAGCACAAAGTTCACTACATGTACTGTATTCACCTTCATACCAAACACAGCTACCATGGAGTCTCATCATATGTTATATGGTGGAAATAAATTAAATTATGTATTTGAAAATTCTGTGTTTTAATGTACAAAGTGAATTCACTACAATTATTTAGAATTACTAATAATATAATATAATGTAAATATTTTCCTATACTATGGTAACATGATATATTAATAAAGTATATATCCACATACCCATTAAATACAATTGTCATTTACAACATGTATAACATTATATATTTACCACCATGTACTTTACTTTAATCACTAAAACAACAAATCAATCACAACAACATCAATAATTTCAACATTTTTCAACAATTTTTAACTTTTATATATAGTTCACTTAACAAGATGTGTCCAGATACATCAAAGACAGACTGAAATAATTTATTTAGGTATATAAAATATAATTGTAGTTTTTATGATTACAAAATATATAACATATTATATATTTGTTGCCATAAACCTTATTCTATTAACTAAAGAAACAAATCAATGTATCAATAATTTCATTATTGTCTTCATAACAATATCAGCATTGATACATAATTACGATATGTTTGGATATGTCAAATCTGCCAAATAATATAATGGTATTTAAAGATGATTTAACATAATAAATTTAAAATTGTGCATTATCTGATACATAATACCGAAAACCATATACTTTCCTAATTATATTCACTGTTATATGTATGAAATTATGTTAAGCATCATATACTATTTATATTTATATCACAATTATATTATGATACATATGTGTGTGTGCCATTTTATATAATCCTATTTATATATATATGAATTATATTTTTGACGTGATGTATAAATATATCTTTAACTAAAAGACACATGTACCATCATATCAGATACCGTTGTCATGAGTGAAATTTCACCATTCAAAAATTATTATCTTAAAAAATATACTTACTGATATCAATTAAGTTATGTTTAATATCATATTTTATTCTGTTTTCAAAAAATAAGAGAAGGTGCTGAATTACTGAGAGGATCAAATACTGTATATTTGTAACATTGACAATATCAGACTTTTTTCTATATAAATGAGTTTTATCTCATGCAGAAATAAAGAATCAGTTCAGTTGTGCAGTGAGATTTAAACATCTTTTCAGGAATTATGAACCTTTTTTATGTAACAACAGCTGCACGGCTGCAAGAATCCTCTACTAATTATGACAAAACTAACATGTAAAGTCTGAAGCAGCAGAAACTCATTGAAACACATTTTAACTTGTTCAATAAAACAACTGAAGGAAAATGAATGTTAATTCTTACCTGTTACATACAGTTTAGTTCCAGAGCCAAAGATCCAGTAACCATATCCTCCCACAGTGAAAAAGACTGATACAAAAACCTGTCTGCTGTTGAATGTGTCAGCTGAGGTGAACCAGTCCAGATGATGAACCAGTGTCATATTTCAGCTCCATGATGTGTTTCTCTAATGTTCACATCAACATGACTGTCTCTTCTTTTATTGTCTTTTAGACACACTAGCAGTGTTGCTCTATGGATGCTAATGTCTGTCGGTCCACTACTTTAGTCCAGATGGACTGGACCTGGACCAAAGGATGGACGCATGGATTGACGTGAAATGTTGTACAGACATTCTTGGTCCCCAGAGGATGAACTTCATTAACTGACTTTGTTGATTCTGACCCTTTACTTAGCGCCACCAGCAGGTCGACATTTTCTGACGTTCTGTCTGTTTGACATCACCTGAAGTTGCTCGACGTCCTCCCTGATTCATATTCTTCATACATGGTTCCTCCGGACCCCTGAGGCGAATGCCTCCTTCTCTGAATTAAAGACGCGCTTCACTTCCACACCTGTCATCATTCAGCCAGACACTTCGCTCCAGTTCATTGTGGAGGTTGATGCCTCAGATACAGGGGTCAGAGCTGTCCTCTCCCAGCGCTCAGTCTTTAAAACTCCACCTCTGTACGTTCTTCTCTTGCTGTCCGTCCCCCACAGTGTAAAACCACAACATCGGGAACCGGGAGGCGCTCACCGTGAAACTCACCTTGGAGGATGAAAACACTGGATGGAGGGGTCAGAACACCTGTATGTCGTGTGGACAGACCATAAGAACCTTTCCTACACTCAGACTGCTAAGCCCCTCAACTCCCGTCAAGCCCGTTGGTCTTTGTTCTTCAGCCGCTTCAATTTCACACTCACCAAGCATCCCGGCTGCAGAAGCCTCAAGCCTGACGCCCTCTCTTGACAACATGTCCCCGAAGGAGCTCCTGCCATCCCAGACACCATCCTCCCCTCGTCCTGTATGGTGGCCGCTGTGACTTGGTAAGTCCATCATAAAAGAAGCCCAACATACACAACCAGACCCAGGTATTTGTCCTCCTACTCGTCTCTTTGTGCCTGACTCTGTCCGCTCTCAAGTCCTCCAGTGGATTCACACCTCCCAGTTCACCTTCCACCCTGGTATCAGCCGCATCTTGTCCCTCATGAAGCAACATTTCTGGTGAGCCACCATGGATGCTGACAACAAAGCCTACATGCCCGCTTGCCCTGTGTGTCCTCATGGAAAGTCCTCCCACCAGCCACCTGCCAGTTTGCTCCATCCCCAGCCCTCCACTTTGTTCCTGGACTCCTTCTCAAGGTAATACAGCCATCCTCACCACTATGGACAGATTCTCCAAGGCTCTCCCTAAACTCCCCACAGACTCTGAAACAGCCCACCTCCTCATCCACCATGTTTTCTGCCTTCATGTTATCCCTGCTGATATCGTCTCCGACCAGGGACCCCAGTTCATCTCCCAAGTGTGGAAGTCTTTCTGTCAGGCCTTTGGGAGCCTCGGTGATCAGGATCTTTCCTCATCTGCCTTCCTGCCCTCCTGCTAACCCTGGTGCAGCTCCAGCCTCTCTGTACTTTGGGTTTACATGTATTTTTCTAAAAAGATATTTCTTTATATGCATCTCTCTAAAAGTATTAGTAAGGATGAAGGGGCTATTGTAAATGGTTTGTTTGGAGAAGAAAATGACTGTAAAGTTTTGTGTACATGGTGATCAAATGACCGATCAAGGCTTGTATATAAGGAAACCAGAAACAGCCTCAGCCTCCACCCTGATGAAGGCAGGATGTACTGGAGAAGAGTTGTGCGATGGTTTTAGTTTTGTTACCCAATAAGGTGCTACCACAGTCTGGACTACGAAGCAGGTTCAACACACCCCAGGTATCTTTAGTTATCTGGCTTGACTAAACCTAACAACCACAATCGCGCTAAACACTAAAATGACAGCTCACATTGTAAGTCAACCCAGGGTTTCCCAACCTGTCCATGTCAAATGAAAGAGGCGGTGTTTGCAGCATGTGACCAGTCACAAACATGGACACGTCTACAGGCAGCAGAGCGACGAGCAAACTATAATATTAGATAAATACCAAGAAGTTAAACACAAAATGCAGTAAAGAAGACAGGAGGGAGCTGCCCTCTGCCATAATGTAAAGTAACACAATACAATGCTGCAGTCTGCGGGGGGGCACGACTCCCACCTGTCGCCCTGGCAACATACGGCTGAAGAAGCTGACACAGATCATCGTTCCCTCCGACGGGAATCTACGTCTCTCATATAAATCATCAGGAAGCCAAAGGGCTGCTGGTCTCTGAACCCTCTGACCTCCTCAGAGACCCTCCTGATCCTCACCGAGCTCCACGGGACCTCTGATTGGTCAGTGGGCGGTGACATCATACGTATTGATCTGTTATCTGGAACATAACCTGCTCCAGAACAGGTTAGGTGTGCAGCATAAGTTACCATGGCGATGTAGCACTTTAAGAAGTGAACCACCGTCGTAACCATGAAAACCCAAACCTGAAGTTACCTCGCCGACCCCAAATACTGCTTCGTAGGCCTCAGGTCTCGACCACAATCCAGAACCCTGCGTCCGATGCTTCCTTCTCCCCCACGACACCCCACCACACATCAGAAACACAAAGTCCCGGGTGGGTGGAGAGGTTCCTGCAGGCCGGGGCGCAGAGGGAGTGGGTTAAATGAACATGGTTAACACTATACCTGGATTAACATGTTACCTTTGTGGGCGTGTTGTCTGTCTGCTTCTTCATTGCATCAGTCTGTGTAACAGCCACTGGGAAACCTCCTGGTTCTCCCAGTGACCAGTCCACCTTGATTACACAAAGTCACTTCACCCTTTGTTCACATCAACATATTGATTTGTGCAGCTTTAAATGTTAAAGTTTTCAGTAAGTTCATTCAAAATCAAGACATTAATCTACTGAAAGGTGTTAAACAACAAGTGCTGCTGCAAGTGTTTTCATTAAGAGCACATTAGTATTGTGAGGGAGGAATGGACTTTATTCCAGCAGCAGAACAAAGCATTTTAATCTTCATCTGGAACATCTGATTGGACAAAATCCAAGTATTAATATGAAACAATAAAATGTGTTTGTTACTTTAGATTCATCTGGATTATGTTTTATCTACTTTGTACTTTTATTGTTTTCTCTTTATCTTGTTTTGTGCTTGTGCTTCTGTTTCTCTCCTTTGTCCTCACTGTGTGGAACAACAATAAACCTGCTGGAATATCTGATAAAAATATAAATCAATATAATATTAAAGAAATCCCTCAGTTCAGTATGTCTGTGACTCTGGCTGAGATGGAGGTGAAACATGTGAACCTGGGCTGTGGTTTACTGCTCTCTTCCTGTCACAGACACTGTTTGACATCTGTTCATCTGCTGGTTTTTGTTCAGGCTGCAGGGATCATTTCTCACTGTGGGTATCAGCCTTCCAACAGGAGCAGTAGTAGGTGGCTGAATGAGAGGCTTTAACTCTCTGGAGCTTCAACTCACAGCCGTTCCTTTTATTTACAGCTGAGAAATCATCTTCCTGAGGATGATTGTAACCTGAATAAACTTGACAATCACTCCTCTGAATACGCAGAATCAGTGTGAATGTTTCTGTGTCTTTCTTCTGGAACCAGTATACCCAGTTGTAACTGCTGCTACACTGGCCAGTTCCTCCACAGCTGAAGGAAACAGCTCCATCGACTCTCCTGGTCAGTGATAACTGGTCCTGAACCAGCTCTGCTGCCATGGCGACCAGCGCTGTAGAGAAACAGACAGGTAGATGAAGGTGAGTGTGACAGTGTTTGTTACAGGTGGAGTTTGTTGGCTCCTGATTGGCTGGAAACACTCACCTGAACACAGACAGCACAGAGCAGCAGCTGGGAGGAAAAGCATTTTGTGCAGTGGTGTTTCCTCTGGTGAACCTGGGGAGAAGTGGCGCTCTGATGCAGCTGAGGCCAAACAAGGACGAGCTGCCGGATCAGACGAGGGCCACGTGGTTTCTAACGGGTCCTCGCACCTCCCATCAGCCCCTGCGGCGGACAGATAGGGCCGCTGATTGACAGCTGGGCTGAAGCTGTGCTGTGGTTTTCCGCTGAGTCGGAGAAACGCGACAAACTCAGTGAATTTAGTAACACAGACTGTTATCTGTTGTTTAACAGCTGTGATGAAGATCCAAAACTACAAATCAGCTGGGATTTTAACCCTTAAACGTCCACTTACAAATGCCCAAACCCAACACACACACATGGTTTCTTGTTGCTCACACCTGCAGAAATACTCCAGTAAAGTACAAGTGGCTCTAATTTGTACTTGAGTCAGTACTCAGTAAATGTTGCTGGTTACTTTCCACCACTGTCTGTATGTGAGCAATATCAAACGTCACTCGATCACTAAAGTTCTACATCAAACATGAAGAAAATAACATTTGAACTATAGGCTCTGATATTCTTCTTATTATTACATGGTCAGATCCATAGTGCTGTGAATCATGGGTAGTCTGTCTTCTGTTATAGACTTGATGTGTTTTGGATTTGGACAGTTTGCAGCTCTCGACTCTGCGCTGACGTCTGGATATTTAGATTCACAAGTTTTTGGATTTGGAGGCAACAACAGAGCAAGTCTGTTACAGTGAGAGTTGAACTTTTATTCTTGATGCGTCTGCCCACAGTTTCTTAGTGAATTACGTTCATTTGCCCGACGCTTTTGTCTAAATTCAAATTGT
Organism: Lateolabrax maculatus; assembly: GCA_031216445.1. Lineage (NCBI taxonomy): Eukaryota > Metazoa > Chordata > Actinopteri > Acropomatiformes > Lateolabracidae > Lateolabrax > Lateolabrax maculatus. Next base: position 1,426,638 of record CM062203.1, on the reverse strand, counting down.
TCAACCTTCGTGGGAACAAAAGCTGCTTTTAGTCTTTTCTGTTTCTTTAAAAGTCTTTTTTTCTCCCATCGGTTCAGTCTTCAGTCTGTTCCCTGCAGACGGATCTGATCTTTGTTTCTGTCTCGTATTTGTGTTCAAAGATATTTTTTCACTCTGTAAACTGCAATGAAACGACAGATAAAATACTGATAATCCCACTTCTGCTTCCAGTATGTTTTAAAAAGTAACTTACACAAACACACTGAAAATCAACGAGAAAAACTCTAAATGTTCTTTTAACACTGCTTATTTATCTTCTACATTTTATTTGGACTACATAAGTATTTGAGACACAGAATAAAATCTTTCTAACAATCCAATATGTTTTTATACTTCAAATATTTTGTGCTGCCTAAATCATTTTGTTGTCCAATCTGAATATTTTGGCACAGTTACAATATTTCAAGTATCAACATATTTTTAACTGCCTGAATATTTTGTAAATTTAATATTTTCAATAATATTTAATATTTTCTATGCTGCTGAATGTCGGCGTGTAATTTAAAGTTCAGTTCCACATGCTTTGGTACAGGAATATAAAATAAAAATGTTCTAAAAACAGTTTGTGTTTATTGTTCAGTTTCATTATTATCTATACTTGTCGTCTGTGGTCTGGAGTTGTTTTCATTCAAATATTCAGATATAGATTTGTATTTAGTATTAAATTGTAATTCCAATGTTACAAAATGAAAACAAACTGCAGCTAATTTAGAAATTATTGAATGTTTATGATTAAATATTTAATAATAATACAATAAATAACTGAAATAAACTAAAACATACAAGTCAGCTGTTTTATTTTTTATTTTTAAATGTATTTTTATATTTTATTTGTTCCTCTATATGAGTTGATATAAAATAACCTGTACCTGTATCTACATGTTCAGCTGTTTTCAGGACACAACCACATGTCCTGACTGAGAGAAACCAAAATGAAATTCTCTGCTATTGATTATATCATATTTTAAAATATTATAGAACATCTGATATAATATATTCTAAATGATCTTCATGTTGTTCCAAGCTGTTTTTCCCCTCCAGCCCTGACTTTAAAGCTGTAGTCGTCACCTCATACTACAGTTTATATGACAGTACTTCCATCTGTTCTGTGCTGCTGCTGTGAAGAATCAAACCTCCACACTGCTGCCCTCTAGTGTCTGCAACAACACACTGCCTCTGGGTTTCAAGCTTTCTGTGTTGCTAATTATCCCCTAGAGTTGGCTGTGCAACAACAGCTGTGAAGTTCCTAGGCAGCCTGAGGTATTGCAGGTCCGGGGAGCAGAAAGACTTGAGAGAATGAACGTTCCTAGGATCACACCGAGCATTGTTAATCGTGAAACATACACCCCCCCCCCTCTTGACCTGTCGACCTGTAACAGGGAGAACCCCGAGGGTACGACGGCATGGTCTGGTATCTCTTCCACAACCAGGTCTCTGTAGGGCAGATGATGGTACAATCCCTAGTTTCCCGCTGGAAGGAGATCCTTGCCCTCAACTCACAGCTTGTTATCCAGAGATGGTACGTTGGCTCGCAGAATACTGGGAAGCAGGAGGCGGTCGACACGCTGCCTCAGCCTCACCGGTACCCGGCTCTTCTCCTGGTCTTTGGCCACGTTGAAACGCAGGAGGCCCTCACGCTACAGCGGCTCTACTGTGGAGGCACCGCCGTAGTGTGTGGGCCTCCTGCGTTTAGAGTGAGCAGTGGATCCCAATGGAGAAACTCTGGATCGGTGTAGGTAATCACTGAGTCTCTTCGCTCCAGCAATCTGTCTCTGTCATATCTAAAGTAGCTGTTTACTTTAGAGGTGAACACGATGGAAAAGAGCACCGAGATAAGGAAAAAGCTGCGAGGTCGGTGGGGAGCGCAAAACACAGCAGTCGTACTTGTTTGAGATGCACCAAAGTGGAATCTGAATCCATAGTAAAGAAGAGATCATTAATACTTTTGTACTTGTTATGTATCTGATCTGATCTCATCAATAATCCCTGATCCATGAAGGGTGAGCAGCTAACAGACGGCTGCTTTTGAGTAATGATCCGTCAAGCATGAACAGACAGAAGGCTCAGTGTGTGAGAGCCTCAGGTTTCTATCAGAGCCAGTAGAAGTACTGGTAATATTTGTTGTAGCAGTAGCTGTATTTGTAACTGTAGAATTTACTGTATTGTATTAGCTGCAGTAGAAATGTAAAGTAGTAACAACAATAATGTCAGTAATACTGGTCATTTACTGTTGAGTGTTTTTATCCACTAGATGTCACTGTGGTTATTTGACAGTAAAATAAGAGGTAAGAGCATCATCATGTCGTCATGGCGACCATCAGTAGCATCATCTGGATACCCTTGCACTTCCTCTGACTAACCACAGGGTGGTGGTCTTTCTCTTTGATGTTTAATGTCAGCACCAGCAGCAAACACACAAATCCAGCATATGATGAACTTTAGTTTGACGTCTATCACTCAGCCATGGTGGAAGAGCTTATTTATTGGTGTGACACCTATCTGACACCGTAGAGAGACATGAAATGTCAGACATGTCTTGTCTTCTGATACAGCTGCAACATTTTGTCATTCTTCCAACAGTTTTTCATGGTGACAATGATCAAACTGTTCAGAGTTATAACATACATAATAGAACAAACATCCCTTAAAATAATATGAAATGTATCAGAACTGTTCCTCAAGCTTCTTAAAGGAACAGACGGACATTTGTCTGGTTTGGTTTGACATGTTCGGAACGCATTAAATAAGAAAATAAACTGTCGTTTGTCTTTTTATTAAGTAACTCCACAAAATATGTAATGGAGATTGTACTTTGTGGTACTTTGTGGTACTTTTTATACATCACATTGTATGTATCAACAGAAGTTAAAATGAATTTCAGTTCCAGCATTCAGATTGTACCAGAGATTTTCAGGTTATACTAAAAGGAAAATATATTCAGATTTCTTTAAAATATTCAGATTGCACACCAACAGTTTAAATAATGATATTATACCAAAAATATACAGAAAAGTCAGATCGGTCGAAAATTATTTAAAATATCCCAAAATGGTGAGGGTAGACAGGGTGTCGGGGTCCTGGTCAGGCTGAGGAAAAGTGCAAACCGGCCTCCTCTAGCGAGTATTCTTGAAGAAAATGTCCAGTCACTGGATAATGAACAGAGGGACTCTCCATTCACTGTTAGGACCGGACAGTAACATCGGGGAAGAGCAAGGGGAGGTGTCTGCTTCATGATCAACAAACAGTGGTGCTGACATGTGGAGATCATTTCTACAGGCTCTTCTCCTAACCTGGAGCACCTTATGATGGGATGCCTGACGCTTACAACTCAGGTGATTTGGATACAGGAAGTCCAGGTAGGTATCCGCCCTCCGGAGAGCTATCAGCAGCTAAGAGACAATACAGGGACAAAGTGGAGTCTAACTACCAGGGCTCCAACTCCACAAACATGTGGGCTGGACTAGGAACTCTCCCAGACTACCAAAGAAAAACCAGCAGTGCTGAGATAATGTGTGCACCTCTCCCAGATGAACTGACACCTTCTATGCACACAGTCCAGCAGACGTATGGCAGCATCCTGTCCCACACCTCCAGGCTCAGGGACAGCTTCATCCTGCAGGCCATCACACTGTTGAACTCTGGAGCTCTGGACACTTTCCTGCACAGCTCTGATACACTTTACCTCAGATTTGATTCTATGTTATTTTTATATTATTTTAATTGTCTGATTTACGTTGTCTCTATCATCACGTTTTAATTCTGGTCCAAACATGTAAAATACTTTGTGACTTTGTTTTGGAAAGTGCTGTATAAAAAAAGTTCATTATAATAATTATCATCATCATTATTATGTGACTTTAACGTCCTGTTTATTACCTGTGTCGACACCACAGGTTATTAATTTATCATTACTATACGCCACAGTTTATTTTTATCATTATTACTTTTACTTGCATATTTATATTTTTATACTATGGTATGAACAGTGTTGGAGGGAGCCTGAGATTTAAGGATTTCATTGCCAATGACTGTTTCACTGTAATTGTTGAGAGCGTCTCAAATAAATAACTTAACCTAAACTACGGGGCCGCTTGAATAGAAAAGAGCCATTGTTAATGTTATTAGTAACACCTGTGCTTTTCCTACTAAGACAAGTCAAAATGTCTACAAACACCACAGAGAGGAAGAGGAGCTCCTGAGTGTGAACAGCAGCAGATATGAATCTGCTCTCAGTGGTTATTAGGACTCATAAAAAACTGTTGACAGCGAATCAACACTTCCTTCCTGCAGCAGACGGGCTGTGTGGGTTTCTGCTCTGCAGCCTCCTCACCGTTAGCTGTGCTGTTTCACATTAATAACACAATGACAGTTACAACCGTGGACTTGTATATAACAGCTATATGTTGATGTCTGCTTCTCTCTGTGCAGCTTTGTTGTCCTTGTTTAGCTGTTTGCTTGTATTCAGATCTTCCTGGACATTTGTTCTCGGCGCTGTGTGAAAGTATATTGAGAGCTACTTACAACCAGTCAAATTACTTGTAGGTGTCAACATACATGGACAATGAAGTGGATTCTGTTTCTGATTATTTGCTATGAAGCCAAACTGAAATCCATAAAAACAAAGATGGTTATAAAACACAGACACTGTGATTCTTCAGTTTATTGAGAATGTTACAGTGAAAGAATTTGACAAACCTGCCACACTCTGCATAATGTATTAAAAAGAAACACAAGAACAGAAGAAATACTATAAAGAAGAAAATATCTACCAGCTAATGATTCAGCTTCATTTGCTATTATTATACAAGTTACAATTAAAAGGAAATAAACCAGAGTATCAAAATAACACTGAACCACAGGATTTATACATAATATAATATACTGGAAATATATACGTGTATATAAACATTTGTGACTGCTGATCAAAGTGATAAATGAGATGAATTGATGATGTTTGATGGTGAGAGAAGGCGAGCAGGAAACAGTCAGTCAGCATGTGTTCAGTTGGTGGACGGTCCCTTGTTTCTGAGGATCATCAGCACAGAGAGTCCACAGCAGTACACCAGACTCTTCACTATCAGCACTGTGTACAGCAGCGAGAGCAGCTTCACCCTGCACTCAGACTGGAAGGACACTGACAGACACACAGACACACGTTAGATTCATTCTTAATGTAGAAATATTGATAGTGGAGCTTTAAGATATAGTCCCCAGCGTTTTTGGAGCAAATCTTACAGTCAGCTGGCTGCAGAGCTGGCAGGTCTGCTGGCTCTCTCTCTGGAGGACAGGAGGCTGCTGGAGCTGGAACCTCTGAAAGAGAAAAGTAGTCAAACAGAAATGTCAGTCCTCTGCTCCTCTGCTCTCTTTGACAGCGTCTCCACATGAAGCTGAATCACTGCTGAACACAGTCACCAAGCCTTCATTACCTTGTTCTGTTTGGGCCTCCACTGTGCCCCCCTCGTGCTTGACGGAGCAGCTGTATTTATATGTGTAGACAGCGTCCCGATCAATCACTCTGATGGCAGCGGTGCGTCCCGACTCTCTGAGCTCCAGCTGCTCTCCCTCAGCAGGGGGCAGCTCCTCCGAAAGACTGTCCTCCTTTCGTCTTTTCCAGGAGAACTGGACCAGAGGAGGAAACATGGCTGAGGCCAGACACAGCAGGGAGCTCTTCCCCTCCAGGTGGGCTCTGGATGCTGCTGGGTACACGCTCACCACGGGCTTCACTACCTCCTCATCTGAAGTTTGACAGCAGCAACAAGCAGCACAGACACACATTCACACAGTCAACAGCAGCTTACAGCACTGCACTGCATTCAGTGTGATCCTGGAAACTACATGGACTCTGATCACTAAACTACTCATCAATACAGCACAAAGTTCACTACATGTATTCACCTTCATACCAAACACAGCTACCATGGAGTCTCATCATATGTTATATGTTATATCTCATCACACAATGTTTAATCATTTTAATGATTACAACATATATAACATATATTTACAACCATATACTTTACTCTGATCATTAAAAGAACAAACCGTGGTATCAATACTTTCAACATTTTTTAACACTTTTTAACTTGTATATAAAACACAATTAACACGATGCGTCCCGATATGTGAAATACAGACTCATATAAAATTAAGAATACTGAATATAATATGATACAATTTAATTATGACATTTGCCTTCATACAATAGGAAATACTTTTTCCATGTTAGGGTTATTAAACAATTGATAATAAATTACATATTCAACTTATTTAACTTGACATAAAATACAATTGCAGTTTTGATTATTACAATGTATATTACATATTATATGTTTATCACCATACACTGTACTCTAATTATTAGAGAAACAAATCAATCCATTAGTTATTTCATAATTATCTTCTTAAATATTGAATAGGTCGGTCCAGGCAGATGTCCGCCCACCCAGAGCCCGGTTCAGCTCGAGGTTTCTACCTGTTAAAGGAAGTTTTTCTTTCCACTGTCGTTGGGTCGTGAATAATATTTTACAGAGTCGGTCTGGACCTATTCTTCGTGAAAAGCATCTTGAGATAACTTTTGTTATGATTTGGCGTTATACAAATAAAACTGACTTGACTTGACTTGAATATTTATACACAGTTACAATGATATGTTTAGATATGTCAAATCCGAACATAAATATTATAACAAAATTTAGAGATAAAATATAATAAGTTCTTATTAAAACTACAATATGTGCAGTATCTGATGTATAATATATACTACCGTAATATTAACTTTTATATGTATGAAATTATGTTTAGCATCATATACTGTTTATATTTATATATATAAGTAAGTACATTATTGTATAAATATATCTTCCACTAAAAGACACATGTACCATCATATCAGATACCATTGTCATCAGTTAAATTTCATCATTTAAAAACTATGTATTAATTATCTTAAACAATTAATTTACTGACATGTATTAAATCATGTTTAATATCATATTTTATTCTGTTTTCAAAAAACAAGAGAAGCTGCTGAATTACTGAGAGGATCAAATACTGTATATTTGTAACATTGACAATATCAGACTTTTTCTATATAAATGAGTTTTATCTCATGCAGAAATAAAGAATCAGTTCAGTTGTGCAGTGAGATTTAAACATCTTTTCAGGAATTATGAACCTTTTTTATGTAACAACAGCTGCACGGCTGCAAGAATCCTCTACTAATTATGACAAAACTAACATGTAAAGTCTGAAGCAGCAGAAACTCATTAAAACACATTTTAACTTGTTCAAAAAAACAACTGAAGGAAAATGAATGTTTATTCTTACCTGTTACATACAGTTTAGTTCCAGAGCCAAAGATCAAGTAGTCATCAACACCATATCCTCTCACAGTGAAAAAGACTGATACAAAAACCTGTCTGCTGTTGAATGTGTCAGCTGAGGTGAACCAGTCCAGATGATGAACCAGTGTCATATTTCAGCTCCATGATGTGTTTCTCTAATGTTCACATCAACATGACTGTCTCTTCTTTTATTGTCTTTTAGACACACTAGCAGTGTTGCTCTATGGATGCTAATGTCTGTCGGTCCACTACTTTAGTCCAGATGGACTGGACCTGGACCAAAGGATGGACGCATGGATTGACGTGAAATGTTGTACAGACATTCTTGGTCCCCAGAGGATGAACTTCATTAACTGACTTTGTTGATTCTGACTTTTTATCTAGCGCCACCAGCAGGTCGACATTTTCTGACGTTCTGTCTGTTTGACATCACCTGAAGTTGCTCGACGTCCTCCCTGATTCATATTCTTCATACATGGTTCCTCCGGACCCCTGAGGCGAATGCCTCCTTCTCTGAATTAAAGACGCGCTTCACTTCCACACCTGTCATCATTCAGCCAGACACTTCGCTCCAGTTCATTGTGGAGGTTGATGCCTCAGATACAGGGGTCAGAGCTGTCCTCTCCCAGCGCTCAGTCTTTAAAACTCCACCTCTGTACGTTCTTCTCTTGCTGTCCGTCCCCCACAGTGTAAAACCACAACATCGGGAACCGGGAGGCGCTCACCGTGAAACTCACCTTGGAGGATGAAAACACTGGATGGAGGGGTCAGAACACCTGTATGTCGTGTGGACAGACCATAAGAACCTTTCCTACACTCAGACTGCTAAGCCCCTCAACTCCCGTCAAGCCCGTTGGTCTTTGTTCTTCAGCCGCTTCAATTTCACACTCACCAAGCATCCCGGCTGCAGAAGCCTCAAGCTTGACGCCCTCTCTTGACAACATGTCCCCGAAGGAGCTCCTGCCATCCCAGACACCATCGTCCCCCTCGTCCTGTTTGGTGGCCGCTGTGACTTGGTAAGTCCATCATAAAAGAAGCCCAACATACACAACCAGACCCAGGTATTTGTCCTCCTACTCGTCTCTTTGTGCCTGACTCTGTCCGCTCTCAAGTCCTCCAGTGGATTCACACCTCCCAGTTCACCTTCCACCCTGGTATCAGCCGCATCTTGTCCCTCATGAAGCAACATTTCTGGTGAGCCACCATGGATGCTGACAACAAAGCCTACATGCCCGCTTGCCCTGTGTGTCCTCATGGAAAGTCCTCCCACCAGCCACCTGCCAGTTTGCTCCATTCCCGGCCCTCCACTTTGTTCCTGGACTCCTTCTCAAGGTAATACAGCCATCCTCACCACTATGGACAGATTCTCCAAGGCTCTCCCTAAACTCCCCACAGACTCTGAAACAGCCCACCTCCTCATCCACCATGTTTTCTGCCTTCATGTTATCCCTGCTGATATCGTCTCCGACCAGGGACCCCAGTTCATCTCCCAAGTGTGGAAGTCTTTCTGTCAGGCCTTTGGGAGCCTCGGCGAGTGTCTCATCGGGTTATTATCCCCAGACTAATGGGCAGACGCCACCTCCAGTAACCCCTCTGCCTGGAGCACACAGCTTTCCTGGATAGAAGAGATTTCATCATTAGTCCTTGTTTTGTTAAACTCAAGCTGTCTGCTCCCATGAGAATTCACTCCACTTTCCACACTTCTCAGTTAAAACCTGTCCACCAGCTCTCTGTTCCCCCCGGCTGCTGCTCCTCCACACCAACATCCACCTGGCCTACACAGTGCCGCCAAGGCCGTGGGTCAAACACCTCGTGGATTGGATACGGTCCTGAGGAGCACAGCTGGATACCTCGCCGACTCATCCTGGATTCCTCCCTCCTCCTCAACTTTCACCAGGAGCGTCTGGACGAGCCCGGTTGGTCACCTGGAGGTGCCCGTTGAGGGTCACGGCCGGGCCCCAGTATTTTCTCTTGTGTTTCTGTGTGTTTTCCTTTTCCCCGGTGTCTCCTGTGTTCCCCGTCTGTCTCTCAGTGTCTGTGGACGGGGTGTTTGTATTCTCCCTGTCTCACTCTCCTGGATCCCTGCTCAACCTGCACCTCTGCCGTCCATCAGCTCGTCACCTCTCCAGTATATCAGCCCCACTCTTCTCCCACTTCTGCCAGTTTGCTGTCTCAGTTACTGTGCTGGTCACATGCTTTAGGACGCTCTTGTTTGGTGAATTATCTTTGGTCTTGTTTCCTAGCCTGTCAGTAAATGTGTTTTCCCTTGTGCCTCAGGATCTTTCCTCATCTGCCTTCCTGCCCTCCTGCTAACCCTGGAGCAGCTCCAGCCTCTCTGTACTTTGGGTTTACATATAGTTTTCTAAAAAGATATTTCTTTATACGCATCTCTCTAAAAGTATTAGTAAGGATGAAGGGGCTATTGTAAATGGTTTGTTTGGAGAAGAAAATGACTGTAAAGTTTTGTGTACATGGTGATCAAATGACCGATCAAGGCTTGTATATAAGGGAACCAGAAACAGCCTCAGCCTCCACCCTGATGAAGGCAGGATGTACTGGAGAAGAGTTGTGCGATGGTTTTAGTTTTGTTACCCAATAAGGTGCTACCACAGTCTGGACTACGAAGCAGGTTCAACACACCCCAGGTATCTTTAGTTATCTGGCTTGACTAAACCTGACAACCACAATCGTGCTAAACACTAACATGATAACTCAAATTGTAAGTAAACCCAGGGTTTCCCAACCTGTCCATGACAAATGAAAGAGGCGGTGTTTGCATCATGTGACCAGTCACAAACATGGACACGTCTACAGGCAGCAGAGCGACGAGCAAACTATAATATTAGATAAATACCAAGAAGTTAAACACAAAACTCAGGCTGAAAACAACACAGCTGCAGCTTCAAATACAGGAAGGACAGTTAGAAAACACAGACGACTGTGTGAATGTGTAAAAGTTAACAGGCTTAATATCACTGCCGATCATTAGGACACGAGTAGATCTGACTATTATTACATTTCTGTATTAAATTAATGTGTTTCTTAGATGTATTCTTATGATTTGTATGACAATTTTCCTCTCATTCTTTCAGCTGCAGCCCTGGTGGTGTCTAATACACTTGGGAGCAAATAAAAAGACATAATTCAAACCAGTAAGTAGGCGTACTTTCATATCTTATGAAGTACAACAAGTACAAGGCTTTAGTGCTTCAGTCAGTCTCTGTTGTAGGATGATATCGGTGTACAAAAGCACAATGAAATGGCTCTGACACAGTTGCAGCCAACAGGAACAAACGCAGTAAAGAAGACAGGAGGGAGCTGCCCTCTGCCATAATGTAAAGTAACACAATACAATGCTGCAGTCTGCGGGGGGGCACGACTCCCACCTGTCGCCCTGGCAACATACGGCTGAAGAAGCTGACACAGATCATCGTTCCCTCCGACGGGAATCTACGTCTCTCATATAAATCATCAGGAAGCCAAAGGGCTGCTGGTCTCTGAACCCTCTGACCTCCTCAGAGACCCTCCTGATCCTCACCGAGCTCCACGGGACCTCTGATTGGTCAGTGGGCGGTGATGTCATACGTATTGATCTGTTATCTGGAACATAACCTGCTCCAGAACAGGTTAGGTGTGCAGCATAAGTTACCATGGCGATGTAGCACTTTAAGAAGTGAACCACCGTCGTAACCATGAAAACCCAAACCTGAAGTTACCTCGCCGACCCCAAATCCTGCTTCGCAGGCCTCAGGTCTCGACCACAATCCAGAACCCTGCGTCCGATGCTTCCTTCTCCCCCCACGACACCCCACCACACATCAGAAACACAAAGTCCCGGGGGGGTGGAGAGGTTCCTGCAGGCTGGGGCGCAGAGGGAGTGGGTTAAATGAACATGGTTAACACTATACCTGGATTAACATGTTACCTTTGTGGGCGTGTTGTCTGTCTGCTTCTTCATTGCATCAGTCTGTGTAACAGCCACTGGGAAACCTCCTGGTTCTCCCAGTGACCAGTCCGCCTTGATTACACAAAGTCACTTCACCCTTTGTTCACATCAACATATTGATTTGTGCAGCTTTAAATGTTAAAGTTTTCAGTAAGTTCATTCAAAATCAAGACATTAATCTACTGAAAGGTGTTAAACAATAAGTGCTGCTGCAAGTGTTTTCATTAAGAGCACATTAGTATTGTGAGGGAGGAATGGACTTTATTCCAGCAGCAGAACAAAGCATTTTAATCTTCATCTGGAACATCTGATTGGACAAAATCCAAGTATTATTATGAAACAATAAAATGTGTTTGTTACTTTAGATTCATCTGGATTATGTTTTATCTACTTTGTACTTTTATTGTTTTCTCTTTATCTTGTTTTGTGCTTGTGCTTCTGTTTCTCTCCTTTGTCCTCACTGTGTGGAACAACAATAAACCTGCTGGAATATCTGATAAAAATATAAATCAATATAATATTAAAGAAATCCCTCAGTTCAGTATGTCTGTGACTCTGGCTGAGATGGAGGTGAAACATGTGAACCTGGGCTGTGGTTTACTGCTCTCTTCCTGTCACAGACACTGTTTGACATCTGTTCATCTGCTGGTTTTTGTTCAGGCTGCAGGGATCATTTCTCACTGTGGGTATCAGCCTTCACACAGGAGCAGTAGTAGGTGGCTGAATGAGAGGCATTAACTCTCTGGAGCTTCAACTCACAGCCGTTCTGTTTATTCACAGCTGAGAAATCATCTTTCTGAGGATGATTGTAACCTGAATAAACTTGACCATCACTCATCTGAATAGCCAGAATCAGTGTGAATGTTTCTTTGTCTTTCTTCTGGTACCAGAATACAACACTGCTACTACACTGGTCAGTTCCTCCACAGCTGAAGGAAACAGCTCCATCGACTCTCCTGGTCAGTGATAACTGGTCCTGAACCAGCTCTGCTGCCATGGCGACCAGCGCTGTAGAGAAACAGACAGGTAGATGAAGGTGAGTGTGACAGTGTTTGTTACAGGTGGAGTTTGTTGGCTCCTGATTGGCTGGAAACACTCACCTGAACACAGACAGCACAGAGCAGCAGCTGGGAGGAAAAGCATTTTGTGCAGTGGTGTTTCCTCTGGTGAACCTGGGGAGAAGTGGCGCTCTGATGCAGCTGAGGCCAAACAAGGACGAGCTGCCGGATCAGACGAGGGCCACGTGGTTTCTAACGGGTCCTCACACCTCCCATCAGCCCCTGCGGCGGACAGATAAGGCCGCTGATTGACAGCTGGGCTGAAGCTGTGCTGTGGTTTTCCGCTGAGTCGGAGAAACACGACAAACTCAGTGAAAATGATCAGTTCAAGGCAGCAACAGATAGTTGCAGATCTCTAGTATAAAAAGTGTAAAAAGCTTCTTTTTTTTCATCGTGTGCTTCGTCAAACTGAGACCTTCATTCTCCAAAATTCAGTTTGTGTTCAATCTTCAAATGTGTGAAGATGAGGGGATTCATTTATTATTGACACTATTTATCTTGGTTTTATTCTCACTATTTGAATGTTTTTTCTAAAAGCTTCTTTTTTCCCAGACTTCTCTGTTTCTCTGAACTGATTCACTGACAAGTTTCTTCGTCTTGATTTCAATCTGACAGCAGATCAAAAATCTGGGTCACGATGATGCAGAAATACAAAAACACATTCAGGTTGGTGGTGAATTTAGTAACACAGACTGTTATCTGTTGTTTAACAGCTGTGATGAAGATCCAAAACTACAAATCAGCTGGGATTTTAACCCTTAAACGTCCCCTAACAAATACCCAAACCCAATACACACACATGGTTTCTTGTTGCTCACACCTGCAGAAATACTCCAGTAAAGTACAAGTGGCTCTAATTTGTACTTGAGTCAGTACTCAGTAAATGTTGCTGGTTACTTTCCACCACTGTCTGTATGTGAGCAATATCAAACGTCACTCGATCACTAAAGTTCTACATCAAACATGAAGAAAATAACATTTGAACTATAGGCTCTGATATTCTTCTTATTATTACATGGTCAGATCCATAGTGCTGTGAATCATGGGTAGTCTGTCTTCTGTTATAGACTTGATGTGTTTTGGATTTGGACAGTTTGCAGCTCTCGACTCTGCGCTGACGTCTGGATATTTAGATTCACAGGTTTTTGGATTTGGAGGCACCAACAGAGCAAGTCTGTTACAGTGAGAGTTGAACTTTTATTCTTGATGCGTCTGCCCACAGTTTCTTAGTGAATTACATTCATTTGGCCGACGCTTTTGTCTAAATTCAAATTGTTCAACCTTCGTGGGAACAAAAGCTGCTTTTAGTCTTTTCTGTTTCTTTAAAAGTCTTTTTTTCTCCCATCGGTTCAGTCTTCAGTCTGTTCCCTGCAGACGGATCTGATCTTTGTTTCTGTCTCGTATTTGTGTTCAAAGATATTTTTTCACTCTGTAAACTGCAATGAAACGACAGATAAAATACTGATAATCCCACTTCTGCTTCCAGTATGTTTTAAAAAGTAACTTACACAAACACACTGAAAATCAACGAGAAAAACTCTAAATGTTCTTTTAACACTGCTTATTTATCTTCTACATTTTATTTGGACTACATAAGTATTTGAGACACAGAATAAAATCCTTCTAACAATCCAATATGTTTTTATACTTCAAATATTTTGTGCTGCCTAAATCATTTTGTTGTCCAATCTGAATGTTTTGGCACAGTTACAATATTTCAAGTATCAACATATTTTTAACTGCCTGAATATTTTGTAAATTTAATATTTTCAATAATATTTAATATTTTCTATGCTGCTGAATGTCGGCGTGTAATTTAAAGTTCAGTTCCACATGCTTTGGTACAGGAATATAAAATAAAAATGTTCTAAAAACAGTTTGTGTTTATTGTTCAGTTTCATTATTATCTATACTTGTCGTCTGTGGTCTGGAGTTGTTTTCATTCAAATATTCAGATATAGATTTGTATTTAGTATTAAATTGTAATTCCAATGTTACAAAATGAAAACAAACTGCAGCTAATTTAGAAATTATTGAATGTTTATGATTAAATATTTAATAATAATACAATAAATAACTGAAATAAACTAAAACATACAAGTCAGCTGTTTTATTTTTTATTTTTAAATGTATTTTTATATTTTATTTGTTCCTCTATATGAGTTGATATAAAATAACCTGTACCTGTATCTACATGTTCAGCTGTTTTCAGGACACAACCACATGTCCTGACTGAGAGAAACCAAAATGAAATTCTCTGCTATTGATTATATCATATATTAAAATATTATAGAACATCTGATATAATATATTCTAAATGATCTTCATGTTGTTCCAAGCTGTTTTTCCCCTCCAGCCCTGACTTTAAAGCTGTAGTCGTCACCTCATACTACAGTTTATATGACAGTACTTCTATCTGTTCTGTGCTGCTGCTGTGAAGAATCAAACCTCCACACTGCTGCCCTCTAGTGTCTGCAACAACACACTGCCTCTGGGTTTCAAGCTTTCTGTGTTGCTAATTATCCCCTAGAGTTGGCTGTGCAACAACAGCTGTGAAGTTCCTAGGCAGCCTGAGGTATTGCAGGTCCGGGGAGCAGAAAGACTTGAGAGAATGAACGTTCCTAGGATCACACCGAGCATTGTTAATCATGAAACATACACCCCCCCCCCTCTTGACCTGTCGACCTGTAACAGGGAGAACCCCGAGGGTACGACGGCATGGTCTGGTATCTCTTCCACAACCAGGTCTCTGTAGGGCAGATGATGGTACAATCCCTAGTTTCCCGCTGGAAGGAGATCCTTGCCCTCAACTCACAGCTTGTTATCCAGAGATGGTACGTTGGCTCGCAGAATACTGGGAAGCAGGAGGCGGTCGACACGCTGCCTCAGCCTCACCGGTACCCGGCTCTTCTCCTGGTCTTTGGCCACGTTGAAACGCAGGAGGCCCTCACGCTACAGCGGCTCTACTGTGGAGGCACCGCCGTAGTGTGTGGGCCTCCTGCGTTTAGAGTGAGCAGTGGATCCCAATGGAGAAACTCTGGATCGGTGTAGGTAATCACTGATTCTCTTCGCTCCAGCAATCTGTCTCTGTCATATCTAAAGTAGCTGTTTACTTTAGAGGTGAACACGATGGAAAAGAGCACCGAGATAAGGAAAAAGCTGCGAGGTCGGTGGGGAGCGCAAAACACAGCAGTCGTACTTGTTTGAGATGCACCAAAGTGGAATCTGAATCCATAGTAAAGAAGAGATCATTAATACTTTTGTACTTGTTATGTATCTGATCTGATCTCATCAATAATCCCTGATCCATGAAGGGTGAGCAGCTAACAGACGGCTGCTTTTGAGTAATGATCCGTCAAGCATGAACAGACAGAAGGCTCAGTGTGTGAGAGCCTCAGGTTTCTATCAGAGCCAGTAGAAGTACTGGTAATATTAGTTGTAGCAGTAGCTGTATTTGTAACTGTAGAATTTACTGTATTGTATTAGCTGCAGTAGAAATGTAAAGTAGTAACAACAATAATGTCAGTAATACTGGTCATTTACTGTTGAGTGTTTTTATCCACTAGATGTCACTGTGGTTATTTGACAGTAAAATAAGAGGTAAGAGCATCATCATGTCGTCATGGCGACCATCAGTAGCATCATCTGGATACCCTTGCACTTCCTCTGACTAACCACAGGGTGGTGGTCTTTCTCTTTGATGTTTAATGTCAGCACCAGCAGCAAACACACAAATCCAGCATATGATGAACTTTAGTTTGACGTCTATCACTCAGCCATGGTGGAAGAGCTTATTTATTGGTGTGACACCTATCTGACACCGTAGAGAGACATGTAATGTCAGACATGTCTTGTCTTCTGATACAGCTGCAACATTTTGTCATTCTTCCAACAGTTTTTCATGGTGACAATGATAAAACTGTTCAGAGTTATAACATACATAATAGAACAAACATCCCTTAAAATAATATGAAATGTATCAGAACTGTTCCTCAAGCTTTAATGCATTAAATAAGAAAATAAGCTGCCGTTTGTCTTTTTATTATGAATCAAGGAAACGAAAAGCAACTCCACAAAATATGTAATTGAGATGGTACTTTGTGGTACTTTGTGGTACGTTGTGGTACTTTTTATACATCACATTGTATGTATCAACAGAAGTTAAAAATAGTTTCAGTTCCAGCATTCAGATTGTACCAAAGATTGTCAGTCCTCTGCTCCTCTGCTCTCTTTGACAGGGTCTCCACATGAAGCTGAATCACTGCTGAACACAGTCACCAAGCCTTCATTACCTTGTTCTGTTTGGGCCTCCACTGTGCCCCCCTCGTGCTTGAAGAAAATGTCCAGTCACTGGATAATGAACAGAGGGACTCTCCATTCACTGTTAGGACCGGACAGTAACATCGGGGAAGAGCAAGGGGAGGTGTCTGCTTCATGATCAACAAACAGTGGTGCTGACATGTGGAGATCATTTCTACAGGCTCTTCTCCTAACCTGGAGCACCTTATGATGGGATGCCTGACGCTTACAACTCAGGTGATTTGGATACAGGACGTCCAGGTAGGTATCCGCCCTCCGGAGAGCTATCAGCAGCTAAGAGACAATACAGGGACAAAGTGGAGTCTAACTACCAGGGCTCCAACTCCACAAACATGTGGGCTGGACTAGGAACTCTCCCAGACTACCAAAGAAAAACCAGCAGTGCTGAGATAATGTGTGCACCTCTCCCAGATGAACTGACACCTTCTATGCACACAGTCCAGCAGACGTATGGCAGCATCCTGTCCCACACCTCCAGGCTCAGGGACAGCTTCATCCTGCAGGCCATCACACTGTTGAACTCTGGAGCTCTGGACACTTTCCTGCACAGCTCTGATACACTTTACCTCAGATTTGATTCTATGTTATTTTTATATTATTTTAATTGTCTGATTTACGTTGTCTCTGTTCTCACGTGTTTTAATTCTGGTCCAAACATGTAAAATACTTTGTGACTTTGTTTTGGAAAGTGATGTATAAAAACAGTTCATTATAATAATTATTATTTTCAGTTGTTAGTTTATATATATATTATATTTTATTTATATATTTTATCCTTTCTGCACTATTTCATGTCTTAGATTGTCATTACTACTTTTACTTGCATATTTATATTTTTATACTATGGTATGAACAGTGTTGGAGGGAGCCTGAGATTTAAGGATTTCATTGCCAATGACTGTTTCACTGTAATTGTTGAGAGCGTCTCAAATAAATAACTTAACCTAAAGTACGGGGCCGCTTGAATAGAAAAGAGCCATTGTTAATGTTATTAGTAACACCTGTGCTTTTCCTACTAAGACAAGTCAAAATGTCTACAAACACCACAGAGAGGAAGAGGAGCTCCTGAGTGTGAACAGCAGCAGATATGAATCTGCTCTCAGTGGTTATTAGGACTCATAAAAAACTGTTGACAGCGAATCAACACTTCCTTCCTGCAGCAGACGGGCTGTGTGGGTTTCTGCTCTGCAGCCTCCTCACCGTTAGCTGTGCTGTTTCACATTAATAACATAATGACAGTTACAACCGTGGACTTGTATATAACAGCTATATGTTGATGTCTGCTTCTCTTTGTGCAGCTTTGTTGTCCTTGTTTAGCTGTTTGCTTGTATTCAGATCTTCCTGGACATTTGTTCTCGGCGCTGTGTGAAAGTATATTGAGAGCTACTTACAACCAGTCAAATTACTTGTAGGTGTCAACATACATGGACAATGAAGTGGATTCTGTTTCTGATTATTTGCTATGAAGCCAAACTGAAATCCATAAAAACAAAGATGGTTATAAAACACAGACACTGTGATTCTTCACTTTATTGAGAATGTTACAGTGAAAGAATTTGACAAACCTGCCACACTCTGCATAATGTATTAAAAAGAAACACAAGAACAGAAGAAATACTATAAAGAAGAAAATATCTACCAGCTAATGATTCAGCTTCATTTGCTATTATTATACAAGTTACAATTAAAAGGAAATAAACCAGAGTATCAAAATAACACTGAACCACAGGATTTATACATAATATAATATACTGGAAATATATACGTGTATAGAAACATTTGTGACTGCTGATCAAAGTGATAAATGAGATGAATTGATGATGTTTGATGGTGAGAGAAGGCGAGCAGGAAACAGTCAGTCAGCATGTGTTCAGTTGGTGGACGGTCCCTTGTTTCTGAGGATCATCAGCACAGAGAGTCCACAGCAGTACACCAGACTCTTCACTATCAGCACTGTGTACAGCAGCGAGAGCAGCTTCACCCTGCACTCAGACTGGAAGGACACTGACAGACACACAGACACACGTTAGATTCATTCTTAATGTAGAAATATTGATAGTGGAGCTTTAAGATATAGTCCCCAGCGTTTTTGGAGCAAATCTTACAGTCAGCTGGCTGCAGAGCTGGCAGGTCTGCTGGCTCTCTCTCTGGAGGACAGGAGGCTGGAGCTGGAACCTCTGAAAGAGAAAAGGAGTCAAACAGAAATGTCAGTCCTCTGCTCCTCTGCTCTCTTTGACAGCGTCTCCACATGAAGCTGAATCACTGCTGAACACAGTCACCAAGCCTTCATTACCTTGTTCTGTTTGGGCCTCCACTGTGCCCCCCTCGTGCTTGACGGAGCACCTGTATTTATATGTGTAGACAGCGTCCCGATCAATCACTCTGATGGCGGCGGTGCGTCCCGACTCTCTGAGCTCCAGCTGCTCTCCCTCAGCAGGGGGCAGCTCCTCCCAAAGTCTGTCCTCCTTTCGTCTTTTCCAGGAGAACTGGACCAGAGGAGGAAACATGGCTGAGGCCAGACACAGCAGGGAGCTCTTCCCCTCCAGGTGGGCTCTGGATGCTGCTGGGTACACGCTCACCACGGGCTTCACTACCTCCTCATCTGAAGTTTGACAGCAGCAACAAGCAGCACAGACACACATTCACACAGTCAACAGCAGCTTACAGCACTGCACTGCATTCAGTGTGATCCTGGAAACTACATGGACTCTGATCACTAAACTACTCATCAATACAGCACAAAGTTCACTACATGTATTCACCTTCATACCAAACACAGCTACCATGGAGTCTCATCATATGTTAAATTATAATAATTATAAATTATTATTTGACATTTCAGTGTACAAAGTTCATTCACTACAATTGCACAATTATTATTCATTTTACTATATATAAGCTTTATTTTGAAATATTTAATAAGTGACTTAATCATATACCCATCAAATACATTTTCATTTGAATGATTTCAACATATATAACATATTATATGTTGTCCACATCATACTTTACTCTGGTAACAAAACAAAAAAATTGGAATCAGTTTATCAAAATATTTCAATAATAACTTTTCTATAAAACACAATTAACATGATGTGTCCAGATACGTGAAATACAAACTCTTATAAAAATCATAATACTGAATATAATATGATACAATATAATTATGACTTTAACTTCATACAATGGGACATACTGTTTCCATGTTAGGGGTGTAAATAAATAAATTACATATTTAACTTGACATAAAATATAATTGTAGTATTGATTATTACTATATGTAACATATTATATGTTTAGCACCATACACTTTACTCTAATTACTAAATAAACAAATCAAGACATCAATAATTTCATAACTTTACGTAACAATTTTAACTTTTATGCAAAGTACAATGATATGTTTGTATATGTCAAATCTTAATAAAACTACCAGAAAATACAAAATAGAGAAATATTAAGATAATGTAATGTAATATAATAATGTCCTGTTGAAATTACAATATGTGCTATATTATTATTAATAATATTTACCACCATATACTAAGCAAGTATTTTAAGATACAAATATATATGTGCATGTGTAGTTATATATCATCTAATATTATATATATAAATTAGTATACATATATATATTTATTTTAATATTATATTCACTATCTTATTGCCTTCATGTACAACCACATTTTGCACTAAAAGACACATGTACCATCATATCAGATACCATTGTCATAAGTTAAATTTCATCATTTGAAAACTATGTATTAATTAATTAATCTAATTAATTCATTATCTTAAACAATCAATTTACTGACATGTATTAAATTATGTTTAATATCATATTTTATTCTGTTGTCAAAAAACAAGAGAAGGCGCTGAATTACTGAGAGGATCAAATACTGTATATTTGTAACATTGACAATATCAGACTTTTTCTATATAAATGAGTTTTATCTCATGCAGAAATAAAGAATCAGTTCAGTTGTGCAGTGAGATTTAAACATCTTTTCAGGAATTATGAACCTTTTTTATGTAACAACAGCTGCACGGCTGCAAGAATCCTCTACTAATTATGACAAAACTAACATGTAAAGTCTGAAGCAGCAGAAACTCATTAAAACACATTTTAACTTGTTCAATAAAACAACTGAAGGAAAATGAATGTTTATTCTTACCTGTTACATACAGTTTAGTTCCAGAGCCAAAGATACCGTAACCATATCCTCCCACAGTGAAAAAGACTGATACAAAAACCTGTCTGCTGTTGAATGTGTCAGCTGAGGTGAACCAGTCCAGATGATGAACCAGTGTCATATTTCAGCTCCATGATGTGTTTCTCTAATGTTCACATCAACATGACTGTCTCTTCTTTTATTGTCTTTTAGACACACTAGCAGTGTTGCTCTATGGATGCTAATGTCTGTCGGTCCACTACTTTAGTCCAGATGGACTGGACCTGGACCAAAGGATGGACGCATGGATTGACGTGAAATGTTGTACAGACATTCGTGGTCCCCAGAGGATGAACTTCATTAACTGACTTTGTTGATTCTGACTTTTTTTTTTTCTGACAATTGTGGTTCATTTTTGCGCCGGATGTTGAAGACTTTGATTGACATAGCGGCCAAATGGTGGAATTACAACTTCTATCTCCGTCACGTGATGTCATTGGGCCCAAAAATACTTTATGTTTTAGGAGGTTCATCACTTCCCAGTTCGAACATTTTAATAGCCTTAATTTAAATTATTAGGTCCTAAAAGTTGTAAAATTCACTAATAGAGTCAGAGTTATTTCTTCGTGAACGCACATCAGACCAACGGGACAGCGCTCGACTGGCCGCTCTATGGGCCCAACAGAGCAGGAAAATCTGAACTCCTGAATACCCCGATGTTTGCTTTATGTGCCACTGAGCAACTTCCATAAGAATGAACATGACCTCCGACGCTGTACGCAGTTCTCTTTATACTTCCATCGGCAAACTCTCTACTGTGACCACCAGGGGGCGACTCCACTGGCTGCAAAGACAAGATTGTAGTGAGTTTTCTTCAGTACAGCAGGATGTTCATTTTGTAAATTATGGTCATATTTAGATGAAAATAAACGATAAAGCAGTGTATGCCATAGGGCGGGGCTACCGTGTGATTGACAAGTAGTTACCACTGATCAGGATAGAGGCAGCTGCTCTTCATCAGACTTACATCACTTCTGTTCCCTAAACCAAAATGGGGACGGACAAATCTCCGACTTCCAGCTTCAAAACGGCTGTTCACGAGCCAACGGGTGACCAAAGGCTACTGCCACTTTTTTCTTTTTTCTTTTTTTTTAAATACAGCCTACGGTGCTTACACATATGAAGTCCGGACTGTGTGCGGAGTTGTCCGTTCACACATGCAGCACAGCAGGATGTGTCCTGTCAGACGCGTTCACACTAACAGGAAATAGTCCGTCTGGTTGAGGCGAGGGCTGCAGGAGGCAGGACGTGATGCAAAACGTCCCTGCGGTTTGTAATTCAGTGTTTTTAGATTTCCACCAGAAATAAAACCTTTATTTTACAGGAAGTCCTCTCTCCTGTTAGCACTTTGCAGCAGAATGTCAAACCTCTGCAGGTTTTAAGCGGCTGCGTTTCTCAGCGCAGCCTCATTTCTGAACCACAGCAGCTGTGGAGGAGAGCAGCTGACTGCTGCAGGTCAACAGGTCGGACAGTTACCTGCTGCATTCACACATGGCTCACCCGGACTTTGTACTCGGGGGCTGTGGGTTAAAGTCTGTTTAAAGTCCCTCCAGCTGACGAGGACATTTGTGTTCACACATACACCGTGACCGGAAAATGTCCGGACAGTGTCCGGGTAACAGTGCCTGTGTGAAAGGGCGTTATGGCGTCCGCCCTGCGGCCGAGGAGGAAAACAGAGAAGAACCGAGTTGCTGAGGCTGCCGAGCCGGATCCTGGAGTTCATGGTGGCGAGCCATGACTGGATGTTGGATAAGGAGACAAGATGGTGTCATGTTCCTGGTCCAGAGCCGGCTGCTGGAGGTGGGACGACAGGGAGGTGCAGGAGCAGCGTGACCTTCAGACACGGACAGCTTCCTCTGCTTCAGATTGCTGATGGTGAGTCCGTGATGCAGTCATGGTGGACGGGGATCCACATGCGAGCAGCAGGTGAGTTCAGGCAGGTAGCTGACAGCCTGAAGCAGCAGGGAGAGGCAGGCTGAAGCAGCTTAAATAGGGCGGCCTGAGTGAGATCACCAATAGATGAGTAGAAGGGAATCAGCTGATCCATCAGCTGATTTTTACATCGTGGTAAAATATCAGAACTTAAACCACCCATCCAGTTAATCTGCAGAGAGAGGTTCCTGCATGCCGGGGCGCAGAGGGAGTGGGTTAAATGAACATGGTTAACACTATACCTGGATTAACATGTTACCTTTGTGGGCGTGTTGTCTGTCTGCTTCTTCATCGCATCAGTCTGTGTAACAGCCACTGGGAAACCTCCTGGTTCTCCCAGTGACCAGTCCGCCTTGATTACACAAAGTCACTTCACCCTTTGTTCACATCAACATATTGATTTGTGCAGCTTTAAATGTTAAAGTTTTCAGTAAGTTCATTCAAAATCAAGACATTAATCTACTGAAAGGTGTTAAACAACAAGTGCTGCTGCAAGTGTTTTCATTAAGAGCACATTAGTATTGTGAGGGAGGAATGGACTTTATTCCAGCAGCAGAACAAAGCATTTTAATCTTCATCTGGAACATCTGATTGGACAAAATCCAAGTATTATTATGAAAGAATAAAATGTGTTTGTTACTTTAGATTCATCTGGATTATGTTTTATCTACTTTGTACTTTTATTGTTTTCTCTTTATCTTGTTTTGTGCTTGTGCTTCTGTTTCTCTCCTTTGTCCTCACTGTGTGGAACAACAATAAACCTGCTGGAATATCTGATAAAAATATAAATCAATATAATATTAAAGAAATCCCTCAGTTCAGTATGTCTGTGACTCTGGCTGAGATGGAGGTGAAACATGTGAACCTGGGCTGTGGTTTACTGCTCTCTTCCTGTCACAGACACTGTTTGACATCTGTTCATCTGCTGGTTTTTGTTCAGGCTGCAGGGATCATTTCTCACTGTGGGTATCAACCTTCCCACAGACGCAGTAGTAGGTGGCTGAATGAGAGGCTTTAACTCTCTGGAGCTTCAACTCACAGCCGTTCTGTTTATTCACAGCTGAGAAATCATCTTTCTGAGTATGATTGAAACCTGATTCAACTTGACCATCACTCCTCCGAATAGCCAGAATCAGTGTGAATGTTTCTGTGTCTTTCTTCTGGTACCAGTATACATAACTGCTACTACACTGGTCAGTTCCTCCACAGCTGAAGGAAACAGTTTCACCGACTCTCCTGGTCAGTGATAACTGGTCCTGAACCAGCTCTGCTGCCATGGCGACCAGCGCTGTAGAGAAACAGACAGGTAGATGAAGGTGAGTGTGACAGTGTTTGTTACAGGTGGAGTTTGTTGGCTCCTGATTGGCTGGAAACACTCACCTGAACACAGACAGCACAGAGCAGCAGCTGGGAGGAAAAGCATTTTGTGCAGTGGTGTTTCCTCTGGTGAACCTGGGGAGAAGTGGCGCTCTGATGCAGCTGAGGCCAAACAAGGACGAGCTGCCGGATCAGACGAGGGCCACGTGGTTTCTAACGGGTCCTCACACCTCCCATCAGCCCCTGCGGCGGACAGATAAGGCCGCTGATTGACAGCTGGGCTGAAGCTGTGCTGTGGTTTTCCGCTGAGTCGGAGAAACGCGACAAACTCAGTGAAAATGATCAGTTCAAGGCAGCAACAGATAGTTGGAGATCTCTAGTATAAAAAGTGTAAAAAGCTTCTTTTTTTTCATCATGTGCTTCATCAAACTGAGACCTTCATTCTCCAAAATTCAGTTTGTGTTCAATCTTCAAATGTGTGAAGATGAGGGGATTCATTTATTATTGACACTATTTATCTTGGTTTTATTCTCACTATTTGAATGTTTTTTCAAAAGCTTCTTTTTTCCCAGACTTCTCTGTTTCTCTGAACTGATTCACTGACAAGTTTCTTCGTCTTGATTTCAATCTGACAGCAGATCAAAAATCTGGGTCACGATGATGCAGAAATACAAAAACACATTCAGGTTGGTGGTGAATTTAGTAACACAGACTGTTATCTGTTGTTTAACAGCTGTGATGAAGATCCAAAACTACAAATCAGCTGGGATTTTAACCCTTAAACGTCCCCTAACAAATACCCAAACCCAATACACACACATGGTTTCTTGTTGCTCACACCTGCAGAAATACTCCAGTAAAGTACAAGTGGCTCTAATTTGTACTTGAGTCAGTACTCAGTAAATGTTGCTGGTTACTTTCCACCACTGTCTGTATGTGAGCAATATCAAACGTCACTCGATCACTAAAGTTCTGCATCAAACATGAAGAAAATAACATTTGAACTATAGGCTCTGATATTCTTCTTATTATTACATGGTCAGATCCATAGTGCTGTGAATCATGGGTAGTTCAGGTTGGTGGTGAATTTAGTAACACAGACTGTTATCTGTTGTTTAACAGCTGTGATGAAGATCCAAAACTACAAATCAGCTGGGATTTTAACTCTTAAACGTCCCCTTACAAATGCCCAAACCCAACACACACACATGGTTCCTTGTTGCTCACACCTGCATTATATGATCTTTCTTTCACTGTCTGTGTTTGTTTTTAATATAAAAGTTTCATCCAAAAAGTAAAAAGTTCAATATTTCCCTCTGAACTGTAGTGGAGTAGAAGTATAAAGTAGCAGAAAACAGAAATACTCCAGTAAAGCACAAGTGGCTCTAATTTGTACTTTAGTCAGTACTCAGTAAATGTTGCTGGTTACTTTCCACCACTGTCTGTATGTGAGCAATATCAAACGTCACTCGATCACTAAAGTTCTACATCAAACATGAAGAAAATAACATGGTACATTTGAACTATAGGCTCTGATATTCTTCTTATTATTACATGGTCAGATCCATAGTGCTGTGAATCATGGGTAGTCTGTCTTCTGTTATAGACTTGATGTGTTTTGGATTTGGACAGTTTGCAGCTCTCGACTCTGCGCTGACGTCTGGATATTTAGATTCACAAGTTTTTGGATTTGGAGGCAACAACAGAGCAAGTCTGTTACAGTGAGAGTTGAACTTTTATTCTTGATGCGTCTGCCCACAGTTTCTTAGTGAATTACACAATTTGTCCAATCTGAATATTTTGGCACAGTTACAATATTTCAATTATCAACATATTTTTACTGCTTGAATATTTTTGCAAATTGAATATTTTCAATAATATTATTTTTTTTCTCTGCTGCTGAACGTCTTTGGTACAATAAAACTGTTTTAAAAAAGTTTGTGTTTGTTGTTCAGTTTTATTATTATGTGAACTATGTGTTATTTTAATATTAAAAAATACAGATAAACTACATCTTATCCTGAAATTATTGAATATTTACCCATAAATGTTCAATAACAGGTTTAACAGTTGACTCTTGAATATCTGAAATAAACTAAAACATACAAGTCACCAGTTTTAGTTTATTTTTATTTTTAAATTTATATATATATATATATTTGTTTTCCTCTATATGAGTTGATATAAAATAACCTGTACCTGTATCTACATGTTCACTGAGAGAAACCAAAATGAACTCTCTGCTATTGATTATATCATATTTTAAAATATTATAGAACATCTGATATAATATATTCTAAATGATCTTCATGTTGTTCCAAGCTGTTTTTCCCCTCCAGCCCTGACTTTAAAGCTGTAGTCGTCACCTCATACTACAGTTTATATGACAGTACTTCTATCTGTTCTGTGCTGCTGCTGTGAAGAATCAAACCTCCACACTGCTGCCCTCTAGTGTCTGCAACAACACACTGCCTCTGGGTTTCAAGCTTTCTGTGTTGCTAATTATCCCCTAGAGTTGGCTGTGCAACAACAGCTGTGAAGTTCCTAGGCAGCCTGAGGTATTGCAGGCCCGGGGAGCAGAAAGACTTGAGAGAATGAACGTTCCTAGGATCACACCGAGCATCGTTAATCATGAAACATACACCCCCTCCCCTCTTGACCTGTCGACCTGTAACAGGGAGAACCCCGAGGGTACGACGGCATGGTCTGGTATCTCTTCCACAACCAGGTCTCTGTAGGGCAGATGATGGTACAATCCCTAGTTTCCCGCTGGAAGGAGATCCTTGCCCTCAACTCACAGCTTGTTATCCAGAGATGGTACGTTGGCTCGCAGAATACTGGGAAGCAGGAGGCGGTCGACACGCTGCCTCAGCCTCACCGGTACCCGGCTCTTCTCCTGGCCTTTGGCCACGTTGAAACGCAGGAGGCCCTCACGCTACAGCGGCTCTACTGTGGAGGCACCGCCGTAGTGTGTGGGCCTCCTGCGTTTAGAGTGAGCAGTGGATCCCAATGGAGAAACTCTGGATCGGTGTAGGTAATCACTGAGTCTCTTCGCTCCAGCAATCTGTCTCTGTCATATCTAAAGTAGCTGTTTACTTTAGAGGTGAACACGATGGAAAAGAGCACCGAGATAAGGAAAAAGCTGCAAGGTCGGTGGGGAGCGCAATACACAGCAGCCGTACTTTGTTTGAGATGCACCAAAGTGGAATCTGAATCCATAGTAAAGAAGAGATCATTAATACTTTTGTACTTGTTATGTATCTGATCTGATCTCATCAATAATCCCTGATCCGTGAAGGGTGAGCAGCTAACAGACGGCTGCTTTTGAGTCAGTTTGGCTCCAGAGTCAAAAAGAAATCCAGCATTGTGTTCATTGTTACTGATGAAGAGAGAGAAACAGGCAGCTTTGGCAGCAGACAGAGCACACTTGTAATGATCCGTCTGAGACCTCTCCAGACAGAAGCAGAGTCCTGAGCTGAGAACTGCTGTTGAAGTTTCTGACAGTGGTTTAGTCTCTCTGCGCCTTGCTGAACCTGTATTTAGCCTCTTTAAAGCGTCCCTGTCCCCACTCCTGAACGCTTCTTCCTTGTCCAACCTTGGCTGTCTGAGCTCAGCTGTGAACCAGGGTTTGTCATTGTTATAAGTCACCCTGGTGTGTGTTGGTCCACAGCAGTCCTCACAGAAGCTGATGTAGGACGTCACAGCCTCTGTGTGCTCATCCAGACTGTCGGTATCAGTCCTGAAAACCTCCCAGTCAGTGCAGTCCAAGCATGAACAGACAGAAGGCTCAGTGTGTGAGAGCCTCAGGTTTCTATCAGAGCCAGTAGAAGTACTGGTAATATTTGTTGTAGCAGTAGCTGTATTTGTAACTGTAGAATTTACTGTATTGTATTAGCTGCAGTAGAAATGTAAAGTAGTAACAACAATAATGTCAGTAATACTGGTCATTTACTGTTGAGTGTTTTTATCCACTAGATGTCACTGTGGTTATTTGACAGTAAAATAAGAGGTAAGAGCATCATCATGTCATCATGGCGACCATCAGTAACATCATCTGGATACCCTTGCACTTCCTCTGACTAACCACAGGGTGGTGGTCTTTCTCTTTGATGTTTAATGTCAGCACCAGCAGCAAACACACAAATCCAGCATATGATGAACTTTAGTTTGACGTCTATCACTCAGCCTTGGTGGAAGAGCTTATTTATTGGTGTGACACCTATCTGACACCGTAGAGAGACATTTATTGTTGCGGGTGATTTTAATCATTCCAACCTAAAGACAGTGCTCCCCAAATTCCACCAGCATGTTTCCTGCCACACCAGAGGAAACAAATCTTCGGACCATGTTTACACAAACATGGCTGCTGCCTACACCACGACCCCCCCTCCCCCACCTCGGGCAGTCGGATCACCTCTCTTTGTTCCTCACCCCCGAATATTCACCCCTCATCAACCGTGTGAAGCCATCAGTGAGGACCATCAAGGTGTGGCCAGCGGGGACAGACTCTGTACTCCAGGACAAGTTTCAACACACGGACTGGAGTATGTTTGCTTCTCAGGCCACCTGTGGCTCACAGACAGACATTAACATCTATGCTTCCTCTTTCATGGATTACATCACCACCATCATCGATGGCGTCACGACAGAGAAGCAGATCACCACATACCCCAACCAGAAGCCATGGATGAGCAAGGAGGTGCGGCTTCTGCTAAACGCCCGTAACACGGCCTTCAGATCAGGGGATGCACAGGCCTACAGCACATTCAGGACTAACCTGAGGAGGGGCTTCAAGAATGCCAAGAACTGCTACAGGTAGAAAATAGAGGGTCACTTCTCCAACTCCGACCCCAGACGCATGTGGCAGGGCATCCAGGCCATCACCGACTACAAACCCAGCAACCTCACCCCCACAGCCACAGACATCTCCTTCCTGAACGAGCTTAACAACTTCTATGCTCGCTTCAAGAGGGACAACAGAGACACCGCCACCAAGACAACACTCCCAGCAGATCACCAGCCCACCACACTCTCCTCCACTCTCCTCCACTCTCCTCCACACAGCACTGAGCCGGATCAAGGCATGCAAGGCTGCTGGACCTGACTGCATTCCTGGACGTGTGCTCAGGGCATGTGTGGAACAGCTCACTGGGATCTTCACGTACATTTTCAACCCGTCCCTCGCCCAAGCAGCTGTACCAACATGCTTCAAAGCTACATCCATCGTGCCAGTGCCCAAACACTCCAAGCCGACGTGCCATAATGACTACCGCCCTGTAGCACTCACACCCATCATCATGAAGTGCTTTGAGCGGCTGGTCCTGGCACACCTGAAGGACTCCCTCCCACCCACACTGGACCCACACCAGTTTGCCTACCGCAGCAATAGGAGCATAGACGATGCAGTTTCCACAGCACTGCACTCTGCTCACACACCTGGACAACACCAACACCAACACCTACGCGCGATTGCTGTTTGCTGACTTCAGCTCAGCTTTTAACACTGTCATCCCCCCCAAGTTAATCACTAAACTTGGAGACCTGGGCACCAACACCTCCTTCTCCAACTGGATTCTGGACTTTCTGACTAACAGACCACAACATTAGGTCAGGTCACACCTGCTCCACCACTGTCTTACTCAGCACTGGTGTGCCACAGGGCTGTGTGCTCAGCCCATTCCTCTACTCCCTCTTCACCTACGACTGCAGACCTGTGCATGGATCCAACTCCATCATCAAGTTCGCAGACAACACCACGGTGATTGGTCTCATCAGCAACAACGATGAGACAGCCTACAGGGAAGAGGTACAGCACCTGGCCACATGGTGCGCCGAAAATAACCTGCTCCTAAACACCAGCGAAACCAAGGAGCTCATCGTGGACTTTTAGGAAGAAGAAAAGAAGCATGCATGCGCCCATCCACATCAATGGGATGGACGTTGAGCGTGTGTCCAGCTTCAAGTTCCTGGGGACACACATCTCAGAAGACCTGTCTTGGACCACCAACACCTCCAGCCTCGTCAAAAAAGCTCACCAGCGCCTCTTCTTCCTGAGGACACTGAAGAAAAACCATCTGTCTTCAGCCATCCTGGTGAACTTTTACCGCTGCATGATCGAGAGCATCCTGACCAACTGTGTCACAGTCTGGTATGGGAGCTGCTCTGTTGCGGAGCGCAAGGGACTGGAGAACATGGTGGTGGTGAAAACTGCCCAACGCATCACAGGAACTCCACTTCCAGCCATTGAGGAAGTCCAGGGGAAACGCTGTCTGTGTCGAGCTCGCAGCATTCTCAAGGACGCCTCCCACCCTGCACACAGACTGTTCTCCCTCCTGCCGTCAGGCAGACGCTTCAGGTGCTTCCGGACAAGGACAAGGACCAGCAGACTGAGGAACAGTTTCTTCCCCAGAGCTGTGTCCTTATTGAACTCTGCCCCCTGCTGATGAACCCCCCCCCCACTCCTCAACCACCACCACCCACAAACCCCTCTACTCGTCATCTCCCCCCACTGACCAAAGACTGTACACCATCACCACTGCACTACTGGACCTTCCTGCACACAAACACTTTGGAATCTGTTTGCACTAAAAACTATGTACTGAACATTGCACTAGTCTAGTAACGTTAGGCAGCTACTGTTTATTATTATGCACTATTTAACGTTCACTCAATCTGTATTCCTTAACTTATCATATGCCCATTTGCCTTTTGTAAATTATGTTTATAGTTCCTGCTTATAGTCTACCTACATTTAATGCACAAATAACGTAACATGTACATATTACCTAAATCAATCAATCTGTATATCCCGTACTTATATTGCTAACTTATTATCTGTAAAATACTTATTTATTATCTGTATATTGGTACTTACTGCTATTGCACTTCTGGTTAGATGCTAAACTGCATTTCGTTGCTCTGTACTTGTACATGTGTAATGACAATAAAGTTGAATCTAATCTAATCTAATCTAATCTAAAGAATAAAGAAACTAGGTGCTGAGGTTGTATTAATCTGGTTCCTGCTCATACAGGCATTGTGGGAAATGAAAGGGCAGACAAATTAGTCAAACAGGCTATTAAAAAAGGAATCATAGATAAACATATTCACCTCTCAAAAGCAGAAGGAAAGAAGATTGTACACAGGGGAATCAATAAAGAGTGGCAACAGCACTGGGATCAGGAGACAAGAGGAAGACACTTACAATACAAAACAAAACAGAGTTGGTACTATTAGAAGTAGGGGAGGAAACAGAAAACAAGAAACCGTCATGACAAGATTAAGAATAGGGCTCAGTAATCTAAACAGCACACTCCGCATCATAGGGAAGCATCCGACCGGTTCATGTGATCACTGTCAGGTACCAGAAACAGTGGCACATGTCCTGGTTAACTGCAGGAAATGTAAGTTGCAGAGAAAGATCATGTTGGAAGGACTGAAAAGATCAGGGATGATAGGAACAGGAATAAGGAACAGACTGCAGTGTGGTGAAAGTGGGTCAGGTAGAAGAAGCCTGGTCAGATTCCTAAGGAGAACACAACTGATGAGGAGAGTGTAACTGCGCGGACAGTGTAGGAGGTAACTGAATCCAGGAGGTGGCAGTAATACAATGATATGGATGCAAACTGCCGTTAAAACCCAAAGAAGAAGAAGAACAACAACAACATCCCGGACAGCTGCCGGGCTTCTGACTCTGAAAAACACGGGGAGGCGGAATCTGCTTCTACATTAACAAAGGTTGGTGCACTGCAATCATGCAGCCCTCTCCTAGAAACCCTCTTCATAATCTGCAAACCTTTCTACTCACCGTGGGAGTTTTCTTCATTCATTCTGGTCGGTGTTTCCATCCCACCTCAGGCCTGTTAGTGAGGCCTTACAACACCTGGCTGACCAGATAACTAACATGGAGCACCAACACCCAGACTCCCTGCTCATTGTTCTTGGGGACTTCAACAGAGCAAACCTCAGCAAAGAACTGCCCAAATACAGACAGCACATGAAGTGTCCCACCAGGGACAAAAACACACTGGACCACTGCTACACTGTACTAAAGGACGCCCATCGCTCTGCCCCCCCCGTGCAGCTTTGAGACTCTCTGATCATTGTCTGGTTCATCTTCTCCCGAAATACAGGCAGAAACTAAAATCTGCAAAGCCTGTGGTCCAGACTGTGAGGAGGTGGACCATCGAGGCACAGCTGGAGTTACAGGCCTGCTTTGACTGCACTGATTGGAGAGTCTTTGAGGCTGCTGCTACAGACCTGGACGAGCTCACTGACACTGTGACATCGTACATCAGTTTCTGTGAGGACGTGTGTGTGTGCCGACTAAAACCTTCTGCACATACAACAACAATAAACCCTGGTTTACTGCAAAACTCAGGCAGCTTCGTCAGGCCAAGGAGGAGGCCTACAGAAGTGGGGACAGGATCCTGTACAACCAGGCCAGAAACACACTGACAAAGGAGATCAGGGGAGTTCAGAGGAGCTACACTGAGAAGTTGGAAAACAGGTTCTCAGACAGCGACCCTGCGTCAGTGTGGAGAGGCCTGCAGGACCTCACCAACTACAGGAGACCATCCCCCCACTCTGTAGAGAATCACCAACTGGCTGACGACCTGAATGAGTTCTACTGCAGGTTTGATCAGCCCACTCTCACACCCCCCAACTGCTCTGACATCAGACAACCACCTCCACCCCCTGCCACCTCCTCACCTCCTCCAACCGACCCCCCACCGTCACTGAGGATCTGCGTAGAGGATGTGAGTCTGCTCTTTAACAGACAGAAGATCAGGAAGGCACCAGGCCCAGACGGTGTGTCCCCCTCCTGCCTGAAAGTCTGTGCTGACCAGCTGGCCCCCATCTTCACTCAGATCTTCAACCGTTCCCTGGAGCTGTGTGAAGTCCCGTCCTGCTTCAAACGCTCCACCATCATCTCGGTCCCCAAGAAATCCTCCATCACAGGATTAAATGACTACAGGCCCGTCGCCCTGACGTCTGTGGTCATGAAATCCTTTGAGAAACTGGTGTTGACCCACCTGAAGGACATCACAGCCCCCCTGCTGGACCCCCTGCAGTTTGCCTACGGGGCAAACAGGTCGGTGGATGATGCGGTCAACATGGGACTGCACTACATGCTGCGACACCTCGACTCCCCAGGGACATACGCAAGGGTCCCGTTTGTGGACTTCAGCTCGGCGTTCAACACCATCATCCCGGAAATCCTTCACCCCAAACTCTCCCAGCTCACTGTGCCAGCCTCCACCTGTCAGTGGACCACTAACTTCCTGACAGACAGGAGGCAGCAGGTGAGGCTGGGGAACTTCACATCCAGCACCCGGACCATCAGCACCGGCGCCCCCCAGGGATGTGTGCTCTCCCCACTGCTCTTCTCCCTCTACACCAACGACTGCACCTCAGGAGACCCGTCTGTTAAACTCCTGAAGTTTGCAGACGACACAACGGTCATCGGCCTCATCAGGGACGGAGACGAGTCTGCGTACAGACTGGAGGCTGAACAGCTGGTCCTCTGGTGTGGTCAGAACAACCTGGAGCTGAACAAGCTCAAAACTGTGGACATGACAGCCCAACAACACTGTCCCCCCCCCCCCCCCCCCTCACCATACTCAACAGCACTGTGTCTGCTGTGGAGTCCTTCAGGTCTCTGGGATCCACCATCTCCCAGGACCTAAAGTGGGTCTCCAACATCGACACCATCACCAGAAAGGCCCAGCAGAGGATGAACTTCCTGCACCAGCTCAGGAAGTTCAACCTGCCCCAAGAGCTGCTGATCCAGTTCTACTCTGCTATCATCCAGTCTGTTCCCTGCACTTTCATCACTGTCTGGTTTGGATCGGCCACCAAACAGGACAGGAGCAGACTACAACAACAGTCAGGGCTGCAGAAAAAGTAATTGGTGCCAGCCTGCCCTCCATCCAGGACCTGTACATCTCCAGAGTCAGGAAACGGGCAGGAAACATCACTGCAGACCATCACACCCTGGACACAACCTGCTCCAACTCCTCCCCTCTGGGAGGCTACAGAGCACTGAGAACCAAAACTACCAGAGACCAGAACAGCTTCTTCCCACAGGCCGTCACTCTGTTGAACACTGAATCATACAAACACTTAATCATATATATATATATATATATATATATATATATATATATATATATATATATATATATATATATATTCATTCCACCTACCTCATGTATATAAAGTCTCCATATTTATCCAGGCATCTTTGCACTCTACATCATTGCACTAGTTCTCCACTTCATTGTCATTGTTGTGTCATGCTCATACATATACTTTGTATATATATTTATTAATATATTTGTACATACTAGTTAAATGTTTATGCTTACCTTTGCTGTCCTTGTTTTTTGTTTATTTGTCTATTTATGTGTATGTACGTTGAGAGCAACGGGAAAACTGGAGTGAAATTCCTTGTATGTGTACGCATTCATGGCCAATAAAGCTGATTCTGATTCTGATAATGTCAGTAATACTGGTCATTTACTGTTGAGTGTTTTTATCCACTAGATGTCACTGTGGTTATTTGACAGTAAAATAAGAGGTAAGAGCATCATCATGTCGTCATGGCGACCATCAGTAGCATCATCTGGATACCCTTGCACTTCCTCTGACTAACCACAGGGTGGTGGTCTTTCTCTTTGATGTTTAATGTCAGCACCAGCAGCAAACACACAAATCCAGCATATGATGAACTTTAGTTTGACGTCTATCACTCAGCCTTGGTGGAAGAGCTTATTTATTGGTGTGACGCCTATCTGACACCGTAGAGAGACATGTAATGTCAGACATGTCTTGTCTGCTGATACAGCTGCAACATGTTGTCATTCTTCCAACAGTTTTTCATGGTGACAATGATCAAACTGTTCAGAGTTATAACATACATAGTAGAACAAACATCCCTTAAAATAATATGAAATGTATCAGAACTGTTCCTCAAGCTTCTTAAAGGAACAGACGGACATTTGTCTGGTTTGGTTTGACATGTTCGGAACGCATTAAATAAGAAAATAAACTGTCGTTTGTCTTTTTATTAAGTAACTCCACAAAATATGTAATGGAGATTGTACTTTGTGGTACTTTGTGGTACTTTTTATACATCACATTGTATGTATCAACAGAAGTTAAAATGAATTTCAGTTCCAGCATTCAGATTGTACCAAAGATTTTCAGGTTATACTAAAAGGAAAATATATTCAGATTTCTTTAAAATATTCAGATTGCACACCAACAGTTTAAATAATGATATTATACCAAAAATATACAGAAAAGTCAGATCGGTCGAAAATTATTTAAAATATCCCAAAATGGTGAGGGTAGACAGGGTGTCGGGGTCCTGGTCAGGCTGAGGAAAAGTGCAAACCGGCCTCCTCTAGCGAGTATTCTTGAAGAAAATGTCCAGTCACTGGATAATGAACAGAGGGACTCTCCATTCACTGTTAGGACCGGACAGTAACATCGGGGAAGAGCAAGGGGAGGTGTCTGCTTCATGATCAACAAACAGTGGTGCTGACATGTGGAGATCATTTCTACAGGCTCTTCTCCTAACCTGGAGCACCTTATGATGGGATGCCTGACGCTTACAACTCAGGTGATTTGGATACAGGACGTCCAGGTAGGTATCCGCCCTCCGGAGAGCTATCAGCAGCTAAGAGACAATACAGGGACAAAGTGGAGTCTAACTACCAGGGCTCCAACTCCACAAACATGTGGGCTGGACTAGGAACTCTCCCAGACTACCAAAGAAAAACCAGCAGTGCTGAGATAATGTGTGCACCTCTCCCAGATGAACTGACACCTTCTATGCACACAGTCCAGCAGACGTATGGCAGCATCCTGTCCCACACCTCCAGGCTCAGGGACAGCTTCATCCTGCAGGCCATCACACTGTTGAACTCTGGAGCTCTGGACACTTTCCTGCACAGCTCTGATACACTTTACCTCAGATTTGATTCTATGTTATTTTTATATTATTTTAATTGTCTGATTTACGTTGTCTCTGTCCTCACGTGTTTTAATTCTGGTCCAAACATGTAAAATACTTTGTGACTTTGTTTTGGAAAGTGCTGTATAAAAAAAGTTCATTATAATAATTACTATTTTCAGTTGTTAGTTTATATATACTATATTTCATTCCTATATTTTATCCTTTCTGCACTATTTCATGTCTTAGATTGTCATTACTACTTTTACTTGCATATTTATATTTTTATACTATGGTATGAACAGTGTTGGAGGGAGCCTGAGATTTAAGGATTTCATTGCCAATGACTGTTTCACTGTAATTGTTGAGAGCGTCTCAAATAAATAACTTAACCTAAACTACGGGGCCGCTTGAATAGAAAAGGGCCATTGTTAATGTTATTAGTAACACCTGTGCTTTTCCTACTAAGACAAGTCAAAATGTCTACAAACACCACAGAGAGGAAGAGGAGCTCCTGAGTGTGAACAGCAGCAGATATGAATCTGCTCTCAGTGGTTATTAGGACTCATAAAAAACTGTTGACAGCGAATCAACACTTCCTTCCTGCAGCAGACGGGCTGTGTGGGTTTCTGCTCTGCAGCCTCCTCACCGTTAGCTGTGCTGTTTCACATTAATAACACAATGACAGTTACAACCGTGAGAGCTACTTACAACCAGTCAAATTACTTGTAGGTGTCAACATACATGGACAATGAAGTGGATTCTGTTTCTGATTATTTGCTATGAAGCCAAACTGAAATCCATAAAAACAAAGATGGTTATAAAACACAGACACTGTGATTCTTCACTTTATTGAGAATGTTACAGTGAAAGAATTTGACAAACCTGCCACACTCTGCATAATGTATTAAAAAGAAACACAAGAACAGAAGAAATACTATAAAGAAGAAAATATCTACCAGCTAATGATTCAGCTTCATTTGCTATTATTATACAAGTTACAATTAAAAGGAAATAAACCAGAGTATCAAAATAACACTGAACCACAGGATTTATACATAATATAATATACTGGAAATATATACGTGTATATAAACATTTGTGACTGCTGATCAAAGTGATAAATGAGATGAATTGATGATGTTTGATGGTGAGAGAAGGCGAGCAGGAAACAGTCAGTCAGCATGTGTTCAGTTGGTGGACGGTCCCTTGTTTCTGAGGATCATCAGCACAGAGAGTCCACAGCAGTACACCAGACTCTTCACTATCAGCACTGTGTACAGCAGCGAGAGCAGCTTCACCCTGCACTGAGACTGGAAAGAAGATGCTGGTGGAGTTGATGATGCGAGAGCAGAAACCTCTGAAAGAGAAAAGGAGTCAAACAGAAATGTCAGTCCTCTGCTCCTCTGCTCTCTTTGACAGCGTCTCCACATGAAGCTGAATCACTGCTGAACACAGTCACCAAGCCTTCATTACCTTGTTCTGTTTGGGCCTCCACTGTGCCCCCCTCGTGCTTGACGGAGCACCTGTATTTATATGTGTAGACAGCGTCCCGATCAATCACTCTGATGGCGGCGGTGCGTCCCGACTCTCTGAGCTCCAGCTGCTCTTCCTCAGCAGGGGGCAGCTCCTCTTGACCACCGTCCTCCTTTCGTCTTTTCCAGGAGAACTGGACCAGAGGAGGAAACATGGCTGAGGCCAGACACAGCAGGGAGCTCTTCCCCTCCAGGTGGGCTCTGGATGCTGCTGGGTACACGCTCACCACGGGCTTCACTACCTCCTCATCTGAAGTTTGACAGCAGCAACAAGCAGCACAGACACACATTCACACAGTCAACAGCAGCTTACAGCACTGCACTGCATTCAGTGTGATCCTGGAAACTACATGGACTCTGATCACTAAACTACTCATCAATACAGCACAAAGTTCACTACATGTATTCACCTTCATACCAAACACAGCTACCATGGACTCTCATCATATGTTATATTATAATAATTATAAATTATTATTTGACATTTCAGTGTACAAAGTTCATTCACTACAATTGCACAATTATTATTCATTTTACTATACTGTGGTAATAAGATTTATTTTAAAATATTTAATAAGTGACTTAATCATATACCCATCAAATACATTTTCATTTGAATGATTTCAACATATATAACATATTATATGTTGTCCACCTCATACTTTACTCTGGTCACAAAAAAAAAAAAAAAATGGAATCAGTTTATCAAAATATTTCAAAATAACTTTTCTATAAAACACAATTAACATGATGTGTCCAGATACGTGAAATACAGACTCATATAAAAATCTGAATACTGAATATAATATGATACAATATACTTTTACTTCATACAATGGGAGATACTGTTTCCATGTTAGGGGTGTAAATAAATAAATTTAATATTTAACTTGACATAAAATATAATTGTAGTTTTGATTATTACTATATATATATATATATATATATATATATATATATATATATATCAATAATTCATAACTTTACGTAACAATTTTAACTTTTATGCAAAGTACAATGATATGAGATCTCTTTAAGATAGAGAAATTTAAATATCATGTAATGTAATATAATAATGTCCTGATGAAATTACAATAAGTGCTATATTATTATTATTAATACTTACCACCATATACTAAGCAAGTATATTAAGATACAAATATATATGTGCATGTGTCGTTATATATCATCTAATATTATATATATATTAGTATACATATATATATTTATTTTAATATTATATTCACTATCTTATTGCCTTCATGTACAACCACATTTTGCACTAAAAGACACATGTACCATCATATCAGATACCATTGTCATGAGTTAAATTTCATCATTTGAAAACTATGTATTAATTAATTAATCTAATTAATTCATTATCTTAAACAATCAATTTACTGACATGTATTAAATTATGTTTAATATCATATTTTATTCTGTTGTCAAAACACAAGAGAAGGCGCTGAATTACTGAGAGGATCAAATACTGTATATTTGTAACATTGACAATATCAGACTTTTTCTATATAAATGATTTTTATCTCATGCAGAAATAAAGAATCAGTTCAGTTGTGCAGTGAGATTTAAACATCTTTTCAGGAATTATGAACCTTTTTTATGTAACAACAGCTGCACGGCTGCAAGAATCCTCTACTAATTATGACAAAACTAACATGTAAAGTCTGAAGCAGCAGAAACTCATTAAAACACATTTTAACTTGTTCAATAAAACAACTGAAGGAAAATGAATGTTTATTCTTACCTGTTACATACAGTTTAGTTCCAGAGCCAAAGATCAAGTACCATCCTCCCACAGTGAAAAAGACTGATACAAAAACCTGTCTGCTGTTGAATGTGTCAGCTGAGGTGAACCAGTCCAGATGATGAACCAGTGTCATATTTCAGCTCCATGATGTGTTTCTCTAATGTTCACATCAACATGACTGTCTCTTCTTTTATTGTCTTTTAGACACACTAGCAGTGTTGCTCTATGGATGCTAATGTCTGTCGGTCCACTACTTTAGTCCAGATGGACTGGACCTGGACCAAAGGATGGACGCATGGATTGACGTG
This sequence comes from Lateolabrax maculatus, assembly GCA_031216445.1. Lineage (NCBI taxonomy): Eukaryota > Metazoa > Chordata > Actinopteri > Acropomatiformes > Lateolabracidae > Lateolabrax > Lateolabrax maculatus. The sequence goes on along the minus strand of CM062203.1, from coordinate 1,386,878 downwards.
AAATGTTGTACAGACATTTCTGGTCCCCAGAGGATGAACTTCATTAACTGACTTTTTTGATTCTGACTTTTTAATCTAGCGCCACCAGCAGGTCGACATTTGTGGTTCATTTGTGCGCCAGACGTTGAAGACTTTGATTGACATAGTGGCCAAACGGTGGAATTACAACTTCTGTCTCCGTCTCGTGATGTCAATGGGCCCAAAAATACTTTATTTTTTTTGGAGGTTCATCACTTCCCAGTTCAAACATTTCAATAGCCCTTATTTAAATTATTAGGTCCTAAAAGTTGTAAAATTCACTAATAGAGTCAGAGTTATTTCTTCGTGAACGCACATCAGACCAACAGGACAGCGCTCGACTGGCTGCTCTATGGGCCCAACAGAGCAGGAAAATCTGAACTCCTGAATACCCCGATGTTTGCTTTATGTGCCACTGAGCAACTTCCATAAGAATGAACATGACCTCCGACGCTGTACGCAGTTCTCTTTATACTTCCATCGGCAAACTCTCTACTGTGACCACCAGGGGGCGACTCCACTGGCTGCAAAGACAAGATTGTATTGAGGTCGATGAGAAAATGACCCAAATTCTCACATGATTTAGTTTCCTGATGAGTTTATGGTCTCAGTTGCTAGTTTTGAGTTTTCTTCAGTACAGCAGGATGTTCATTTTGTAAATTATGGTCATATTTAGATGAAAATAAACGATAAAGCAGCGTATGCCATAGGGCGGGGCTACCGTGTGATTGACAAGTCGTTACCACTGATCAGGATAGAGGCAGCTGCTCTCTTATCAGACTAACATCACTTCTGTTCCCAAAACCATGATGGTGACGAACAAATCTCTGACTTCCAGCTTCAAAACGGCTGTTCACGAGCCAACGGGTGACCAAAGGCTACTGCCACTTTTTTCTTTTTTCTTTTTTTAAATACAGCCTAAGGCGCTTTCACATATGAAGTCCGGACTGTGTGCGGAGTTGTCCGTTCACACATGCAGCACAGCAGGATGTGTCCTGTCAGACGCGTTCACACTAACAGGAAATAGTCCGTCTGGTTGAGGCGAGGGCTGCAGGAGGCAGGACGTGATGCAAAACGTCCCTGCGGTTTGTAATTCAGTGTTTTTAAGATTTCCACCAGAAATAACAGTGCCTGTGTGAAAAGGGCATTATGGCCGAGGAGGAAAACACAGAAGAACCAAGTTGCTGAGGCTGCCGAGCCGGACTCCAGGGCTCGGATCCTGGACACCATTGTTTTGAAACTCGTTCCCTGTAGGAGGCCATGTTTTTTAAGGTGTCAGCAGTGTTAACGGCAGTTTACATCATCGTAAAATATCAGAACTCAAACCACCCATCCAGTTAATCTGCAGAGAGAGGTTCCTGCAGGCCGGGGCGCAGAGGGAGTGGGTTAAATGAACATGGTTAACACTATACCTGGATTAACATGTTACCTTTGTGGGCGTGTTGTCTGTCTGCTTCTTCATTGCATCAGTCTGTGTAACAGCCACTGGGAAACCTCCTGGTTCTCCCAGTGACCAGTCCGCCTTGATTACACAAAGTCACTTCACCCTTTGTTCACATCAACATATTGATTTGTGCAGCTTTAAATGTTAAAGTTTTCAGTAAGTTCATTCAAAATCAAGACATTAATCTACTGAAAGGTGTTAAACAACAAGTGCTGCTGCAAGTGTTTTCATTAAGAGCACATTAGTATTGTGAGGGAGGAATGGACTTTATTCCAGCAGCAGAACAAAGCATTTTAATCTTCATCTGGAACATCTGATTGGACAAAATCCAAGTATTATTATGAAACAATAAAATGTGTTTGTTACTTTAGATTCATCTGGATTATGTTTTATCTACTTTGTACTTTTATTGTTTTCTCTTTATCTTGTTTTGTGCTTGTGCTTCTGTTTCTCTCCTTTGTCCTCACTGTGTGGAACAACAATAAACCTGCTGGAATATCTGATAAAAATATAAATCAATATAGTATTAAAGAAATCCCTCAGTTCAGTATGTCTGTGACTCTGGCTGAGATGGAGGTGAAACATGTGAACCTGGGCTGTGGTTTACTGCTCTCTTCCTGTCACAGACACTGTTTGACATCTGTTCATCTGCTGGTTTTTGTTCAGGCTGCAGGGATCATTTCTCACTGTGGGTATCAGCCTTCAAACAGGAGCAGTAGTAGGTGGCTGAATGAGAGGCTTTAACTCTCTGGAGCTTCAACTCACAGCCGTTCTGTTTATTCACAGCTGAGAAATCGTCTTTCTGAGGATGATTGTAACCTGAATTAACTTGACAATTACTCCCATAAGTATGAAGTATCAGTGTGAATGTTTCTGTGTCTTTCTTCTGGTACCAGTATACATAATTGTAATCACACTGGTCAGTTCCTCCACAGCTGAAGGAAACAGTTTCACCGACTCTCCTGGTCAGTGATAACTGGTCCTGAACCAGCTCTGCTGCCATGGCGACCAGCGCTGTAGAGAAACAGACAGGTAGATGAAGGTGAGTGTGACAGTGTTTGTTACAGGTGGAGTTTGTTGGCTCCTGATTGGCTGGAAACACTCACCTGAACACAGACAGCACAGAGCAGCAGCTGGGAGGAAAAGCATTTTGTGCAGTGGTGTTTCCTCTGGTGAACCTGGGGAGAAGTGGCGCTCTGATGCAGCTGAGGCCAAACAAGGACGAGCTGCCGGATCAGACGAGGGCCACGTGGTTTCTAACGGGTCCTCACACCTCCCATCAGCCCCTGCGGCGGACAGATAAGGCCGCTGATTGACAGCTGGGCTGAAGCTGTGCTGTGGTTTTCCGCTGAGTCGGAGAAACATGACAAACTCAGTGAAAATGATCAGTTCAAGGCAGCAACAGATAGTTGCAGATCTCTAGTATAAAAAGTGTAAAAAGCTTCTTTTTTTTCATTGTGTGCTTCGTCAAACTGAGACCTTCATTCTCCAAAATTCAGTTTGTGTTCAATCTTCAAATGTGTGAAGATGAGGGGATTCATTTATTATTGACACTATTTATCTTGGTTTTATTCTCACTATTTGAATGTTTTTTCTAAAAGCTTCTTTTTTCCCAGACTTCTCTGTTTCTCTGAACTGATTCACTGACAAGTTTCTTCGTCTTGATTTCAATCTGACAGCAGATCAAAAATCTGGGTCACGATGATGCAGAAATACAAAAACACATTCAGGTTGGTGGTGAATTTAGTAACACAGACTGTTATCTGTTGTTTAACAGCTGTGATGAAGATCCAAAACTACAAATCAGCTGGGATTTTAACCCTTAACCCACTCAGCATGAATGAATTAAGGCCCCAGAACTGGAACACAGACCTGAAAAGCAGCTTTTTATTCTTGCTGTTATTAATTAATACAAAGAGACATTTTGCTGCTGTCCTGTCATAAAAAACACAACATGTATTGTTGTTGCTGCTGTGGGGATTATAACTGTCACACTGCTGCCCTCTAGTGTACCATTACAACTACTACTACTACTACTGCTACTACGACCACCAGCAGGCATTTGTCCAGCAGGAGTTCAGCTTGTTACAGCAGGAACAGCTCAGGTGTAACAACATGAACCATGGCTCTGTTCTGTCAGTGAACCAGCCACTAACGTGTCCATTATTAAGGTTCTTCACCTGGGGTTTTCCTGCCATCAGAGTCCAAATGTCTGTCATGAAAACGGTCTGTCCTACAACTACTGCTGCGTGTTTGTAATGGAGGAGCTGCTCAAAGATCCAGGAAAACACATTACAGCACTGCATGTAAAGTACTTGAAATGTTGTAAACGGAGTATATGACGATGATACTGTATAGAATTAGTATGTATGGTTTGGGACAGAGCGCCTGAATACTGCCGTCAGGAATAAAAAAAACCACGCAGCTTCACTTACAGGGCCTTTTACTGCTGCTGCTACAACTGCTACCATAACTACTACTCCCACCACAGTATACTAATACTCCTAGTACTGTTGCTACTGTTGCTGCCACTGTAACTGCTGCTTCAGTGAGTCACTGCAGCCACTAGAGAGCAGCAGTAGAACATGAGACACGTTTATTTATGGAGCACATTTCATTAAAGGTGAACTGATTTACATTATATTTTAATCTGCAGCAGGAAACATGTACAGAAGTATGGAATAAATCACACAGCAGCAGAGGTGGAATGTAACTAAGTACATTTACTCAAGTAAAAGTGCACTTAAGTACCAATTTGAACACAAATCAATCAAGATTTTTACACACATGAGGAGTTTCTAAGCAAACGATCAATGGATTAATGGAGAAAATAATCAGCAGATGGATCCAGAATGAAAATAATCATCAGCTGCAGTCCGATACAAAACAGTTCAAAATGAGCTCCAACAGTAAAATCCTGCTTTTCCATGAATGAGGAGGAATAATAATCTAATGATAGAATATATAATAGTACAACAGGACTGAACGGGTTACTGAACCTAAAACAGATTCACAATAAAAATTTCATTTTAAAAACAAAACGCAGATATTGAAAAATGAGCAAAGAGAGCAATGAAATATGAGCTGACATGACAGGACTAACTCAAGTCAGACAACACAGAAACATCAGTGAAGGGAGTGAGACAGTCAGCTGCAGAGACAACACACTAAAACACTCACATATTATTTATATACATTTCTATGTATCCTAATGATAATATTTATATATATATATATTATTTATGGACGGGGCGTCACTCATTATTCCTCGTTGAGAACATTTTATGATAGCCATTATTTAATCCAGCCTGTATCTGAAGGTTGCCATGGAGTTCTTTACTCATGTAATATATGACCATAATATTTCATACACAAACTTACGTAATCAGGTTCTTTAAAAATGGAATATAATTGAATACTAACTACTAAACATACAGCAGATGAACAATGAATGAACATACAAATAATTAATACTTGACGGTGTCATGGACTCATGCTGGTTTCCTGTGTTCACTTTATGTATCCTCCTCTTGTGTTGCCGTAGCCCTGTTCTTTAGTTCCTTAGTTTCCCAGCTGTCTTGTGTTTGGTCTCGTTTGCCCGGCTCTTGTGTTTCCCTCCTTTCTCCAGTACCTGCCCGACCCAGCTGTGTCTTGTTCCTGTGATTGGTTGTCTGTGTGTATATGTACCTGTGTTTCCTTTGTTCTTTGTCTGTCCCTGTGTCTTTGTGCCCTTTTGGATTTTTCCCTGCACATACCTGTCTTAAAGTACTTCTTAATAAATTATTTTGGACTGTCCTGCCTGCTGATTTATCTGCGTTGGGGTCCTTCCCCCATGTTCCTCATGCCCCATCTGTGACAGACGGGCACATGAATTAATGAATGAATGAATGCAAAAGAATACAGTGATGAATAATGAATGATATGATAGGAAATTAAGACCACCAGACCAGATCAAGCATGATATCTTAGATGCACCAGTAAATCTTTAAACATGAAACTGTTAAATTCACTTTAAGGCATCAATCAGCAGCTGAGATGCTAAAATTATTAGATTATCATAAAAAAAGATTAATTGTTTTAAGTTATTTATATATTATAATTATATTGAGGTACAATCCTACACTGTAAGAAATGTTCGTAAAATTTACAGTAAAAGACTGTAAAATTGAAAACAGTTTATCAGTGTAGTGGATACATGGAATTACCCTAAATTAACAAACGGTGCTGAACTTTAATTGTTTACTGTAACAATATGTAAAAAACACATTATTTTACTGTGGAAAATATAAAACTTTGGTAAAATTAACGGGGAAATACTGTAATGTCACAAATATGTAATCACATATTTCATATCATATCACATTACTTTAAAATTTACAGTATAAAATTGTTTACAATTCAGCAAGAACACACCTTAATTTATACGGAAATAAGACTTAAAAATATGGTAAAAAATGTTAAAATAAAAAAAAAGGTCAGTATGGACAGTAAAACACCAGAAACCAAAATTAGTATCCCACCCTAAGTCAAGAAACCATACATAACTTTTATTTTTGCTGTCATAATACGTGAAAAACACACATTTTCACCGTAATGATGTGAAATACCGTAATTTTGCAGATGTGTACTTTTGAGTATTTTTTGAGTTCAGCATTATAATCCTCAAAACAGGTCTGCAGAGTTTGTGGACAATACTGTGTGCACTCTGCTCTCAGTTGACTGGAGGGGGGGGAGGGAGGAGGGGGCGGTACCTGCTGCACCTGCTGCACCTGCTGCACCTGTGAGGCCGCAGACCAGAGACACACACACATAGACACACACACACACACACACACAGAGAGACACACACACACACACAGACACACACACACACACACACACACACACACACACAGGAGCTTTTAAGCCCTCGCTTAAAAGCTGAATGCTAGTTTTCTTTAACATTACAACATGTGTCAGTTTTGCTAAATGTTAGTTGAGTGTAATTGTCTTTCGTCACATTGTGTCGAACATTAGCTTAGCTCACATTAACGTTAGTTGCTGTAGGCAAAATGTTAAATTGTAATTTCTGTGGTAAGTCTGTTAGGACTTTGAGAGGTTATGTGCTTCATTGCAAACTCCACAGAAATGAACCGCGCTGTTTATTTAAGTGCTTTGGAGATGGATGCAAGCAGATATTTTGCAGGTATGGAGCTTTTAAGGCTCATTTTTACCGGAGGCATAATGTTGTATCTGCTAACGAAACTGTTGGTAAGGCTGTTATAAATGTGTAGTGGCCTTGTGTGAACGCCAGTGTCAAGACACCCAAGAACTGACTGCTCACTTGAAGGAGCATATTGTTGAAGGACGTGCTGTAAGTTGTCCAGTTAGAGGATGTAATGCTGATTTCCAGGTCAAGTCTTCAGTTACTGCGCATATGTCACGGAAGCACAGAGGTTTTACAGACAGCGGTGTAAGTGACGTGTACAGATCTACAGATCTACTCCACCTGAGTCAGGTGACTTTGTCCCTCACTGTGATGCAGGTGCAGCAACAGGCACAGATGAAGTCGATTTGGACATATCTGAAAATTTCAGTGATCTTTATCTTAGAAACGTGAGTTTGTTCTACTTGAGTTTGCACGGGCAGTTCCTTCTGCCTGCTTCAACTATACAGAACATTGTTGAGGAAATGCAAAACATAAATGAGTTGGGTCAAACATATACTTTGAGTAAACTTAGTTCACTGCTAAAAAATGACACATCATTATCAGATGAGGACATAACCAAGGTTTGTGAGTCTGTCAAGGGATTTGATCTGTTCACTGCATGTCATACAGGGCCAATGCGAACAGCTTATTCAAGAGCCAAGTCATTCAAAGAAAAATTCAACTATGTGGAGCCCAAGAAAATGTTTTTAGGAATAGATGAGAACAGGATAGATAGGTTTGCCTATTATGTGCCTGTGAGAGACACTTTGAAATGTTTGTTAGAATCTGATCTGTGGCAGAACTGTGTGTCAGGAGAGCACTCACCCGAGTCTCCTTCAGATGTTCTAAGTGACATTAGTGATGGTCGGATATTCAAAAACAATGATTTTTTGTGCTCAAAATCCATCATGTGTCAAGTTAGTTCTATACTAGGATGCCTTCGAAGTAGTTAACCCTTTAGGCTCTGCCAAGACAAGACATAAAGTTTTAGCTGTCTATGCATCTTTTGCCAACTTGCCACTTCATGTACGGTCTGACACAGACCACATGTCACTTGTGCTATTGTGTAGAGAGAAAGATTTCAAAGCATCTGGGCATGCTAAGGTGTTCTCTGAACTAATAACAGACTTGAAGGAATTGGAGGAGAATGGGATTGTTGTATCAAATGAAACAGTCAAGGGAACCTTGTATTGCATTGCTGGAGATAATTTGGGCTCCCATTGCATCGGTGGATTCTCTGAAAATTTCAGCACCTCAAAATATTTCTGTAGGTACTGCCTAATAAACAGATCTGACTTTCAGGGTGATCCAAATCTGTGTGGACCAGAGAGGACCATTGAGAACTACAATTCTGCTGTTGATCGCCTCCAGACTGAAGATACATCACCAGATGTGGAAGGGGTAAAGTTTAAGTCGGTATTTAATTCTTTGAAATACTTTAATGTCTGTCTGCCAGGTTTGCCACCTTGTCTGGGACACGACATCTTTGAGGGTGTTTTGTCTTACGATGTTGCGCTGTATGTTAAGTATTTCATAAAGAAAAAGGCTTGGTTCACTTATTCCATTCTGAATCGACGCATTAAACAGTTCAAATACTGCGCTTCGGATGCTTCTACAAAACCGTGTGAGGTCAGCCCCCATGGAGCTAAACTCTCAGGTCAAGCTGTACAGAATTGGAATTTTCTAAGGCTGTTGCCTCTCATAATTGGTGATAGAGCGAAAGATACAGCAGATAATGTGTGGCAGTTGACTCTACAGCTGAAAGACATTGTGGACATGATATGTGCTCAGAAAATCTCTGTCCCTCAGGTTGCATACCTTGATGTTCTTATTCAAGAATATTTAGAGTCAAGAAAAAAGCTCTATTCCCAGAAAGTGGCCTGAAACCAAAGCATCATTATTTACGTCATTACCCAGAAATGATTCTGAAATTTGGGCCCCTGATCAAACTATGGACAATGCGCTTTGAAAGTAAGCACAGTTATTTCAAGAGATGTGCAAGAAATTTGAAAAATTTCAAAAACCTCTGTCTTACTCTGTCTGAAAGGCATCAGCTGTTACAGGCGTATCTTTCAGCAGGATCAATGGGCAAGGCTGTCTTCCAAGTTAAAGATGGTTCTCCATTTTACTCAGGACTATACAGTAAAGCCATTCAAGATGCAGTCAGACAATTTGGCTTCACTGAGACCAACACAAAGGTCACAGTAGGAATTCTGTACAAGGGAACGTCATATAAAAAAGGGCAATTCCTTGTCACAGGGAACATTGACTCTGTGCAGTTTGTTGAACTAGTGCTCATTTTGATTAAAAATTACACTGTTTATTTTCTGATGTCAGTGTACACAGCAGAATTCCTTTCTGAGTACCACCTTTACTCAGTGAGGAAAGACAATGAAAAGATGCAGTGTCTGAACCTCAGTGACTTGATTGATTTCTATCCATTGCCATCTTACATGAAAGATGGATACAAAATAGTTCCTTTGAAACACAGTGTGTTATCACATTATTAACTGTCTTGGACTGTTACTCTGGGATTAATTGTGCTTTATTCACTTTCATACTCAGAAATGGATGATACAGAGCAAATCAACATACGCAGTGCCATCACAAAGGTGTTGCCAGACCTCCCAGCCTCAATCTTAGATATTTTAGTGGAGACACTCCAATCATTGGGTGTAGAGACCACTGAGGATTTTCACTTCATTCAGGAAGCAGATCTGCTTTCAACACTGAGACCAATTCAAGCAAGAAGATTGGTAGCTGCCTGGAAACAAACCAGTAAGTAATTTTGACAACCTTTTTTGAAGTAGGTCTGTAACCAAGGATTAAACGTAATTTAAATACATTTTGTTGATTCCATTCTTTACAGCACAAACCAATGAAGGCCATAGCCAGTCAGCATTGTCTTTTCCATCTTCCTCAACATGCTCTTCAGTCAGTGTCTCCCCATCGTCCAGCCGCTGGATTACTGCTGCAGACTGGGTTGACGACTTCCAGATCCCATGGATGAAGTTTCCTGAAGGCTTGATGCAGTTTTTAGAGAGGGGGAAAAGGCCAACTCCATGGCTACGTAGAGAAATGGTCCGTATTGTTGTTACTGAAATGATGAAAACCTGTGCCTCTCCCAGTACAAAAGCCTCCACAGAAGTTGCCAAAAAAATGATTGCAAAGTATTCACAGTCACTGCAAGATGTCATAGCAGGTGATGTGGTTGGACTAGGATATCACTCACTAGTCAAGCAGTTACAAGCCCGAATTGAAAATGTGAAGCGGTCTTCAGCACCAAGGATAAAGAAGCGCAAACAGGGGACAGATGAGTATGACACAGATGAAATCCCAGCTGAACAAAGGGCAGCTATGCAGGACACCTATGGTTGCATAAAGTGGGAAATTAAATAGATGCCAGTGAGTGAGACACCAGAAAGCCAACAGGAGAAGAAAGACAGAATGAAAGCACTCAGTGAACAGACTAACTTCAGCCCAGGCGAGGTGGACACTCTTATGAAGTGTACGTACTACTCCCAACGTAAAGAGACAAACAAGGAGACAGATCTGCAATCCCTCATGGAGGAGTGGCCTTCTTTGTTCCAGGAGATTGGCATGACAGTCCACTTCCAAGAGCTCACTGGGATATCGCTGAAAGAGACTTTTCTCACCAAGGTAGAAAAAAAGGGAAAACGGCTTCTGGACTTCATGAGAACCATTTGTGCAGACAAGAGCAAAAGAGTTCTTCAGGCTGTCACAAAGCTGGAAATTCTGAGAGGACAGTTGGACGGCTGCTCAGAAGATGTCAAGGATATGGTGCTCCTTCTTCTCTCCTACTTTGATGAAAAAGAGGAGAACCTCTTCCACTATGTTGAACAAACATGTCTGGCAAAAGAAGTACAAGTGGAAAGCTTGCCTGTGACACTATGCATCATTGTATGTGGTAAGTGTTGATAATCAGTTTCACTAAGCTAATGTTAGGAAGTATTACTTGAAAACTGTCCTGCACTGTCATGTTTTGAAGTGCTGCTTCAAAGCCTAGCAATTTTGGTAAGACTGCTTTTGGATGGTAATGGCTGGTCTGCTATTCTACCTGTCTGTTCTTTGCAGGAACATCTTGCTATGCCTCAAGACAGTTCATGCTGAGTGTAGATGGCAAGGTTGTGAATGACCACATCCCCAACTTCATCTCTGCCATCTGTTTGATGTTTGGAACCTACTACTGCCTTAATATCCATTATCCCGTGGCTCTGGGCTCCACACTTGAGTTCCTTCAGAGGTAAAGATTTTTTTTTTATTTTTTTTTTATTAATTGATAAAAAAAATGTATTTCCTCATTTAGAAAAAAATAAAAAATCACTATTTTTAGTGGTTGATTATGAAATTATTATGTTCAAAGGTGTTTCTTCATGATCAATCCTGAGAAGGGCACAAAAGTTGAAACAAAGAAGAACAAGAAGCAGCTGTCGGTGAATCCAAGAGTCCTCACCCTCATCGCAGATCTCGCTGACCAGGATTGGAGAGGGACATGTTAAAGATGGACCTATCCGACTGAACTGTTAAGTCTGACCTCTTGCACAGCGCCAGCTGTATGAACCAGTATGAAACGGTGTACACAAGGGCTGCAACTAATCATCATTTTCATAATCAATTAATCTGTGTATTATTATCTTGATTATTTGATTAATGATTGATTGATTGGTTTGGTCCATAAAATGTCCCAGGGGATGTCCTCAAATGTCTTATGCCCAAAACACAAAGATATTCATATTTCCCTGTCATAAGAGGACTAAAGAAACTGAAACAGAAACTGACTCGATTAATCGATTATGAAAATAGTTGGCAATTCATTTAATAATCCTTGCAGCTCGAGTATAATTATTGTACTTTAACTGTTAACCATTGACATGCACAACAGTATTCTTTGTTTTCGGTCAACTCGGGTTAAAATAAGCAGTTTTTAGTTTGTTAAATTTATGTGAACTGGCTCATTGTGCATTTTCTGTGGAATTATCAATGCCTATTGATTAGGTGAACAATAAGAAATAAGCAGCAATTTTATGTATTTTTTTGCCATTTTTGTTTTAGGCTGTTCTTTAATTTATTAAAATTACTTGTAGGTATGTGAACAATAAGATAAGATCAAGGCAACAGCAATTTATTGTATTTTTTATGTATTTATTTTTGTTGCCATTTTTGTTAGACGCTGCTCTTTTAGTTACTTTAAACACTTGACTCCATGCAGTTTGTTTAATATTGTTTATTTTGATTAAAAATGACTGAGGAAAGACGATGAAAAGAGGTGTGGTATCTGAACATCAGTGACTTGATTTAAAGTTTGAGTTGTGTTTTCCAGTTTTGATTGGGAATTTGAAGTAATTATGGTACTAGCAGCAAGTTTGCAAAGCTTCTTGGTTATTGATGCATTGGAGTTGATTTGAAGGTTTACAATACATCATAGGTTTTTCCATATAATTTACCACAAACAAAAAACATTTTCAACTGTGAAATTTACTGGCATACCGTAATGTTTTATATGTTATCACCATATTTTTTACGGTGAAATTCTGGCAACCACAGCTGCCAGTATTTTACTGTAAATTATACAGATTATTTTTAGTTTACCGTAAAAAGGTTTATAATATAGCTGTTATTTTTAAAGAAAATTACTGTAAACAAGCTTACGATAGATCTGTTTTTAACAGTGATTTACCATAAACAAAACAGTTTTCAACTATGAAATTTACAGTTCCTAAAAAAGCATACCGTAAGATCTTATACGGTCACCATATTTATTACAGTAATTTACTGTAAAATAGTTAACATTCAACCTGTTATTTTTACAGCAAATTACTGTAAATAGGTTTATGATATATCATTTTTTAAATAGTATTTTACTGTAAATAACAGCATTTTCAACCTTGAAATTTACAGTTCTATCAAACCATGCCGTAATGTCTTATACATGGTCACCATATTTTTTTACGGCAAAATTCTGGCAAAATTCTGGCAACCGCAGCTGCCAGTATTTTTCCTAAAATATATCAATGCAGTTTAAAGGTTGGAAAAGGACACACAGTTGTTAAGAAACAGTAAAAGCAATAGTGACATATGTACATATAGAACAACATCGCAAACAAGCAGGACATAGAGATAGCAGCAGCAAAAGAGAGTTTATTGCTGAAGTGTATTAATCATCCATTGTTTTAATTGGTTACTGAAAAAGTTTCTTTCTCTTCCTTGTTTTTTTGTGCAAATCAACAGACAATTGTGATGCGCTGATTTGCAGTTATGTCGACCAGCAATGCAGATCACAAACATTGACATTCTGGTTAAGGGCGGATGGGTTGCAGGTTGGTGAAATAGTACGTCATTAATGGGGAAAATATGAATTACATTCTCTAAAACATGCGATCCCACCCAAGCGTCTCCACGAGAGACAGCAGCGTAACTTTATTGATCATTTAAATCTCTAGACACGCTGCCAGGATCGATCAGGATCTAATGTTCATCAATGGTCTGTGTTCTTCTACACACATTAACATACAGTCCAGGTTCATACAGTGATGTAGTTTGGAGTGAAGCAGCCGTGCCCCTGATAAATCCTGAGCTCCACGAGAGCTGTCTAAAAAATCTTATTTCAGAAGCAAAAAATATTCCCCTCTCAACTTTATAACTACAGTTTTTAGATTTGCTGCTTGAATGTCACTCGATATTTGCTGCATTTGTTTTAACATTTTGGAAGGAAAAAAACCAGACTGACAGACAGGTCACCAACTACAAACCTAAAGACCCCCACTCCATGACTGACTTGCGCCTGGCCAACGGCCTGAGTGAGGCCTGGGCCTCTCCACAACTGCCCACCTCAGAGGCCCCCTCCTCTCCTACCACAGTGACGCCTCTCTCTATCCTGGAAAGGGATGTCAAAAGACTCTTCAAGAGACCGAACCCCCTTAAAGCAGTCAGGCCAGACTCTCCATCCACCCTGAAGCACTGTGCTGATCAGCTGTCTCCGGTGTTCACAGTAATCTTTAAAACCTCACTGGAGCCATGCCACATACCAGCCTGCTTCATAAACTCCATCATTCTCCCTGTCGTCCAAAAAACAAGGGCCTCAGCACTTAATGACTACAGACCTGTTGACCTGACCTGAGTCATTTGAGCGCCTTGTGCTGTCCCACCTCAAATCCATCACTGACCGGCTCCTGGACCCCATGCAGTTCACCTACAGAGCCAACAGGTCTGTAGATGATGCAGTCAACTTGGCCCTCCACTTCATCCTCCAGCATCTGGACTCTGTAGGAACCTACGCCAGGATCCTGTTTGTGGATTTCAGCTCTGCCTTCAACACCATCATCCCGGCTCTGCTGCAGGACAAGCTCTCCCAGCTGAGCGTGCCTGACTCCACCTGCAGGTGGATCACAGACTTCCTGTCCGACAGGAGGCAGCAGGTGAAGCTGGGGAAACATGTCTCTGACTCCAGGACCATCAGCACCGGTTCCCCTCAAGGCTGCGTTCTTTTCCCTCTACTCTTCTCCCTGTACACCAACAGCTGCACCTCCAGTCACCAGTCTGTCAAGCTCCTGAAGTTTGCAGACGACACCACCCTCATCGGGCTCATCTCTGGTGGGGATGAGTCTGCCTACAGGTGGGAGATTGACCATCTGGTGACCTGGTGCAGCCAGAACAACTTGGAGCTCAATGCTCTCAAGACAGTGGAGATGGTTGTGGACTACAGAAAGAACCCAGCCCCACTCACCCCATCACCCTGAGAGACTCCCCAGTCAACACTGTGGAGTCCGTCCGCTTCCTGGGCTCCATCATCTCCCAGGACCTCAAGTGGGAGCTGAACATCAGCTCCATCACCAAGAAAGCATAGCAGAGGATGTACTTTCTGCAGCAGCTGAAGAAATTCAACCTGCCGAAGACGATGATGGTGCACTTCTACACCTCCATCATCGAGTCCATCCTCACCTCCTCCATCACCGTCTGGTACGCTGCTGCTACTGCCAAGGACAAGGGCAGACTGCAGCGTATCATTCGCTCCGCAGAGAGGGTGATTGGCTGCAATCTACCATCTCTCCAGGACCTGTACACCTCCAGGACCCGGAGGCGTGCAGGGAAGATTGTGGCCGACCCCTCCCACCCTGGACACAAACTGTTTGAGACTCTCCCCTCTGGCAGGAGGCTGCGCTCCATCAGGACCAAAACCTCTCGCCACAAGAACAGTTTCTTCCCGTCTGCAGCCTGATCAACAAGGCCCGGGACCCCCACTGACACGGACCCTTATCCCCAAACAGACACTACGTGTTACATTAACGCACAGACCCCCGGCGTAATGTGTTACCTTAACGCACACTTGTGGACTATAGTTATACTTAAACCGTACACATTCAATATTTTGCACATTCCTCACAGTTTTAGTTTTATTCATTTATTCATTATCATCTACAAAAGATATGTTGCACATTGTGACAACCTGCAAATTCTTGCGGGTTGCACCACCTGAGCACACCACCCGGTAACACCCATTCACCAATTCATTCCCGGTTTGCGCGGGAATCTTAATTACTTCCATATAAAGTCAGTTGATTCGCATTAGGAGGTGTGGGAGAGCGACGAGGAGAGAAAACGGAGCGAACGAGGACGAGAGCAGAGAAGGGAAGAAGGAAATAAGGAAAGAAGGAGACAGGCGTAGGAGAACCAACAAAATGTACCGGATTATCTGCAACTGACAGCAACCGCTGAGCACTTCATCACTTCCGCCTCACCTCTGAACCGTGCAAATCACTCTTCAATGCCAGGAGAGAAACCTGGCTGGCACCCCAAATAATCGAGAACCGTCACAACATATTTAGTAATTTTTCATATTCTGTACTGTTAATTAAACTTACTACTACTACTAATTAGCACTAGTACTCTAATACTTTAACTTACTATATTTATGCATACCCTTGCACCTTGCACTACTTGTCTTGTCTGTACTTGTCTGTACCAATACACCACAGCAAATTCCTTGTATGTGAAAACCTTCTTGGCAATAAACCCAATTCTGATTCTGATTCCGAGCTGTATTTGTAACTGTAGAATTTACTGTATTGTATTAGCTGCAGTAGAAATGTAAAGTAGTAACAACAATAATGTCAGTAATACTGGTCATTTACTGTTGAGTGTTTTTATCCACTAGATGTCACTGTGGTTATTTGACAGTAAAATAAGAGGTAAGAGCCTCATCATGTCGTCATGGCGACCATCAGTAGCATCATCTGGATACCCTTGCACTTCCTCTGACTAACCACAGGGTGGTGGTCTTTCTCTTTGATGTTTAATGTCAGCACCAGCAGCAAACACACAAATCCAGCATATGATGAACTTTAGTTTGACGTCTATCACTCAGCCATGGTGGAAGAGCTTATTTATTGGTGTGACACCTATCTGACACCGTAGAGAGACATGTAATGTCAGACATGTCTTGTCTGCTGATACAGCTGCAACATGTTGTCTTTCTTCCAACAGTTTTTCATGGTGACAATGATCAAACTGTTCAGAGTTATAACATACATAATAGAACAAACACCCTTAAAATAATATGAAATGTATCAGAACTGTTCCTCAAGCTTCTTAAAGGAACAGACGGACATTTGTCTGGTTTGACATTTTTGGAACGCATTAAATAAGAAAATAAGCTGCTGTTTGTCTTTTTACTATGAATCCAGGAAACTAAAAGTAACTCCACAAAATTTGTAATGGAGATGGTACGTTGTGGTACTTTTTATACATCACATTGTATGTATCAACAGAAGTTAAAAATAGTTTCAGTTCCAGCATTCAGATTGTACCAAAGATTTTCAGGTTATACTAAAAGGAAAACATTCAGATTTCTTTAAAATATTCAGATTGTACACAAGCAGTTTAAATCATGATATTATACCAAAAATATACCACTGCAACGCCGCAGCACCTGCTTCAGAGGAGCAGCTCAGACTGAGACTGTACCTTAAATCAACCATGCAGCTCATAACCTTTTGAGCCCCAAAAAGACTTATTTTGTGGATGTTCCATATTTGTATTCCCTATTATTACATTATTTGCACATTGAAATATACCAAAAATATACAGAAAAGTCAGATCGGTCGAAAATTATTTAAAATATCCCAAAATGGTGAGGGTAGACGGGGTTAGACAGGGTGTCGGGGTCCTGGTCAGGCTGAGGAAAAGTGCAAACCGGCCTCCTCTGGCGAGTATTCTTGAAGAAAATGTCCAGTCACTGGATAATGAACAGAGGGACTCTCCATTCACTGTTAGGACCGGACAGTAACATCGGGGAAGAGCAAGGGGAGGTGTCTGCTTCATGATCAACAAACAGTGGTGCTGACATGTGGAGATCATTTCTACAGGCTCTTCTCCTAACCTGGAGCACCTTATGATGGGATGCCTGACGCTTACAGCTCAGGTGATTTGGATACAGGAAGTCCAGGTAGGTATCCGCCCTCCGGAGAGCTATCAGCAGCTAAGAGACAATACAGGGACAAAGTGGAGTCTAACTACCAGGGCTCCAACTCCACAAACATGTGGGCTGGACTAGGAATTCTCCCAGACTACCAAAGAAAAACCAGCAGTGCTGAGATAATGTGTGCACCTCTCCCAGATGAACTGACACCTTCTATGCACACAGTCCAGCAGACGTATGGCAGCATCCTGTCCCACACCTCCAGGCTCAGGGACAGCTTCATCCTGCAGGCCATCACACTGTTGAACTCTGGAGCTCTGGACACTTTCCTGCACAGCTCTGATACACTTTACCTCAGATTTGATTCTATGTTATTTTTATATTATTTTAATTGTCTGATTTACGTTGTCTCTGTCCTCACATGTTTTAATTCTGGTCCAAATATGTAAAATGCTTTGTGACTTTGTTTTGGAAAGTGCTGTATAAAAAAAATTCATTATAATAATTATCATTAATCATTATTATGTGACTTTAACGTCCTGTTTATTACCTGTGTCGACACCACAGGTTATTCATTTATCATTACTATACACCACAGTTTATTTTTATCATTATTACTTTTACTTGCATATTTATATTTTTATACTATGGTATGAACAGTGTTGGAGGGAGCCTGAGATTTAAGGATTTCATTGCCAATGACTGTTTCACTGTAATTGTTGAGAGCGTCTCAAATAAATAACTTAACCTAAACTACGGGGCCGCTTGAATAGAAAAGAGCCATTGTTAATGTTATTAGTAACACCTGTGCTTTTCCTACTAAGACAAGTCAAAATGTCTACAAACACCACAGAGAGGAAGAGGAGCTCCTGAGTGTGAACAGCAGCAGATATGAATCTGCTCTCAGTGGTTATTAGGACTCATAAAAAACTGTTGACAGCGAATCAACACTTCCTTCCTGCAGCAGACGGGCTATGTGGGTTTCTGCTCTGCAGCCTCCTCACCGTTAGCTGTGCTGTTTCACATTAATAACACAATGACAGTTACAACCGTGGACTTGTATATAACAGCTATATGTTGATGTCTGCTTCTCTTTGTGCAGCTTTGTTGTCCTTGTTTAGCTGTTTGCTTATGTTCAGATCTTCCTGGACATTTGTTCTCGGCGCTGTGTGAAAGTATATTGAGAGCTACTTACAACCAGTCAAATTACTTGTAGGTGTCAACATACATGGACAATGAAGTGGATTCTGTTTCTGATTATTTGCTATGAAGCCAAACTGAAATCCATAAAAACAAAGATGGTTATAAAACACAGACACTGTGATTCTTCACTTTATTGAGAATGTTACAGTGAAAGAATTTGACAAACCTGCCACACTCTGCATAATGTATTAAAAAGAAACACAAGAACAGAAGAAATACTATAAAGAAGAAAATATCTACCAGCTAATGATTCAGCTTCATTTGCTATTATTATACAAGTTACAATTAAAAGGAAATAAACCAGAGTATCAAAATAACACTGAACCACAGGATTTATACATAATATAATATACTGGAAATATATACGTGTATATAAACATTTGTGACTGCTGATCAAAGTGATAAATGAGATGAATTGATGATGTTTGATGGTGAGAGAAGGCGAGCAGGAAACAGTCAGTCAGCATGTGTTCAGTTGGTGGACGGTCCCTTGTTTCTGAGGATCATCAGCACAGAGAGTCCACAGCAGTACACCAGACTCTTCACTATCAGCACTGTGTACAGCAGCGAGAGCAGCTTCACCCTGCACTCAGACTGGAAGGACACTGACAGACACACAGACACACGTTAGATTCATTCTTAATGTAGAAATATTGATAGTGGAGCTTTAAGATATAGTCCCCAGCGTTTTTGGAGCAAATCTTACAGTCAGCTGGCTGCAGAGCTGGCAGGTCTGCTGGCTCTCTCTCTGGAGGACAGGAGGCTGCTGGAGCTGGAACCTCTGAAAGAGAAAAGGAGTCAAACAGAAATGTCAGTCCTCTGCTCCTCTGCTCTCTTTGACAGCGTCTCCACATGAAGCTGAATCACTGCTGAACACAGTCACCAAGCCTTCATTACCTTGTTCTGTTTGGGCCTCCACTGTGCCCCCCTCGTGCTTGACGAAGCAGCTGTATTTATATGTGTAGACAGCGTCCCGATCAATCACTCTGATGGCGGCGGTGCGTCCCGACTCTCTGAGCTCCAGCTGCTCTCCCTCAGCAGGGGGCAGCTCCTCCAGAGGACCGTCCTCCTTTCGTCTTTTCCAGGAGAACTGGACCAGAGGAGGAAACATGTCTGAGGCCAGACACAGCAGGGAGCTCTTCCCCTCCAGGTGGGCTCTGGATGCTGCTGGGTACACGCTCACCACGGGCTTCACTACCTCCTCATCTGAAGTTTGACAGCAGCAACAAGCAGCACAGACACACATTCACACAGTCAACAGCAGCTTACAGCACTGCACTGCATTCAGTGTGATCCTGGAAACTACATGGACTCTGATCACTAAACTACTCATCAGTACAGCACAAAGTTCACTACATGTATTCACCTTCATACCAAACACAGCTACCATGGAGTCTCATCATATGTTATATGTTATATCTCATCACACAACGTTTAATCATTTTAATGATTACAACATATATAACATATATTTACAACTATATAATACTAATATAATAATAAATACTTTACTCTGATCATTAAAAGAACAAACCGGTGCATCGATACTTTCAACATTTTTTAACCCTTTTTAACTTGTATATAAAACACAATTAACACGATGCGTCCCGATATGTGAAATACAGACTCATATAAAAATAAGAATACTGAATATAATATGATACAATATAATTATGACATTTACCTTCATACAATAGGAAATACTTTTTCCATGTTAGGATTATTTAACAAATGATAATAAATTACATATTCAACTTATTTAACTTGACATAAAATACAATTGTAGTTTTGATTATTACAATGCATATTACATATTATATGTTTATCACCATACACTGTACTCTAATTATTAGAGACACAAATCAATCCATTAGTTATTTCATTATCTTCTTAAATATTGAATAGGTCGGTCCAGGCAGATGTCCGCCCACCCAGAGCCCGGTTCAGCTCGAGGTTTCTACCTGTTAAAGGAAGTTTTTCCTTCCACTGTCGTTGGGTCGTGAATAATATTTTACAGAGTCGGTCTGGACCTATTCTACGTGAAAAGCATCTTGAGATAACTTTTGTTATGATTTGGCGTTATACAAATAAAGCTGACTTGACTTGACTTGAATATTTATACACAGTTACAATGATATGTTTAGATATGTCAAATCCGAACATAACTATTATAACAAAATTTAGAGATAAAATATAATAAGTTCTTATTAAAACTACAATATGTGCAGTATCTGATGTATAATATATACTACCGTAATATTAACTTTTATATGTATGAAATTATGTTTAGCATCATATACTGTTTATATTTATATATATATATATATAATTAAGTACATTAACATAGAAATATGTGTATATCAAACATCATTCAATATTATTTATAGAAATAGACTTATACACAAAAAATGCACAGATTGTATTTATATCTGTTTGCCTTCATGTATAAATATATTTTTCACTAAAAGACACATGTACCATCATATCAGATACCATTGTCATAAGTTAAATTTCACCATTTAAAAACTATGTATTAATTATCTTAAACAAACAATTTATTGACATGTTTAATATCATATTTTATTCTGTTTTCAAAAAACAAGAGAAGCCGCTGAATTACTGAGAGGATCAAATACTGTATATTTGTAACATTGACAATATCAGACTTTTTCTATATAAATGAGTTTTATCTCATGCAGAAATAAAGAATCAGTTCAGTTGTGCAGTGAGATTTAAACATCTTTTCAGGAATTATGAACCTTTTTTATGTAACAACAGCTGCACGGCTGCAAGAATCCTCTACTAATTATGACAAAACTAACATGTAAAGTCTGAAGCAGCAGAAACTCATTAAAACACATTTTAACTTGTTCAATAAAACAACTGAAGGGAAAATGAATGTTTATTCTTACCTGTTACATACAGTTTAGTTCCAGAGCCAAAGATCAAGTAGTCATCAACACCATATCCTCCCACAGTGAAAAAGACTGATACAAAAACCTGTCTGCTGTTGAATGTGTCAGCTGAGGTGAACCAGTCCAGATGATGAACCAGTGTCATATTTCAGCTCCATGATGTGTTTCTCTAATGTTCACATCAACATGACTGTCTCTTCTTTTATTGTCTTTCAGACACACTAGTAGTGTTGCTCTATGGATGCTAATGTCTGTCGGTCCACTACTTTAGTCCAGATGGACTGGACCTGGACCAAAGGATGGACGCATGGATTGACGTGAAATGTTGTACAGACATTCTTGGTCCCCAGAGGATGAACTTCATTAACTGACTTTGTTGATTCTGACCCTTTATCTAGCGCCACCAGCAGGTCGACATTTTCTGACGTTCTGTCTGTTTGACATCACCTGAAGTTGCTCGACGTCCTCCCTGATTCATATTCTTCATACATGGTTCCTCCGGACCCCTGAGGCGAATGCCTCCTTCTCTGAATTAAAGACGCGCTTCACTTCCACACCTGTCATCATTCAGCCAGACACTTCACTCCAGTTCATTGTGGAGGTTGATGCCTCAGATACAGGGGTCAGAGCTGTCCTCTCCCAGCGCTCAGTCTTTAAAACTCCACCTCTGTACGTTCTTCTCTTGCTGTCCGTCCCCCACAGAGTAAAACCACAACATCGGGAACCGGGAGGCGCTCACCGTGAAACTCACCTTGGAGGATGAAAACACTGGATGGAGGGGTCAGAACACCTGTATGTCGTGTGGACAGACCATAAGAACCTTTCCTACACTCAGACTGCTAAGCCCCTCAACTCCCGTCAAGCCCGTTGGTCTTTGTTCTTCAGCCGCTTCAATTTCACACTCACCAAGCATCCCGGCTGCAGAAGCCTCAAGCCTGACGCCCTCTCTTGACAACATGTCCCCGAAGGAGCTCCTGCCATCCCAGACACCATCATCCCCTCGTCCTGTTTGGTGGCCGCTGTGACTTGGTAATTCCATCATAAAAGAAGCCCAACATACACAACCAGACCCAGGTATTTGTCCTCCTACTCGTCTCTTTGTGCCTGACTCTGTCCGCTCTCAAGTCCTCCAGTGGATTCACACCTCCCAGTTCACCTTCCACCCTGGTATCAGCCACATCTTGTCCCTCATGAAGCAACATTTCTGGTGAGCCACCATGGATGCTGACAACAAAGCCTACATGCCCGCTTGCCCTGTGTGTCCTCATGGAAAGTCCTCCCACCAGCCACCTGCCAGTTTGCTTCATCCCCGGCCCTCCACTTTGTTCCTGGACTCCTTCTCAAGGTAATACAGCCATCCTCACCACTATGGACAGATTCTCCAAGGCTCTTCCTAAACTCCCCACAGACTCTGAAACAGCCCACCTCCTCATCCACCATGTTTTCTGCCTTCATGTTATCCCTGCTGATATCGTCTCCGACCAGGGACCCCAGTTCATCTCCCAAGTGTGGAAGTCTTTCTGTCAGGCCTTTGGGAGCCTCGGTGAGTGTCTCATCGGGTTATTATCCCCAGACTAATGGGCAGACGCCACCTCCAGTAACCCCTCTGCCTGGAGCACACAGCTTTCCTGGATAGAAGAGATTTCATCATTAGTCCTTGTGTTGTTAAACTCAAGCAGTCTGCTGTGGGAACTGTTGGGTCTTTTCTCTTGTGTTTCTGTGTGTTTTCCTTTTCCCCGTCTGTCTCTCAGTGTCTGTGGACGTGGTGTTTGTATTCTCCCTGTCTCACTCTCCTGGATCCCTGCTTAACCTGCACCTCTGCCGTCCATCAGCTCGTCACCTCTCCAGTATATCAGCCCCACTCTTCTCCCACTTCTGCCAGTTTGCTGTCTCAGTTACTGTGCTGGTCACATGCTTTAGGACGCTCTTGTTTGGTGAATTATCTTTGGTGTTGTTTCCTAGCCTGTCAGTAAATGTGTTTTCCCTTGTGCCTCAGGATCTTTCCTCATCTGCCTTCCTGCCCTCCTGCTAACCCTGGTGCAGCTCCAACCTCTCTGTACTTTGGGTTTACATATAGTTTTCTAAAAAGATATTTCTTTATACGCATCTCTCTAAAAGTATTAGTAAGGATGAAGGGGCTATTGTAAATGGTTTGTTTGGAGAAGAAAATGACTGTAAAGTTTTGTGTACATGGTGATCAAATGACCGATCAAGGCTTGTATATAAGGAAACCAGAAACAGCCTCAGCCTCCACCCTGATGAAGGCAGGATGTACTGGAGAAGAGTTGTGCGATGGTTTTAGTTTTGTTACCCAATAAGGTGCTACCACAGTCTGGACTACGAAGCAGGTTCAACACACCCCAGGTATCTTTAGTTATCTGGCTTGACTAAACCTAACAACCACAATCGTGCTAAACACTAACATGATAACTCAAACTGTGAGTAAACCCAGGGTTTCCCAACCTGTCCATGTCACATGAAAGAGGCGGTGTTTGCATCATGTGACCAGTCACAAACATGGACACGTCTACAGGCAGCAGAGCGACGAGCAAACTATAATATTAGATAAATACCAAGAAGTTAAACACAAAACTCAGGCTGAAAACAACACAGCTGCAGCTTCAAATACAGGAAGGACAGTTAGAAAACACAGACGACTGTGTGAATGTGTAAAAGTTAACAGGCTTAATATCACTGCCGATCATTAGGACACGAGTAGATCTGACTATTATTACATTTGTGTATTAAATTAATGTGTTTCTTAGATGTATTCTTATGATTTGTATGACAATTTTCCTCTCATTCTTTCAGCTGCAGCCCTGGTGGTGTCTAATACACTTGGGAGCAAATAAAAAGACATAATTCAAAGCAGTAAGTAGGCGTACTTTCATATCTTATGAAGTACAACAAGTACAAAGCTTTAGTGCTTCAGTCAGTCTCTGTTGTAGGATGATATCGGTGTACAAAAGCACAATGAAATGGCTCTGACACAGTTGCAGCCAACAGGAACAAACGCAGTAAAGAAGACAGGAGGGAGCTGCCCTCTGCCATAATGTAAAGTAACACAATACAATGCTGCAGTCTGCGGGGGGGCACGACTCCCACCTGTCGCCCTGGCAACATACGGCTGAAGAAGCTGACACAGATCATCGTTCCCTCCGACGGGAATCTACGTCTCTCATATAAATCATCAGGAAGCCAAAGGGCTGCTGGTCTCTGAACCCTCTGACCTCCTCAGAGACCCTCCTGATCCTCACCGAGCTCCACGGGACCTCTGATTGGTCAGTGGGCGGTGATGTCATACGTATTGATCTGTTATCTGGAACATAACCTGCTCCAGAACAGGTTAGGTGTGCAGCATAAGTTACCATGGCGATGTAGCACTTTAAGAAGTGAACCACCGTCGTAACCATGAAAACCCAAACCTGAAGTTACCTCGCCGACCCCAAATCCTGCTTCGTAGGCCTCAGGTCTCGACCACAATCCAGAACCCTGCGTCCGATGCTTCCTTCTCCCCCCACGACACCCCACCACACATCAGAAACACAAAGTCCCGGGGGGGTGGAGAGGTTCCTGCAGGCCGGGGCGCAGAGGGAGTGGGTTAAATGAACATGGTTAACACTATACCTGGATTAACATGTTACCTTTGTGGGCGTGTTGTCTGTCTGCTTCTTCATTGCATCAGTCTGTGTAACAGCCACTGGGAAACCTCCTGGTTCTCCCAGTGACCAGTCCGCCTTGATTACACAAAGTCACTTCACCCTTTGTTCACATCAACATATTGATTTGTGCAGCTTTAAATGTTAAAGTTTTCAGTAAGTTCATTCAAAATCAAGACATTAATCTACTGAAAGGTGTTAAACAACAAGTGCTGCTGCAAGTGTTTTCATTAAGAGCACATTAGTATTGTGAGGGAGGAATGGACTTTATTCCAGCAGCAGAACAAAGCATTTTAATCTTCATCTGGAACATCTGATTGGACAAAATCCAAGTATTATTATGAAACAATAAAATGTGTTTGTTACTTTAGATTCATCTGGATTATGTTTTATCTACTTTGTACTTTTATTGTTTTCTCTTTATCTTGTTTTGTGCTTGTGCTTCTGTTTCTCTCCTTTGTCCTCACTGTGTGGAACAACAATAAACCTGCTGGAATATCTGATAAAAATATAAATCAATATAATATTAAAGAAATCCCTCAGTTCAGTATGTCTGTGACTCTGGCTGAGATGGAGGTGAAACATGTGAACCTGGGCTGTGGTTTACTGCTCTCTTCCTGTCACAGACACTGTTTGACATCTGTTCATCTGCTGGTTTTTGTTCAGGCTGCAGGGATCATTTCTCACTGTGGGTATCAGCCTTCACACAGGAGCAGTAGTAGGTGGCTGAATGAGAGGCATTAACTCTCTGGAGCTTCAACTCACAGCCGTTCTGTTTATTCACAGCTGAGAAATCATCTTCCTGAGGATGATTGTAACCTGATTCAACTTGACCATTACTCCTCTGAATAGCCAGAATCAGTGTGAATGTTTCTTTGTCTTTCTTCTGGTACCAGAATACCCAGTTGTAACCGTCATAACACTGGCCAGTTCCTCCACAGCTGAAGGAAACAGTTTCACCGACTCTCCTGGTCAGTGATAACTGGTCCTGAACCAGCTCTGCTGCCATGGCGACCAGCGCTGTAGAGAAACAGACAGGTAGATGAAGGTGAGTGTGACAGTGTTTGTTACAGGTGGAGTTTGTTGGCTCCTGATTGGCTGGAAACACTCACCTGAACACAGACAGCACAGAGCAGCAGCTGGGAGGAAAAGCATTTTGTGCAGTGGTGTTTCCTCTGGTGAACCTGGGGAGAAGTGGCGCTCTGATGCAGCTGAGGCCAAACAAGGACGAGCTGCCGGATCAGACGAGGGCCACGTGGTTTCTAACGGGTCCTCGCACCTCCCATCAGCCCCTGCGGCGGACAGATAAGGCCGCTGATTGACAGCTGGGCTGAAGCTGTGCTGTGGTTTTCCGCTGAGTCGGAGAAACACGACAAACTCAGTGAAAATGATCAGTTCAAGGCAGCAACAGATAGTTGCAGATCTCTAGTATAAAAAGTGTAAAAAGCTTCTTTTTTTTCATTGTGTGCTTCGTCAAACTGAGACCTTCATTCTCCAAAATTCAGTTTGTGTTCAATCTTCAAATGTGTGAAGATGAGGGGATTCATTTATTATTGACACTATTTATCTTGGTTTTATTCTCACTATTTGAATGTTTTTTCTAAAAGCTTCTTTTTTCCCAGACTTCTCTGTTTCTCTGAACTGATTCACTGACAAGTTTCTTCGTCTTGATTTCAATCTGACAGCAGATCAAAAATCTGGGTCACGATGATGCAGAAATACAAAAACACATTCAGGTTGGTGGTGAATTTAGTAACACAGACTGTTATCTGTTGTTTAACAGCTGTGATGAAGATCAAAACTACAAATCAGCTGGGATTTTAACCCTTAACCCACTCAGCATGAATGAATTAAGGCCCCAGAACTGGAACACAGACCTGAAAAGCAGCTTTTTATTCTTGCTGTTATTAATTATTACAAAGAGACATTTTGCTGCTGTCCTGTCATAAAAAACACAACATGTATTGTTGTTGCTGCTGTGGGGATTATAACTGTCACACTGCTCCCCTCTAGTGTACTATTACAACTACTACTACTACTACTGCTACTACGACCACCAGCAGGCATTTGTCCAGCAGGAGTTCAGCTTGTTACAGCAGGAACAGCTCAGGTGTAACAACATGAACCATGGCTCTGTTCTGTCAGTGAACCAGCCACTAACGTGTCCATTATTAAGGTTCTTCACCTGGGATTTTCCTGCCATCAGAGTCCAAATGTCTGTCATGAAAACGGTCTGTCCTACAACTACTGCTGCGTGTTTGTAATGGAGGAGCTGCTCAAAGATCCAGGAAAACAAATTACAGCACTGCATGCAAAGTACTTGAAATGTTGTAAACGGAGTATATGATGATGATACTGTATAGAATTAGTATGTATGGTTTGGGACAGAGCGCCTGAATACTGCTGTCAGGAATAAAAAACCCACGCAGCTTCACTTACAGGGCCTTTTACTGCTGCTGCTACAACTGCTACCATAACTACTACTCCCACCACAGTATACTAATACTCCTAGTACTGTTGCTACTGTTGCTGCCACTGTAACTGCTGCTTCAGTGAGTCACTGCAGCCACTAGAGAGCAGCAGTAGAACATGAGACACGTTTATTCATGGAGCACATTTCATTAAAGGTGAACTGATTTACATTATATTTTAATCTGCAGCAGGAAACATGTACAGAAGTATGGAATAAATCACACACCAGCAGAGGTGGAATGTAACTAAGTACATTTACTCAAGTATAAGTGCACTTCAGTACCAATTTGAACACAAATCAATCACGATTTTTACACACAAACACATGAGGAGTTTCTAAGCAAACGATCAATGGATTAATGGAGAAAATAATCAGCAGATGGATCCAGAATGAAAATAATCATCAGCTGCAGTCCGATACAAAACAATTCAAAATGAGCTCCAACAGTGAAATCCTGCTTTTCCATGAATGATGAGGAATAATAATCTAATGATAGAATATATAATAGTAGAACAGGACTGAACGGGTTACTGCACCTAAAACAGATTCAAATTTCAAAATAAAACGCAGATATTGAAAAATGAGCAAAGAGAGCAATGAAATATGAGCTGACATGACAGGACTAACTCAAGTCAGACAACACAGAAACATCAGTGAAGGGAGTGAGACAGTCAGCTGCAGAGACAACACACTAAAACACTCACATATTATTTATATACATTTCTATGAATCCTAATGATAATATTTATATATATATATTATTTATGGACGGGGCGTCACTCATCATTCCTCGATGAGAACATTTTATGATAGCCATTATTTAATCCAGCCTGTATCTGAAGGTTGCCATGGAGTTCTTTACTCATGTAATATATGACCATAATATTTCATACACAAACTTACGTAATCAGGTTCTTTAAAAATGGAATATAATTGAATACTAACTACTAAACATACAGCAGATCAATGAATGAACATACAAATAATTAATACTTGACAGTGTCATGGACTCATGCTGGTTTCCTGTGTTCACTTTATGTATCCTCCTCTTGTGTTGCCGTAGCCCTGTTCTTTAGTTCCTTAGTTTCCCAGCTGTCTTGTGTTTGGTCTCGTTTGCCCGGCTCTTGTGTTTCCCTCCTTTCTCCAGTACCTGCCCGACCCAGCTGTGTCTTGTTCCTGTGATTGGTTGTCTGTGTGTATATGTACCTGTGTTTCCTTTGTTCTTTGTCTGTCCCTGTGTCTTTGTGCCCTTTTGGATTTTTCCCTGCACATACCTGTCTTAAAGTACTTCTTAATAAATTATTTTGGACTGTCCTGCCTGCTGATTTATCTGCGTTGGGGTCCTTCCCCCATGTTCCTCATGCCCCATCTGTGACAGACGGGCACATGAATTAATTAATGAATAAATGCAAAAGAAAACAGTGTTGAATAATGAATGATATGATAGGAAATTAAGACCACCAGACCAGATCAAGCATGATATCTTAGATGCACCAGTAAATCTTTAAACATGAAACTGTTAAATTCCCTTTAAGGCATCAATCAGCAGCTGAGATGCTAAAATTATTAGATTATCATAAAAAAAGATTAATTATTTTAAGTAATTTATATATTATAATTATATTGAGGGACAATCCTAATTTGACCTAAAGTTTCTTTGGTAAACTATTTCTTAATCTACTGCATCAGCCCCAAAATCCCAGGTTGTGTTGTTCACCTGAAGGTCTCAGATGGAGGAGGGCGGCTCTGGAGAGGAGAGGGTTCTCCTCCTGCAGATCTCCTTCGGGCCTTCTCGGGTGTCGGCTCCACGTGGCGGTGGCAGCCAGTCTAGGCCGCTTCGTCTTACTTCTCTTTGTCGCAGCAGCATCTTCACACACCTCACTGGGCTGAGTGTGCTGGTTTCAGAGTTCCTCCAGTCCTAACTATTGTTGTGTTGGAACTCAGGTTCCAAGCAGCTTCTTCAGAAAGTTCTGGTCCTCAGAGTCGGCTGGACGCTTCACATTCAGGCCTGGAGGTCTGGCTGGGGGGTTAAGGGTCATTGGGAATAATAATGCACTCAGATTGTGATTTAATAAACTGGTTTAGATGGTCTGAATTGACACCCAAATTCCGTGGGTCAGTTTTTCGTGAGCGTTTGCAGGCATATGTAAATCAGAAACTTGTCATACAACTTTCCATTAGACAGTGACCTGGGTGTTGATCTGCGTTCATGTGAACAGGATTTTTAGTTAGTCAGCCACTCTGTGGCAGATATACAACTCTTCTTGATCATATCATTTTCATCTTGTATCATGCTACGTCCTGCAGGACTTCGGACCATAATTTTCCTGCTAAAGGTTTCAGGGACGATGTTTGAATTTAGAAGTCAGAAGGAATCCAACAGGAATGGACGGCTCTGAGCTTCCTGCAGAGACTCACAGCAACTGAATCTGTTTGGGTTTGGACTGTTGGTCGGACACAACAAGACATGTAGATGAAAATATGATGAGATGTGAAATAAAGACGTTAACACATGTAGCAGAAATAACCACTGACAACTTTAATCTGATAGGAACATCAGTCATTGTAATCTGTAATCTGTCAGCAGCTTCTTATCAAATTAAAGTTTAACAGCATGACAGTGTTTCACAGAAATGCACTTCAGAGAAGTTCACCAGAGGCCACAGAGCGTCAACATCATCTTTAATGGACTAAAACTTTATTAACAAAGTGAAAAATACTGAATCAAGTTCAAACCAAACCATCAGGAACCAAAACCAGTTCAACACTAGTTTACCAGCAGTTTTAAAGCAGTTTAAACCAGTTTAAAATCAGTTTAAGACCAGTTTGAACCAGTTTAAACCAGTTTAAAAGCAGCTGTCTACAAGTGGACAGAAGGAAGTCGTCGAGGACGTGGAGCGAGGCGAGGCTGCTTTTCACAATCTGTTACGTTTGATACGAGCCTCTTTTGATCAGCAAATTTAAGAAATCACCAAGATCGCCTTTTTCCACCTACGTAACGTCAGCTGAAGTCAGGTCTTTCCAGTCCACGGCTGATGCAGAGATCCTAATTCACGCCTTTGTTTCATCCAGACTTGAGTATTGAAATGTTTTGTTGTCTGGTCTGCAGCATGTTAGCAGTAAAAGGCTTCAGATGGAGAGAATAACCTCCAGGAGGACAGAGCTCAGCTCAGCTTGCCTTGTGGAGCCTGACATATCGTTGGTAAGCAGAAGATGAGCAGCGGTCCAGGGATTTCAGAGTTGAGGTTGGCAAATGAAGAGCTGCGGTTGTGGCTGCACCAATTCTTAGGGAGTGAGGG
The DNA here is from genome assembly GCA_031216445.1 of Lateolabrax maculatus. Classification (NCBI taxonomy): domain Eukaryota; kingdom Metazoa; phylum Chordata; class Actinopteri; order Acropomatiformes; family Lateolabracidae; genus Lateolabrax; species Lateolabrax maculatus. Next base: position 1,356,244 of record CM062203.1, on the reverse strand, counting down.
GAATAGCGTTCTGGAAGTTGGCCGCAGCTCAAGCAGAGATCACGCAGCTTTGATTTGTTTCCTGGTCCATCTAGTGCCCCACAGCAAACAAGCAACAAGGATCGGGTAAAGTTCGTAGAGAGCGGTGGATTTGGAGTTCTTGTTGAGGGACTGGATTTCAGTTGGCCAGACGTCTGCAAACCACTCGTTATTGAATAATCCCCCAAAACCGACAGAAGGGGCTGAATCAGTGAAGAACTGGAGGGAAACCGAAGACTCCATGAAGTCATTATAAAAGAAAGAAATGCCATAACATTCATCGCATAATAAGGCCCAGAAACGCAGATCCGAGCGACAGCCTTCATCTAAAACTACAGTGTCTTTAAGATGTTGGACGGCATCAGCTAATGTTAGCAAGCGTGAAACGAATGAACGACCGTGAGGGAGGATGCACATAGCAACGTTACTGTGGCCTAATAGAGATAAGAGATCTCTTTTGGAGATGATGGCAACAACTGACCAGGATTTGATAGCTGCTCTGATGCGAGACAGCTTATCTTGTGGCAGTGAAGTTAGCATGAGCACACTATCGAGGGTGATGCAGAGAAATCCTAAACGTGTGGAAGGGTCTCCGGTTTTCTCTTCTGAAAGAGAAACACCTAACTCATGGAAAAGGCTTTTGACTGTGGAGATGCTGCGAGCGGGTGGGGACGAGGGAAAGTCAACTACTAGAAAATCGTCTAAAAGACGCAGGACGAAAGGGAGTTTGCAGGTGTTGTAAAGGATCCAGCATAAGGCTTCAGACAAGGAGTCGAAAATGCGACGGCTACTGCGGCATCCAAATGTCAATTTAACAGAGAAGTAAAACTTTGAGCACCATCTGACACAGAAAAGATGCCATTGCGAGGGGTGGAGTGGCATGACCTTGAAGGCATCTGTGACGTCTGCTTTACCTACACCTGCCGACTTAATCATCTGCACAGCATTATCAACAGAAGCATAGAGCAGGGAAAAGGGCGCTTGAGGAGTTAAGCTATTTATGCTCTGAATGGAAGAATCGTGAGGGGCTGAGAGATCAATAATGAGACGTTTTTTGTTTGAATATTTCCTGGTCGCAACGCCTATAGGGCTTACTCTAAAGATGGAAAATGGGGATCTTGACACAGGACCTATCATGTAGCCGTTTTTAACCTCTTTTGACGAGAGTGTTTCTACTACTTCAGGCTCCTTGAGCGCAGACTCACATTTGAGAGCCAGCATAGGCCTGCTAGGAATCCTTGTACTAAGCCGGTGATAAGGTAATTGATGAAGCATCTATTGGGGTGATTTGAAAGAGCTTTGGAAAGAGCTGGAACATTCACTGTCGAAGGATGCTTCATATTTATTTCCCCGATTTTGCAGGACGAAGCCTCCTGGGACACAGAGCAGGGGGGGGGCTGTCTCCACACCAACTACCCACATGCATACATTTACAGTTGGGATATGTACAGACATTTTCATTGAAATGAATGCAGACAGGAGACTTATATCCTCAGGAAAAAGGTACCTGACACTTTGTAGGATGGCTTACAGGATTTAACACTGGATTCAGCCGGGGAGCGGAGCTCGGCGGACTGAGCCTGGGTTTCAGGAATCACACAAAAGTCTTCCCCTGAGGATGGAGACTCGCTCTCTGAATGAGAGATGGCGACAGACACAGCGACCAGCAGAGCCAGAAGGTAATACAGCAATCGCATGAGCAGGCAGGCAGCAAGGAGCTGAAAGAGCAGCAGCAAGGACGATGCAGGGCAGCAGCGAGCAGCGGTATAAAGGAAGCAGAGGGTGAGATGGGAAACTTTGCAGTTTAAATAGACCGCCAAATTAAGAGGGAGTGTTTGGTAGATGTTGTGTAGTGTGAGGAATGTCACGTGTGAATGAAGCGGTGCAGCTCGAGTTGCCTACCTGAACGAGCTCGCAGGCGTCGCTCCATTAAATGTATCAGAACTGTTGCTCAAGCTTCTTACAGGAACAGACGGACATTTGTCTGGTTTGGTTTGACATTTTCGGAACGCATTAAATAACAAAATAAGCTGTCGTTTGTCTTTTTATTAAGTAACTCCACAAAATATGTAATGGAGATTGTACTTTGTGGTACTTTGTGGTACTTTGTGGTACTTTTTATACATCACATTGTATGTATCAACAGAAGTTAAAATTAATTTCAGTTCCAGCATTCAGATTGTACCAAAGATTTTCAGGTTATACTAAAAGAAAAATACATTCAGATTTCTTTAAAATATTCAGATTGTACACCAGCAGTTTAAATAATGATATTATACCAAAAATATACAGAAAAGCCAGAACGGTCTCAAATTATTTAAAATATCCCAAAATGGTGAGGGTAAACGGGGTTAGACAGGGTGTCGGGGTCCTGGTCAGGCTGAGGAAAAGTGCAAACCGGCCTCCTCTAGCGAGTATTCTTGAAGAAAATGTCCAGTCACTGGATAATGAACAGAGGGACTCTCCATTCACTGTTAGGACCGGACAGTAACATCGGGGAAGAGCAAGGGGAGGTGTCTGCTTCATGATCAACAAACAGTGGTGCTGACATGTGGAGATCATTTCTACAGGCTCTTCTCCTAACCTGGAGCACCTTATGATGGGATGCCTGACGCTTACAACTCAGGTGATTTGGATACAGGAAGTCCAGGTAGGTATCCGCCCTCCGGAGAGCTATCAGCAGCTAAGAGACAATACAGGGACAAAGTGGAGTCTAACTACCAGGGCTCCAACTCCACAAACATGTGGGCTGGACTAGGAACTCTCCCAGACTACCAAAGAAAAACCAGCAGTGCTGAGATAATGTGTGCACCTCTCCCAGATGAACTGACACCTTCTATGCACACAGTCCAGCAGACGTATGGCAGCATCCTGTCCCACACCTCCAGGCTCAGGGACAGCTTCATCCTGCAGGCCATCACACTGTTGAACTCTGGAGCTCTGGACACTTTCCTGCACAGCTCTGATACACTTTACCTCAGATTTGATTCTATGTTATTTTTATATTATTTTAATTGTCTGATTTACGTTGTCTCTGTCCTCACGTGTTTTAATTCTGGTCCAAACATGTAAAAGACTTTGTCACTTTGTTTTGGAAAGTGATGTATAAAAACAGTTCATTATAATAATTATTATTTTCAGTTGTTAGTTTATATATACTATATTTCATTCCTATATTTTATCCTTTCTGCACTATTTCATGTCTTAGATTGTCATTACTACTTTTACTTGCATATTTATATGTTTATACTATGGTATGAACAGTGTTGGAGGGAGCCTGAGATTTAAGGATTTCATTGCCAATGACTGTTTCACTGTAATTGTTGAGAGCGTCTCAAATAAATAACTTAACCTAAACTACGGGGCCGCTTGAATAGAAAAGAGCCATTGTTAATGTTATTAGTAACACCTGTGCTTTTCCTACTAAGACAAGTCAAAATGTCTACAAACACCACAGAGAGGAAGAGGAGCTCCTGAGTGTGAACAGCAGCAGATATGAATCTGCTCTCAGTGGTTATTAGGACTCATAAAAAACTGTTGACAGCGAATCAACACTTCCTTCCTGCAGCAGACGGGCTGTGTGGGTTTCTGCTCTGCAGCCTCCTCACCGTTAGCTGTGCTGTTTCACATTAATAACACAATGACAGTTACAACCGTGGACTTGTATATAACAGCTATATGTTGATGTCTGCTTCTCTTTGTGCAGCTTTGTTGTCCTTGTTTAGCTGTTTGCTTGTGTTCAGATCTTCCTGGACATTTGTTCTCGGCGCTGTGTGAAAGTATATTGAGAGCTACTTACAACCAGTCAAATTACTTGTAGGTGTCAACATACATGGACAATGAAGTGGATTCTGTTTCTGATTATTTGCTATGAAGCCAAACTGAAATCCATAAAAACAAAGATGGTTATAAAACACAGACACTGTGATTCTTCACTTTATTGAGAATGTTACAGTGAAAGAATTTGACAAACCTGCCACACTCTGCATAATGTATTAAAAAGAAACACAAGAACAGAAGAAATACTATAAAGAAGAAAATATCTACCAGCTAATGATTCAGCTTCATTTGCTATTATTATACAAGTTACAATTAAAAGGAAATAAACCAGAGTATCAAAATAACACTGAACCACAGGATTTATACATAATATAATATACTGGAAATATATATGTGTATATAAACATTTGTGACTGCTGATCAAAGTGATAAATGAGATGAATTGATGATGTTTGATGGTGAGAGAAGGCGAGCAGGAAACAGTCAGTCAGCATGTGTTCAGTTGGTGGACGGTCCCTTGTTTCTGAGGATCATCAGCACAGAGAGTCCACAGCAGTACACCAGACTCTTCACTATCAGCACTGTGTACAGCAGCGAGAGCAGCTTCACCCTGCACTGAGACTGGAAAGAAGCTGCTGGTGGAAGTGATGGTGGATGTGGTGGTGGAGGTGATGGTGGAAGTGTTGGTGGAGTTGATGGTGGAGTTGATGGTGGAAGTGTTGGTGGAGTTGATGGTGGAAATGTTGGTGGAGTTGATGGTGGAGTTGGTGGTGGAAGTGTTGGCGAAGGACCAAAAACCTCTGAAAGAGAAAAGGAGTCAAACAGAAATGTCAGTCCTCTGCTCCTCTGCTCTCTTTGACAGCGTCTCCACATGAAGCTGAATCACTGCTGAACACAGTCACCAAGCCTTCATTACCTTGTTCTGTTTGGGCCTCCACTGTGCCCCCCTCGTGCTTGACGGAGCACCTGTATTTATATGTGTAGACAGCGTCCCGATCAATCACTCTGATGGCGGCGGTGCATCCCGACTCTCTGAGCTCCAGCTGCTCTTCCTCAGCAGGGGGCAGCTCCTCTTGACCACCGTCCTCCTTTCGTCTTTTCCAGGAGAACTGGACCAGAGGAGGAAACATGGCTGAGGCCAGACACAGCAGGGAGCTCTTCCCCTCCAGGTGGGCTCTGGATGCTGCTGGGTACACGCTCACCACGGGCTTCACTACCTCCTCATCTGAAGTTTGACAGCAGCAACAAGCAGCACAGACACACATTCACACAGTCAACAGCAGCTTACAGCACTGCACTGCATTCAGTGTGATCCTGGAAACTACATGGACTCTGATCACTAAACTACTCATCAATACAGCACAAAGTTCACTACATGTATTCACCTTCATACCAAACACAGCTACCATGGAGTCTCATCATATGTTATATGGCGGGAATAAATTAAATTATGTATTTGAAATTCTTCGTTTTAATGTACAAAGTGAATTCACCACAATTGCACATTAATTAGAATTACTAATAATATAATATAGTGTAAACATTTTCCTATACTATGGTAACATGATATATTAATAAAGTATATATCCACATACCCATTAAATACAATTGTCATTTGAATGATTGCAACATGTATAACATTATATATTTACCATCATGTACTTTACTTTAATCACTAAAACAACAAATCAATCACAACAACATCAATAATTTCAACATTTTTCAATAATTTTTAACTTTTATATATAGTTCACTCATTCATTTATTTAGGTATATATAATATAATTGTAGTTTTGATGATGACAAAATATAAAACATATTATATATTTGTTGCCATAAACTTCACACTAATAACTACAAAAAAACAAATCAATATATCAATAGTTTCATAATTGTCTTCATAACAATATCATCATTTATACATAATTACAATATGTTTGGATATGTCAAATCGGCCCAAATAATATAATGGAATTTAAAGATAATTTAATATAATAAATTTAAAATTGTGCATTATCTGATACATAATTCCTAACACCATATACTTTTCTAATTATATTCACTGTTATATGTATGAAATTATGTTAAGCATCATATACTATTTATATTTATATTACAATTATATTATGATACATATATGTGTGTGTGCCATTTTATATAATCCTATTTATATATATATGAATTATATTTTTGCCTTCATGTATAAATTTATCTTCAACTAAAAGACACATGTATCATCATATAAGATACCATTGTCATGAGTTAAATTTCACAATTTAAAAATGATTATCTTGAAAAATATACTTACTGATATAAATTAAGTTATGTTTAATATCATATTTTATTCTGTTTTCAAAAAACAAGAGAAGGCGCTGAATTACTGAGAGGATCAAATACTGTGTATTTTTAACATTGAGAATATCAGACTTTTTCTATATAAATGAGTTTTATCTCATGCAGAAATAAAGAATCAGTTCAGTTGTGCAGTGAGATTTAAACATCTTTTCAGGAATTATGAACCTTTTTTATGTAACAACAGCTGCACGGCTGCAAGAATCCTCTACTAATTATGACAAAACTAACATGTAAAGTCTGAAGCAGCAGAAACTCATTGAAACACATTTTAACTTGTTCAATAAAACAACTGAAGGAAAATGAATGTTTATTCTTACCTGTTACATACAGTTTAGTTCCAGAGCCAAAGATCAAGTGGTACCATCCTCCCACAGTGAAAAAGACTGATACAAAAACCTGTCTGCTGTTGAATGTGTCAGCTGAGGTGAACCAGTCCAGATGATGAACCAGTGTCATATTTCAGCTCCATGATGTGTTTCTCTAATGTTCACATCAACATGACTGTCTCTTCTTTTATTGTCTTTTAGACACACTAGCAGTGTTGCTCTATGGATGCTAATGTCTGTCGGTCCACTACTTTAGTCCAGATGGACTGGACCTGGACCAAAGGATGGACGCATGGATTGACGTGAAATGTTGTACAGACATTCTTGGTCCCCAGAGGATGAACTTCATTAACTGACTTTGTTGATTCTGACTTTTTATCTAGCGCCACCAGCAGGTTGACACAACAATACCTCAACTATTGGATGGATTACCATTTAATGTGAATCAGACATTCATGCTCCCCTCAGGATGAATAATAAATTGGTACTTTGAATCAAATCTAGGCCTACTCCATGTGTTGCCTGTAGCCGTACAGATAATATAATAATATTATATATAGTATAATAAAATACTAAAGCCAGTTGTTGCTGCTCCTCTGGGGAGAGAATGAGCAGTGTAGCTCTGGCGGGAGCCTGCAGGATCGGCAGAGGAGGCGAAGGCGAGAGGCGACCAAGCTCGGGACATGAATCTCCCTCCGTGACAAAGAGAGGCTCTTATTGGCTGGCTTGAGGTTGGCTGCTAGGATTGGTTCTCAGATTTGGAGAGATGCGGCAGCAGGGGGGGAGAATTGAACCCCTGTGGAGACTTGGACTGAATTTCCCGGCGATCTCCGCGGGACTGAAACCTTCGATGCTCGCTGGATGATGTCATCGCTCAGGGTCACATGCAGCGGCCACCTCTAGTACCAGGAAGTGCGCCAGACTTTGAAGACTTTGATTGACATAGTGGCCAAACGGTGGAATTACAACTTCTGTCTCCGTCACGTGATGTCATTGGGCCCAAAAATACTTTATTTTTTTTGGAGGTTCATCACTTCCCAGTTCAAACATTTTAATAGCCCTTATTTAAATCATTAGGTCGGAGCGGAGTTGTCCGTTCACACATGCAGCACAGCAGGATGTGTCCTGTCAGATGGGTTCACACTAACAGGAAATAGTCCGTCTGGTTGAGGCGAGGGCTGCAGGAGGCAGGACAGGTAGCTGACAGCCTAGGCGAGCTTGTGAAGCGGCTTGCGGAGGAAGCAGCAGGGAGAGGCAGGCTGAAGCAGCTTAAATAGGGCGCCCTGAGTGAGAAGGGAATCAGCTGATCCATCAGCTGATGTAGCTCCTGGATTGCAATGGTCAGCTGATGTAGCTGGGATCTTGAGCTGAGCTTGACTCCGTGGCCTGCCTGAACTAACACGATGCTCAATATATGGTTTTAAGTGGTTTTGTGAGGTCACAGTGACCTTTGACCTTTGACCACCAAAGTCTAATCAGTTCATCTTAGACTCCAAGTGGACGTTTGTGCCACACTGAAGAAATTCCTCCAGGCGTTCCTGGGATAATACCTCCATCCTCGGCTGTCGGCGGGGCTGAGTCACAAAGATTGACTTGACTTAGAAATGGACTCGACATTCCCATCAGCCTCAGCTGCACTTTGAGTTTAGTGCTATGCAGCAAATGTTAGTGTGAGGCAGCAGCCTGAATGAACCAGAGAATTCTTCACTCGTCACCGTTTGCAGGACACCATTGTTCTGAAACTCGTTCCCTGTAGGAGGCCATGTTTTTTAAGGTGTCAGCAGTGTTAACGGCAGTTTACATCATCGTAAAATATCAGAACTCAAACCACCCATCCAGTTAATCTGCAGAGAGAGGTTCCTGCAGGCCGGGGCGCAGAGGGAGTGGGTTAAATGAACATGGTTAACACTATACCTGGATTAACATGTTACCTTTGTGGGCGTGTTGTCTGTCTGCTTCTTCATTGCATCAGTCTGTGTAACAGCCACTGGGAAACCTCCTGGTTCTCCCAGTGACCAGTCCGCCTTGATTACACAAAGTCACTTCACCCTTTGTTCACATCAACATATTGATTTGTGCAGCTTTAAATGTTAAAGTTTTCAGTAAGTTCATTCAAAATCAAGACATTAATCTACTGAAAGGTGTTAAACAACAAGTGCTGCTGCAAGTGTTTTCATTAAGAGCACATTAGTATTGTGAGGGAGGAATGGACTTTATTCCAGCAGCAGAACAAAGCATTTTAATCTTCATCTGGAACATCTGATTGGACAAAATCCAAGTATTAATATGAAACAATAAAATGTGTTTGTTACTTTAGATTCATCTGGATTATGTTTTATCTACTTTGTACTTTTATTGTTTTCTCTTTATCTTGTTTTGTGCTTGTGCTTCTGTTTCTCTCCTTTGTCCTCACTGTGTGGAACAACAATAAACCTGCTGGAATATCTGATAAAAATATAAATCAATATAATATTAAAGAAATCCCTCAGTTCAGTATGTCTGTGACTCTGGCTGAGATGGAGGTGAAACATGTGAACCTGGGCTGTGGTTTACTGCTCTCTTCCTGTCACAGACACTGTTTGACATCTGTTCATCTGCTGGTTTTTGTTCAGGCTGCAGGGATCATTTCTCACTGTGGGTATCATCCTTCAAACAGGAGCAGTAGTAGGTGGCTGAATGAGAGGCTTTAACTCTCTGGAGCTTCAACTCACAGCCGTTCTGTTTTCTCACAGCTGAGAAATCATCTTTCTGAGGATGATTGTAGCTTGAATCTATGTTACCATTCCTCCTGTCAATATCAAGAATCAGTGTGAATGTTTCTGTGTCTTTCTTCTGGTACCAGTATACCCAGTCTCTATCACACTGGTCAGTTCGTCCACAGCTGAAGGAAACAGTTTCACCGACTCTCCTGGTCAGTGATAACTGGTCCTGAACCAGCTCTGCTGCCATGGCGACCAGCGCTGTAGAGAAACAGACAGGTAGATGAAGGTGAGTGTGACAGTGTTTGTTACAGGTGGAGTTTGTTGGCTCCTGATTGGCTGGAAACACTCACCTGAACACAGACAGCACAGAGCAGCAGCTGGGAGGAAAAGCATTTTGTGCAGTGGTGTTTCCTCTGGTGAACCTGGGGAGAAGTGGCGCTCTGATGCAGCTGAGGCCAAACAAGGACGAGCTGCCGGATCAGACGAGGGCCACGTGGTTTCTAACGGGTCCTCACACCTCCCATCAGCCCCTGCGGCGGACAGATAAGGCCGCTGATTGACAGCTGGGCTGAAGCTGTGCTGTGGTTTTCCGCTGAGTCGGAGAAACACGACAAACTCAGTGAAAATGAACAGTTCAAGGCAGCAACAGATAGCTGGAGATCTCTAGTATAAAAAGTGTAAAAAGCTTCTTTTTTTACATCGTGTGCTTCGTCAAACTGAGACCTTCATTCTCCAAAATTCAGTTTGTGTTCAATCTTCAAATGTGTGAAGACGAGGGGATTCATTTATTATTGACACTATTTAACTTGGTTTTATTCTCACTATTTGAATGTTTTTTCTAAAAGCTTCTTTTTTCCCAGACTTCTCTGTTTCTCTGAACTGATTCACTGACAAGTTTCTTCGTCTTGATTTCAATCTGACAGCAGATCAAAAATCTGGGTCACGATGATGCAGAAATACAAAAACACATTCAGGTTGGTGGTGAATTTAGTAACACAGACTGTTATCTGTTGTTTAACAGCTGTGATGAAGATCCAAAACTACAAATCAGCTGGGATTTTAACCCTTCACCCACTCAGCATGAATGAATTAAGGCCCCAGAACTGGAACACAGACCTGAAAAGCAGCTTTTTATTCCTGCTGTTATTAATTATTACAAAGAGACATTTTGCTGCTGTCGTGTCATAAAAAACACAACATGTATTGTTGTTGCTGCTGTGGGGATTATAACTGTCACACTGTTCCCCTCTAGTGTACTATTACAACTACTACTACTACTACTGCTACTACGACCACCAGCAGGCATTTGTCCAGCAGGAGTTCAGCTTGTTACAGCAGGAACAGCTCAGGTGTAACAACATGAACCATGGCTCTGTTCTGTCAGTGAACCAGCCACTAACGTGTCCATTATTAAGGTTCTTCACCTGGGATTTTCCTGCCATCAGAGTCCAAATGTCTGTCATGAAAACGGTCTGTCCTACAACTACTGCTGCGTGTTTGTAATGGAGGAGCTGCTCAAAGATCCAGGAAAACAAATTACAGCACTGCATGCAAAGTACTTGAAATGTTGTAAACGGAGTATATGATGATGATACTGTATAGAATTAGTATGTATGGTTTGGGACAGAGCGCCTGAATACTGCTGTCAGGAATAAAAAACCCACGCAGCTTCACTTACAGGGCCTTTTACTGCTGCTGCTACAACTGCTACCATAACTACTACTCCCACCACAGTATACTAATACTCCTAGTACTGTTGCTACTGTTGCTGCCACTGTAACTGCTGCTTCAGTGAGTCACTGCAGCCACTAGAGAGCAGCAGTAGAACATGAGACACGTTTATTCATGGAGCACATTTCATTAAAGGTGAACTGATTTACATTATATTTTAATCTGCAGCAGGAAACATGTACAGAAGTATGGAATAAATCACACACCAGCAGAGGTGGAATGTAACTAAGTACATTTACTCAAGTATAAGTGCACTTCAGTACCAATTTGAACACAAATCAATCACGATTTTTACACACAAACACATGAGGAGTTTCTAAGCAAACGATCAATGGATTAATGGAGAAAATAATCAGCAGATGGATCCAGAATGAAAATAATCATCAGCTGCAGTCCGATACAAAACAGTTCAAAATGAGCTCCAACAGTAAAATCCTGCTTTTCCATGAATGATGAGGAATAATAATCTAATGATAGAATATATAATAGTAGAACAGGACTGAACGGGTTACTGAACCTAAAACAGATTTAAATTTCAAAATAAAACGCAGATATTGAAAAATGAGCAAAGAGAGCAATGAAATATGAGCTGACATGACAGGACTAACTCAAGTCAGACAACACAGAAACATCAGTGAAGGGAGTGAGACAGTCAGCTGCAGAGACAACACACTAAAACACTCACATATTATTTATATACATTTCTATGAATCCTAATGATAATATTTATATATATATATTATTTATGGACGGGGCGTCACTCATTATTCCTTGATGAGAACATTTTATGATACCCATTATTTAATCCAGCCTGTATCTGAAGGTTGCCATGGAGTTCTTTACTCATGTAATATATGACCATAATATTTCATACACAAACTTATGTAATCAGGTTCTTTAAAAATGGAATATAATTGAATACTAACTACTAAACATACAGCAGATCAATGAATGAACATACAAATAATTAATACTTGACGGTGTCATAGACTCATGCTGGTTTCCTGTGTTCACTTTATGTATCCTCCTCTTGTGTTGCCGTAGCCCTGTTCTTTAGTTCCTTAGTTTCCCAGCTGTCTTGTGTTTGGTCTCGTTTGCCCGGCTCTTGTGTTTCCCTCCTTTCTCCAGTACCTGCCCGACCCAGCTGTGTCTTGTTCCTGTGATTGGTTGTCTGTGTGTATATGTACCTGTGTTTCCTTTGTTCTTTGTCTGTCCCTGTGTCTTTGTGCCCTTTTGGATTTTTCCCTGCACATACCTGTCTTAAAGTTCTTCTTAATAGATTATTTTGGACTGTCCTTCCTCCTGATTTATCTGCGTTGGGGTCCTTCCCCCATGTTCCTCATGCCCCATCTGTGACAGACGGGCACATGAATTAATTAATGAATGAATGCAAAAGAAAACAGTGATGAATAATGAATGATATGATAGGAAATTAGTGGATGAAGACCACCAGACCAGATCAAGCATGATATCTTAGATGCACCAGTAAATCTTTAAACATTAAACTGTTATATTCCCTTTAAGGCATCAATCAGCAGCTGAGATGCTAAAATTATTAGATTATCATAAAAAAAAAGATTAATTATTTTAAGTAATTTATATATTATAATTATATTGAGGTACAATCCTAATTTGACCTAAAGTTTCTTTGGTAAACTATTTCTTAATCTACTGCATCAGCCCCAAAATCCCAGGTTGTGTTGTTCACCTGAAGGTCTCAGATGGAGGAGGGCGGCTCTGGAGAGGAGAGGGTTCTCCTCCTGCAGATCTCCTTCGGGCCTTCTCGGGTGTCGGCTCCACGTGGCGGTGGCGGCCAGTCTAGGCCGCTTCGTCTTACTTCTCTTTGTCGCAGCAGCATCTTCACACACCTCACTGGGCTGAGTGTGCTGGTTTCAGAGTTCCTCCAGTCCTAACTATTGTTGTGTTGGAACTCAGGTGCTGAGCAGCTTCTTCAGAAAGTTCTGGTCCTCAGAGTCGGCTGGACGCTTCACATTCAGGCCTGGAGGTCTGGCTGGGGGGGGGTTGGAGTCTCTGATGGTGTTAAGGGGCATTGGGAATAATAATGCACTCAGATTGTGATTTAATAAACTGGTTTAGGTGGTCTGAATTGACACCCAAACTCCGTGGGTCAATTTTTCGTGAGCGTTTGCAGGCCTATGTAAATCAGAAACTTGTCATACAACTTTCCATTAGACAGTGACCTGGGTGTTGATCTGCGTTCATGGGAACAGGATTTTTAGTTAGTCAGCCACTCTGTGGCAGATATACAACTCTTCTTGACCATATCATTTTCATCTTCTATCATGCTACATCCTGCAGGACTTCGGACCATAATTTTCCTGCTAAAGGTTTCAGGGACGATGTTTGAATTTAGAAGTCAGAAGGAATCCAACAGGAATGGACGGCTCTGAGCTTCCTGCAGAGACTCACAGCAACTGAATCTGTTTGGGTTTGGACTGTTGGTCGGACACAACAAGACATGTAGATGAAAATATGATGAGATGTGAAATAAAGATGTTAACACATGTAGCAGAAATAACCACTGACAGCTTTAATCTGATAGGAACATCAGTCATTGTAATCTGTAATCTGTCAGCAGCTTCTTATCAAATTAAAGTTTAACAGCATGACAGTGTTTCACAGAAATGCACTTCAGAGAAGTTCACCAGAGGCCACAGAGCGTCAACATCATCTTTAATGGACTAAAACTTTATTAACAAAGTAAAAAATACTGAATCAAGTTCAAACCAAACCATCAGGAACCAGAACCAGTTCAACACCAGTTTACCAGCAGTTTGAAAGCAGTTTAAACCAGTTTAAAATCAGTTTAAGACCAGTTTGAACCAGTTTAAACCAGTTTAAAAGCAGCTGTCTACAAGTGGACAGAAGGACGTCGTCGAGGACGTGGAGCGAGGCGAGGCTGCTTTTCACAATCTGTTACGTTTGATCCGAGCCTCTTTTGATCAGCACATTTAAGAAATCACCAAGATCGCCTTTTTCCACCTACGTAACGTCAGCTGAAGTCAGGTCTTTCCAGTCCACGGCTGATGCAGAGATCCTAATTCACGCCTTTGTTTCATCCACACTTGAGTATTGGAATGTTTTGTTGTCTGGTCTGCAGCATGTTAGCACTAAAAGGATTCAGATGGAGAGAATAACCTCCAGGAGGACAGAGGGTCTGAGGACAGAGGGTCTGAGGACAGAGGGTCTGAGGACAGAGGGACTGAGGAGAGAAGGACTGAGGACAGAGGGACTGAGGACAGAGGGTCTGAGGACAGAGGGACTGAGGAGAGAGGGACTGAGGAGAGAAGGACTGAGGACAGAGGGACTGAGGACAGAGGGTCTGAGGAGAGAGGGACTGAGGACAGAGGGTCTGAGGACAGAGGGACTGAGGACAGAGGGACTGAGGAGAGAAGGACTGAGGACAGAGGGACTGAGGACAGAGGGTCTGAGGACAGAGGGACTGAGGACAGAGGGACTGAGGACACAGGGTCTGAGGACAGAGGGACTGAGGAGAGAAGGACTGAGGACAGAGGGACTGAGGACACAGGGTCTGAGGACAGAGGGACTGAGGACAGAGGGACTGAGGACACAGGGTCTGAGGACAGAGGGACTGAGGAGAGAAGGACTGAGGACAGAGGGTCTGAGGACAGAGGGACTGAGGACAGAGGGACTGAGGACACAGGGTCTGAGGACAGAGGGACTGAGGACAGAGGGACTGAGGACAGAGGGTCTGAGGACAGAGGGACTGAGGACAGAGGGACTGAGGAGAGAAGGACTGAGGACACAGGGTCTGAGGACAGAGGGACTGAGGAGAGAAGGACTGAGGACAGAGGGTCTGAGGACAGAGGGACTGAGGACAGAGGGACTGAGGAGAGAAGGACTGAGGACACAGGGTCTGAGGACAGAGTGTCTGAGGACAGAGGGACTGAGGATAGAGGGTCTGAGGACAGAGGGACTGAGGACAGAGGGACTGAGGACACAGGGTCTGAGGACAGAGGGACTGAGGACAGAGGGACTGAGGATAGAGGGTCTGAGGACAGAGGGACTGAGGACAGAGGGACTGAGGACACAGGGTCTGAGGACAGAGTGTCTGAGGACAGAGGGACTGAGGACACAGGGTCTGGGGTCAAAGAGCTTGTATGGAGCTGTTGGTTGAATCTGTGAGTCTGTGAGGAGTCAAATATCTGATGTGTTTTCATTCACACCTGCACTGAGAGACACTTTCCTGCAACATGTCCTTGGAAGTTTGGCAACGACCCTCAGGAGCCAATTTATATTCAGGAAAATATCGTGGGGGACCTGTGGAGTACATCGGTGACGGAAGAACAGGAGACATTTCCTGATTTAGTGGTTGAGAGAATTGGGAACGTGACAGCGATAAGATGGAGGTAAAGCTCAGCTTGCCTGATGTGCTTGGCGTGGTGGAGGCCCCTCCCTGCTGTTTGAGCTTCACTGAAGCCAAATCCTCATGTGTTTGCTCCTCTTCCTCCTCCAACCGCTGCTGCTTGATACGGATATTTGTAACTGTCAAAGCTCAACCTCGTCTGCAGTGACACTCCAGACTTTCAACTGGCCAAATATACGAGAGACAGCTCCAGAAAACAAATCATATTCACAATCATTGAACATACAAAGAAAAAGATTCCCTCATTTGATTGGCTGGGCCTGGGCCTATCAGGGCCTGCCTGTACAGCCACAAGATTATCAGGCTCTTATGTTAAAGACGCTAAGTGAGTCTGTTTTATAACTCTTGGTCCCACTGTAGTTATACACTACTACTGTAAAGAAACAGATAGGGTGTCAGATCAATAATAAGTGAATTATTTTCCCTCCACTAATCTGTCTGTACAATACTGATGAAGACGACGATCATCTTCAGCCTCACAAAGACAACAGTAGCTGTGGTCACATGGACGATATTTCTTCAGTCCGACTGAAATCATTCTGATTAGATAAAAGGTGGGAAACTAAAGTCACGAGTGTGAAGGCCATGTCAGTCATCCAACCGATATTCTTTTACAATCGGGAATCAGGTTTTTTTAACATGTTTAACAATTAACAACAAGATATTTGAATTCACTCACCACCTGTAATTGTTCGCCTGCTACAAGTACATGAGGGTCATTAGTAGGTGGGAAACTAAGGTTCACCCACCAGCCACAGCTCGTCTGTTAGAAATCCACCAGCCCCTTTAACGTTACATGGAATAAGTTAGAGTAGAAAGTCCTGCTGTTACAAGCATGTGGCTCACGCTGGCTGGATGGCTCCTATCATGTTCATTCAGATAACGTCAGCTACGTTAACGTCCCTCCCAGAAACTCGTTCACCACTGAATCAGATGAAGATGAAGCTCCATTTGAATCATCTTCACCAGTAACAGCTGAACTGTTGGCTGCAGATGTAAAATCTAATCTCGCTGTGGTTTTAGGTCTAAATGCTTCAATATCAAGTGTATCAATAAGTTAATTATATCTCTGTGCTGTGGTTAGTGGCGGAGTCCGCCACTGGTTCAGACTCAGATGGCCTTCACACTCGTGACAAATTGACATGAAAGGATGCAGCATGTAATCAGCCTCACTGTTTCATGTTCACTCTCCTGCAGCCGTATCAGAGCTGCATTACAGTTCTTTACAGATGGTAACCAGAGAGGGCAGTATTTGGATGAAATGTAATTAAAATGTCTTCAGTTACTTTTGAGTATTTTGTCATTTGTATTTAGCTGGAAACAGTAACAAAATACTTTAAGAGCTTGTATTTGTGTATCTGAAATACTTAAAATACATTATTTAATAGTTTAGTTTATTTGAGAGAAGTGGCAGTGCAAATGAATAAATACATAAGGTAGAAGAAATGCCAGAATTAGCCATGAGGCTATTTTTCATCTATAGTCCCTGGCCAAGGTGTTAAAAAGGCTTCCTAAAATATATCAAAGGCAAAAATAAAATAGGTCATGCAGTTTAAAGGTTGGAAAAGGACACACAGTTGTTAAGAAACAGTAAAAGCAATAGTGACATATGTACATATAGAACAACATCGCAAACAAGCAGGACATAGAGATAGCAGCAGCAAAAGAGAGTTTATTGCTGAAGTGTATTAATCATCCATTGTTTTAATTGGTTACTGAAAAAGTTTCTTTCTCTTCCTTGTTTTTTTGTGCAAATCAACAGACAATTGTGATGCGCTGATTTGCAGTTATGTCGACCAGCAATGCAGATCACAAACATTGACATTCTGGTTAAGGGCGGATGGGTTGCAGGTTGGTGAAATAGTACGTCATTAATGGGGAAAATATGAATTACATTCTCTAAAACATGCGATCCCACCCAAGTGTCTCCACGAGAGACAGCAGCGTAACTTTATTGATCATTTAAATCTCTAGACACGCTGCCACGATCGATCAGGATCTAATGTTCATCAATGGTCTGTGTTCTTCTACACACATTAACATACAGTCCAGGTTCATACAGTGATGTAGTTTGGAGTGAAGCAGCCGTGCCCCTGATAAATCCTGAGCTCCACGAGAGCTGTCTAAAAAATCTTATTTCAGAAGCAAAAAATATTCCCCTCTCAACTTTATAACTACAGTTTTTAGTTTTGCTGCTTGAATGTCACTCGATATTTGCTGCATTTGTTTTAACATTTTGGAAGGAAAAAGTCACCAGACTGACAGACAGGTCACCAACTACAAACCTAAAGACCCCCACTCCATGACTGACTTGCGCCTGGCCAACGGCCTGAGTGAGGCCTGGGCCTCTCCACAACTGCCCACCTCAGAGGCCCCCTCCTCTCCTACCACAGTGACGCCTCTCTCTATCCTGGAAAGGGATGTCAAAAGACTCTTCAAGAGACCGAACCCCCGTAAAGCAGTCAGGCCAGACTCTCCATCCACCCTGAAGCACTGTGCTGACCAGCTGTCTCCGGTGTTCACAGTAATCTTTAAAACCTCACTGGAGCCATGCCACATACCAGCCTGCCTCATAAACTCCATCATTCTCCCTGTCCTCCAAAAAACAAGGACCTCAGCACTTAATGACTACAGACCTGTTGACCTGACCTGAGTCATTTGAGCGCCTTGTGCTGCCCCACCTCAAATCCATCACTGACCGGCTCCTGGACCCCATGCAGTTCACCTACAGAGCCAACAGGTCTGTAGATGATGCAGTCAACTTGGCCCTCCACTTCATCCTCCAGCATCTGGACTCGGCAGGAACCTACGCCAGGATCCTGTTTGTGGATTTCAGCTCTGCCTTCAACACCATCATCCCGGCTCTGCTGCAGGACAAGCTCTCCCAGCTGAGCGTGCCTGACTCCACCTGCAGGTGGATCACAGACTTCCTGTCCGACAGGAGGCAGCAGGTGAAGCTGGGGAAACATGTCTCTGACTCCAGGACCATCAGCACCGGTTCCACTCAAGGCTGCGTTCTTTCCCCTCTACTCTTCTCCCTGTACACCAACAGCTGCACCTCCAGTCACCAGTCTGTCAAGCTCCTGAAGTTTGCAGACGACACCACCCTCATCGGGCTCAACTCTGGTGGGGATCAGTCTGCCTACAGGTGGGAGATTGACCATCTGGTGACCTGGTGCAGCCAGAACAACTTGGAGCTCAACGCTCTCAAGACAGTGGAGATGGTTGTGGACTACAGAAAGGACCCAGCCCCACTCACCCCCATCACCCTGAGAGACTCCCCAGTCAACACTGTGGAGTCCGTCCGCTTCCTGGGCTCCATCATCTCCCAGGACCTCAAGTGAGAGCTGAACATCAGCTCCATCACCAAGAAAGCACAGCAGAGGATGTACTTTCTGCGGCAGCTGAAGAAATTCAACCTGCCGAAGGCGATGATGGTGCACTTCTACACTGCCATCATCGAGTCCTTCCTCACCTCCTCCATCACCGTCTGGTACGCTGCTGCTACTGCCAAGGACAAGGGCAGACTGCAGCGTATCATTCGCTCCACAGAGAGGGTGATTGGCTGCAGTCTACCGTCTCTCCAGGACCTGTACGCCTCCAGGACCCGGAGGCGTGCAGGGAAGATTGTTTGAGACTCTCCCCTCTGGCAGGAGGCTGCGCTCCATCAGGACCAAAACCTCTCGCCACAAGAACAGTTTCTTCCTGTCTTCAGTTGGCCTGATCAACAAGGCCCGGGACCCCCACTGACACAGACCCTTATCCCCAAACAGACACTACGCGTTACATTAACGCACAGACCCCCGGCGAAATGCGTTACATTAACGCACACTTGTGGACTTTAGTCTATACTAAACCATACACACACAATTTTTTGCACATTACTCACAGTTTTAGTTTTATTCATTTATTCATTATCATCTACAAATATATATTGCACATGTTTAGTAATATTTCATATTCTGTACTGTTAATTAAACTTACTACTACTACTTAGCACTAGTACTCTACTACTTTAACTTACTATATTTATGCATACCCTTGCACCTTGCACTACTTGTCTTGTCTGTACTTGTCTGTACCAATACACCACAGCAAATTCCTTGTATGTGAAAACCTTCTTGGCAATAAACCCAATTCTGATTCTGATTCCGAGCTGTATTTGTAACTGTAGAATTTACTGTATTGTATTAGCTGCAGTAGAAATGTAAAGTAGTAACAACAATAATGTCAGTAATACTGGTCATTTACTGTTGAGTGTTTTTATCCACTAGATGTCACTGTGATTATTTGACAGTTAAATAAGAGGTAAGAGCATCATCATGTCGTCATGGCGACCATCAGTAGCATCATCTGGATACCCTTGCACTTCCTCTGACTAACCACAGGGTGGTGGTCTTTCTCTTTGATGTTTAATGTCAGCACCAGCAGCAAACACACAAATCCAGCATATGATGGACTTTAGTTTGACGTCTATCACTCAGCCATGGTGGAAGAGCTTATTTATTGGTGTGACACCTATCTGACACCGTAGAGAGACATGTAATGTCAGACATGTCTTGTCTGCTGATACAGCTGCAACATGTTGTCATTCTTCCAACAGTTTTTCATGGTGACAATGATCAAACTGTTCAGAGTTATAACATACATAATAGAACAAACACCCTTAAAATAATATGAAATGTATCAGAACTGTTCCTCAAGCTTCTTAAAGGAACAGACGGACATTTGTCTGGTCAGGTTTGACAGTTTTCTTCCATTAAAAAGACATATGAGAAAACATTTTCAAAAATTCAACTTTATAAAAAAATCGTTATGGAGATGGTAGTTCATAATACATTTTATTAATATCACAAAAGCTGACATGTATCAAAGATAATTAATAAGAAATTCAGTTCAAGCATTCTGATTGTACCAAAGATTTTCAGATTATACCAAAACTACAATGTTCAGATTGTAAAGCAGCTTCAAACTGTTTAAAAAAGTAATTAAACCAAAAATACAACATAAAATCTGATATGACTAAATTGATTTACAGTGTACAAAAAGAATGACAGTAGACAGCTGTCATTATAACAGGCCTTTTTCACAGAAGACATTTTGACATGTCACAGGTGTAAACAATAAAATACTGATGCTGAATTCCATTAAACTGCTTCAGTTTCAGGGTCCTGGTATTGTTCCTGTTGGCTCACTGTCACACCATCATGGCTTACTGGGACACTTGGATAGAACAGAGCCATGGTTAATGTTATTAGTGACATCTGAGCTTTTCATACTATGATAAGTCAAAATGGTTACTGTGAAAAAGGCCTGTTGAGGCCTATTTTAGTTCCTAAGCAGACATTAACCACTGAGGCATCAGATCAGAAAACACTCATGTGTTGTTTTGGAGGGCACTGACAAATAACCCTTTTGTCATTTTTGTATGAGGACTTGTTGGCACTCATCACCAGAAAGTGTAGACTGTAAAGTGAACCTATGATGGCTAAAATCCCCATAAATAAAGTCCATGATTGTGACCTCCAGGTGGGTCGTCATTGTCGGTCTCTGGGCTCAGTTCAACTTTGTGTGGGTGGAGGGCTCAGTGGAAAAAAGGCTTACAGACAACAAGAGAAAAAACCAACAACCACAGAGAGGAAGAGGAGCTCATGAGTGTGAACAGCAGCAGATATGAATCTGCTCTCAGTGGTTATTAGGACTCGTAAAAAAACTGTTGACAGCAAATCAACACGTCTTTCCCTGCAGCAGACGGGCTGTGTGGGTTTCTGCTCTGCAGCCTCCTCACTGTTAGCTGTGCTTTCTCACATTAACGAAAGCACAGTTAAAACCGTGGACTCTGAATAAAGGATCAGTCCAGGAACTTAAGTTGGATTTCAGCGCTCAGTACTCACTGTCTCAGCTTTGATCTGTGTTATTAATCTGTGAGAGAAACACCTACAATCCTCAACTCAGAGCTGAGAAGCTCAAATAAAATATCCATTTGATCTTGACATAGCTGTAAGAGTTAAGAGGCATTTTCTTGGTTCAGAAAAAAATAAACAAAGACATCATTTTGCCAAACTTCAACCCTCAGCCTGACTGATGAAGATGCTGTGTCATCATTTTCTAGCAGTTGTAGCTTCAGAGCAGATCGCTATGCTGTTTGTTCATGTCTTTAAACAACAGTGTCGTCAGCGTAGAGTCGAACATCCACACTGACACAATTGTAAAAAGGGTTCAGCACTGAATCTGGTGGCTCACCCACATCGACTGACTTGTATATAACAGTTATATGTTGATGTCTGCTTCTCTTTTTGCAGCTTTGTTGTCCTTGTTTAGCTGTTTGCTTGTATTCAGATCTTCCTGGACATTTGTTCTCAGCGCTGTGTGAAAGTATATTGAGAGATATTTAAAACCAGTCAAATTACTTGTAGGTGTCAACATACATGGACAATGAAGTGGATTCTGTTTCTGA
Source organism: Lateolabrax maculatus (assembly GCA_031216445.1). Classification (NCBI taxonomy): domain Eukaryota; kingdom Metazoa; phylum Chordata; class Actinopteri; order Acropomatiformes; family Lateolabracidae; genus Lateolabrax; species Lateolabrax maculatus. The sequence continues at coordinate 1,334,467 of CM062203.1, read as the reverse complement.
TTATTTGCTATGAAGCCAAACTGAAATCCATGAAAAAAAAGATGGTTATAAAACACAGACACTGTGATTCTTCAGTTTATTGAGAATGTTACAGTGAAAGAATTTGACAAACCTGCCACACTCTGCATAATGTATTAAAAAGAAACACAAGAACAGAAGAAATACTATAAAGAAAAAAAATATCTACCAGCTAATGATTCAGCTTCATTTGCTATTATTATACAAGTTACAATTAAAAGGAAATAAAGTGTAGAAAGTGGAAATAAAGAGTATCAAAATAACACTATATCACAGAATTTACACTTAGTAACTACAAATATATATGTTTGTATATGTATTTATAGGTATAGGATGAATGTATCTAGCCTGTGCATAAAAAGATGCATTTTACAACCAACCACAACACGTCATAACTGACATTTGTGACTGCTGATCAAAGTGATAAATGAGATGAATTGATGATGTTTGATGGTGAGAGAAGGCGAGCAGGAAACAGTCAGTCAGCATGTGTTCAGTTGGTGGACGGTCCCTTGTTTCTGAGGATCATCAGCACAGAGAGTCCACAGCAGTACACCAGACTCTTCACTATCAGCACTGTGTACAGCAGCGAGAGCAGCTTCACCCTGCACTCAGACTGGAAAGAAGCTGCTGGTGGAAGTGATGGTGGAAGTGATGGTGGAGTTGATGGTGGAAGTGTTGGTGGAGTTGATGGTGGAGTTGGTGGTGGAAGTGTTGGCGAAGGACCAAAAACCTCTGAAAGAGAAAAAGAGTCAAACAGAAATGTCAGTCCTCTGCTCCTCTGCTCTCTTTGACAGCGTCTCCACATGAAGCTGAATCACTGCTGAACACAGTCACCAAGCCTTCATTACCTTGTTCTGTTTGGGCCTCCACTGTGCCCCCCTCGTGCTTGACGGAGCACCTGTATTTATATGTGTAGACAGCGTCCCGATCAATCACTCTGATAGCGGTGGTGCATCCCGACTCTCTGTGCTCCATCTGCTCTTCCTCAGCAGGGGGCAGCTCCTCCAGAGGACCGCCCTCCTTTCGTCTTTTCCAGGAGAACTGGACCAGAGGAGGAAACATGGCTGAGGCCAGACACAGCAGGGAGCTCTTCCCCTCCAGGTGGGCTCTGGATGCTGCTGGGTACACGCTCACCACGGGCTTCACTACCTCCTCATCTGAAGTTTGACAGCAGCAACAAGCAGCACAGACACACATTCACACAGTCAACAGCAGCTTACAGCACTGCACTGCATTCAGTGTGATCCTGGAAACTACATGGACTCTGATCACTAAACTACTCATCAATACAGCACAAAGTTCACTACATGTATTCACCTTCATACCAAACACAGCTACCATGGAGTCTCATCATATGTTATATTATAATAATTATAAATTATTATTTGACATTTCAGTGTACAAAGTTCATTCACTACAATTGCACAATTATTATTCATTTTACTATATATAAGATTTATTTTGAAATATTTAATAAGTGACTTAATCATATACCCATCAAATACATTTTCATTTGAATGATTTCAACATATATAACATATTATATGTTGTCCACATCATACTTTACTCAGGTAACAAAAAAAAAAAAAAAATGGAATCAGTTTATCAAAATATTTCAAAATAACTTTTCTATAAAACACAATTAACACGATGTGTCCAGATACGTGAAATACAGACTCATATAAAAATCAGAATACTGAATATAATATGATACAATACAATTATGACTTTACCTTCATACAATGGGAGATACTGTTTCCATGTTAGGGGTGTAAATAAATAAATTACATATTTAACTTGACATAAAATATAATTGTAGTTTTGACTATTACTATATATATATATACACATGTTTATCACCATACACTTTACTCTAATTACTAAAGAAACAAATCAAGACATCAATAATTTCATAACTTCACGTAACAATTTTAACTTTTATGCAAAGTACAATGATATGTTAAATCTTAATAAAACTACCATATAATACAAGATAGAGAAATTTAAAGATAATGTAATGTAATATAATAATGTCCTGTTGAAATTACAATATGTGCTATATTATTATTGTTAATATTTACCACCATATACTAAGCAAGTATTTTAAGATACAAATATATATGTACATGTGTCATTATATATCATCTAATATTATATATATGAATTAGTATACATATATATTTATTTTAATATTATATTCAGTATCTTATTGCCTTCATGTAGAACCACATTTTCCACTAAAAGACACATGTACCATCATATCAGATACCATTGTCATAAGTTAAATTTCATCGTTTAAAAACTATGTATTAATCAATTAATCTAATTAATTCATTATCTTAAACAATCAATTTACTGGCATGTATTAAATTATGTTTAATATCATATTTTATTCTGTTTTCAAAACACAAGAGAAGCTGCTGAATTACTGAGAGGATCAAATACTGTATATTTGTAACATTGACAATATCAGACTTTTTCTATATAAATGATTTTTATCTCATGCAGAAATAAAGAATCAGTTCAGTTGTGCAGTGAGATTTAAACATCTTTTCAGGAATTATGAACCTTTTTTATGTAACAACAGCTGCACGGCTGCAAGAATCCTCTACTAATTATGACAAAACTAACATGTAAAGTCTGAAGCAGCAGAAACTCATTAAAACACATTTTAACTTGTTCAATAAAACAACTGAAGGAAAATGAATGTTTATTCTTACCTGTTACATACAGTTTAGTTCCAGAGCCAAAGATCCAGTATCTGTTTCCTCTCACAGTGAAAAAGACTGATACAAAAACCTGTCTGCTGTTGAATGTGTCAGCTGAGGTGAACCAGTCCAGATGATGAACCAGTGTCATATTTCAGCTCCATGATGTGTTTCTCTAATGTTCACATCAACATGACTGTCTCTTCTTTTATTGTCTTTTAGACACACTAGCAGTGTTGCTCTATGGATGCTAATGTCTGTCGGTCCACTACTTTAGTCCAGATGGACTGGACCTGGACCAAAGGATGGACGCATGGATTGACGTGAAATGTTGTACAGACATTCTTGGTCCCCAGAGGATGAACTTCATTAACTGACTTTGTTGATTCTGACTTTTTATCTAGCGCCACCAGCAGGTTGACACAACAATACCTCCTATTGGATGGATTACCATTTAATGTGGATCAGACATTCATGCTCCCCTCAGGATGAACAATAAATTGGTACTTTGAATCAAATCTAGGCCTACTCCATGTATTGCCTGTAGCCGTACAGATAATATAATAATATTATATATAGTATAATAAAAATGAAATAAATGAATAGCCAGTTGTTGCTGCTCCTCTGGGGAGAGAATGAGCAGTGTAGCTCTGGCGGGAGCCTGCAGGATCGGCAGAGGAGGCGAAGGCGAGAGGCGACCAAGCTCGGGACATGAGTCTCCCTCCGTGACAAAGAGAGGCTCTTATTGGCTGGCTTGAGGTTGGCTGCTAGGATTGGTTCTCAGATTTGGAGAGATGCGGCAGCAGGGGGGGAGAATTGAACCCCTTTGGGCCCAAAAATACTTTATTTTTTTTGGAGGTTCTTCACTTCCCAGTTCAAACATTTTAATAGCCCTTATTTAAATCATTAGGTCCTAAAAGTTGTAAAATTCACTAACAGAGTCAGAATTATTTCTTCGGCATCGTGAACGCACATCAGACCAACGGGACAGCGCTCGACTGGCTGCCCGGCACGCTCATATGACAGATCTGCTGGCTTCCTGCGGGCTGTAATAAAGGATAAACTGGCTGTAACTCATCACTTTATTACTTGTATTACATCTGTGGGCTGTCAGTTGTAAAGCATGTACCGTGGATGTATTAAGTCTGTTCCCAGTCTACCGGCTGTCGGCTGGTAGCCGGCAGCGCTGATACCACGGCATGACGGAAGACTACGCAGTATAATTAGTTGGAGGCTATTAACTTCCACACGGGACAAAGCCTGATTTAACATTATAATATACACCACACACTCTGCTGCGGATACTACGAACTGCAGATCATATACGTGTAGCGCCGCTACGAACACGCAGCCCGTCGGTCATGTGAGCGAGCCTGAGGCCGAGCGGTTGTGAGGCACCGCTAAAGGAAACGCAAGTGCACACGATCTATGGGCCCAACAGAGCGGGAAAATCTGAACTCCTGAATACCCCGATGTTTGCTTTATGTGCCACTGAGCAACTTCCTTAAGAATGAACATGACCTCCGACGCTGTACGCAGTTCTCTTTATACTTCCATCGGTAAACTCTCTACTGTGACCACCAGGGGGCGACTCCACTGGCTGCAAAGACAAGATTGTATTGAGGTCGATGAGAAAATGACCCGACTTCTCACTTGATTTAGTTTCCTGATGAGTTTATGGTCTCAGTTGCTAGTTTTGAGTTTTCTTCAGTACAGCAGGATGTTCATTTTGTAAATTATGGTCATATTTAGATGAAAATAAACGATAAAGCAACATATGCCATAGGGCGGGGCTACCGTGTGATTGACAAGTAGTTACCACTGATCAGGATAGAGGCAGCTGCTCTCTTATCAGACTAACATCACTTCTGTTCCCAAAACCAAAATGACGACGGACAAATCTCCGACTTCCAGCTTCAAAACGGCTGTTCACGAGCCAACGGGTGACCAAAGGCTACTGCCACTTTTTTCTTTTTTCTTTTTTTTTAAATACAGCCTATCGCCGCTTACACATATGAAGTCCGGACTGTGTGCGGAGTTGTCCATTCACACATGCAGCACAGCAGGATGTGTCCTGTCAGACGCGTTCACACTAACAGGAAATAGTCCGTCTGGTTGAGGCGAGGGCTGCAGGAGGCAGGACGTGATGCAAAACGTCCCTGCGGTTTGTAATTCAGTGTTCTTAAGATTTCCACCAGAAATAAAACCTTTATTTTACAGGAAGTCCACTCTCCTGTTGGCACTTTGCAGCAGAACGTCAAACCTCTGCAGCTTTTAGCGGCTGCGTTTATCAGCGCAGCCTCATTTCTGAACCACAGCAGCTGTGGAGGAGAGCAGCTGACTGCTGCAGGTCAACAGGTCGGACAGTTACCTGCTGCATTGGACAGGCTGACAGCCTGAAGCAGCAGGGAGAGGCAGGCTGAAGCAGCTTAAATAGGGCGGCCTGAGTGAGATCACCAATAGATGAGTAGAAGGGAATCAGCTGATCCATCAGCTGATGTGGCTCCTGGATTGCAATGGTCAGCTGATGTAGCTGGGATCTTGAGCTGAGCTTGACTCCGTGGCCTGCCTGAACTAACGCGATGCTCAATATATGGTCTTAAGTGGTTTTGTGAGGTCACAGTGACCTTTGACCACCAAAGTCTAATCAGTTCATCTTAGACTCCAAGTGGACGTTTGTGCCACATTGAAGAAATTCCTCCAGGCGTTCCTGGGATAATACCTCCATCCTCGGCTGTCGGCGGGGCTGAGTCACAAAGATTGACTTGACTTAGAAATCACTCGACATTCCCATCAGCCTCAGCTGCACTTTGAGTTTAGTGCTATGCAGCAAATGTTAGTGTGAGGCAGCAGCCTGAATGAACCAGAGAATTCTTCACTCGACACCGTTTGCAGGACACCATTGTTCTGAAACTCGTTCCCTGTAGGAGGCCATGTTTTTTAAGGTGTCAGCAGTGTTAACGGCAGTTTACATCATCGTAAAATATCAGAACTCAAACCACCCATCCAGTTAATCTGCAGAGAGAGGTTCCTGCAGGCCGGGGCGCAGAGGGAGTGGGTTAAATGAACATGGTTAACACTATACCTGGATTAACATGTTACCTTTGTGGGCGTGTTGTCTGTCTGCTTCTTCATTGCATCAGTCTGTGTAACAGCCACTGGGAAACCTCCTGGTTCTCCCAGTGACCAGTCCGCCTTGATTACACAAAGTCACTTCACCCTTTGTTCACATCAACATATTGATTTGATCAGCTTTAAATGTTAAAGTTTTCAGTAAGTTCATTCAAAATCAAGACATTAATCTACTGAAAGGTGTTAAACAACAAGTGCTGCTGCAAGTGTTTTCATTAAGAGCACATTAGTATTGTGAGGGAGGAATGGACTTTATTCCAGCAGCAGAACAAAGCATTTTAATCTTCATCTGGAACATCTGATTGGACAAAATCCAAGTATTATTATGAAACAATAAAATGTGTTTGTTACTTTAGATTCATCTGGATTATGTTTTATCTACTTTGTACTTTTATTGTTTTCTCTTTATCTTGTTTTGTGCTTGTGCTTCTGTTTCTCTCCTTTGTCCTCACTGTGTGGAACAACAATAAACCTGCTGGAATATCTGATAAAAATATAAATCAATATAATATTAAAGAAATCCCTCAGTTCAGTATGTCTGTGACTCTGGCTGAGATGGAGGTGAAACATGTGAACCTGGGCTGTGGTTTACTGCTCTCTTCCTGTCACAGACACTGTTTGACATCTGTTCATCTGCTGGTTTTTGTTCAGGCTGCAGGGATCATTTCTCACTGTGGGTATCAGCCTTCAAACAGGAGCAGTAGTAGGTGGCTGAATGAGAGGCATTAACTCTCTGGAGCTTCAACTCACAGCCGTTCTGTTTATTCACAGCTGAGAAATCAGCTTTCTGAGGATGATTGTAACCTGATTCAACTTGACCATTACTCCTAGCAATAGCCAGAATCAGTGTGAATGTTTCTGTGTCTTTCTTCTGGTACCAGTATACCCAGTCTCTATCACACTGGTCAGTTCGTCCACAGCTGAAGGAAACAGCTCCATCGACTCTCCTGGTCAGTGATAACTGGTCCTGAACCAGCTCTGCTGCCATGGCGACCAGCGCTGTAGAGAAACAGACAGGTAGATGAAGGTGAGTGTGACAGTGTTTGTTACAGGTGGAGTTTGTTGGCTCCTGATTGGCTGGAAACACTCACCTGAACACAGACAGCACAGAGCAGCAGCTGGGAGGAAAAGCATTTTGTGCAGTGGTGTTTCCTCTGGTGAACCTGGGGAGAAGTGGCGCTCTGATGCAGCTGAGGCCAAACAAGGACGAGCTGCCGGATCAGACGAGGGCCACGTGGTTTCTAACGGGTCCTCACACCTCCCATCAGCCCCTGCGGCGGACAGATAGGGCCGCTGATTGACAGCTGGGCTGAAGCTGTGCTGTGGTTTTCCGCTGAGTCGGAGAAACGCGACAAACTCAGTGAAAATGATCAGTTCAAGGCAGCAACAGATAGTTGGAGATCTCTAGTATAAAAAGTGTAAAAAGCTTCTTTTTTTCATCGTGTGCTTCGTCAAACTGAGACCTTCATTCTCCAAAATTCAGTTTGTGTTCAATCTTCAAATGTGTGAAGATGAGGGGATTCATTTATTATTGACACTATTTATCTTGGTTTTATTCTCACTATTTGAATGTTTTTTCTAAAAGCTTCTTTTTTCCCAGACGTCTCTGTTTCTCTGAACTGATTCACTGACAAGTTTCTTCGTCTTGATTTCAATCTGACAGCAGATCAAAAATCTGGGTCACGATGATGCAGAAACACAAAAACACATTCAGGTTGGTGGTGAATTTAGTAACACAGACTGTTATCTGTTGTTTAACAGCTGTGATGAAGATCCAAAACTACAAATCAGCTGGGATTTTAACCCTTAAACGTCCCCTTACAAATACCCAAACCCAACACACACACATGGTTTCTTGTTGCTCACACCTGCAGAAATACTCCAGTAAAGTACAAGTGGCTCTAATTTGTACTTTAGTCAGTACTCAGTAAATGTTGCTGGCTACTTTCCACCACTGTCTGTATGTGAGCAATATCAAACGTCACTCGATCACTAAAGTTCTACATCAAACATGAAGAAAATAACATGGTACATTTAAACTATAGGCTCTGATATTCTTCTTATTATTACATGGTCAGATCCATAGTGCTGTGAATCATGGGTAGTCTGTCTTCTGTTATAGACTTGATGTGTTTTGGATTTGGACAGTTTGCAGCTCTCGACTATGCGCTGACGTCTGGATATTTAGATTCACAAGTTTTTGGATTTGGAGGCAACAACAGAGCAAGTCTGTTAGAGTGAGAGTTGAACTTTTATTCTTGATGCGTCTGCCCACAGTTTCTTAGTGAATTACGTTCATTTGCCCGATGCTTTTGTCTAAATTCAAATTGTTCAACCTTCGTGGGAACAAAAGCTGCTTTTAGTCTTTTCTGTTTATTTAAAAGTCTTTTTTTCTCCCATCGGTTCAGTCTTCAGTCTGTTCCCTGCAGACGGATCTGATCTTTGTTTCTGTCTCATGTTTGTGTTCAAAGATATTTTTTCACTCTGTAAACTGCAATGAAACGACAGATAAAATACTGATAATCCCACTTCTGCTTCCAGTATGTTTTAAACAGTAACTTACACAAACACACTGAAAATCAACAACTCTCAATAACTCTGATTATTTATCTTCTACATTTTATTTGGACTATATGAGTATTTGAGACACAGAATAAAATCCTTCTAACAATCCAATATGTTTTTATACTTCAAATATTTTGTGCTGCCTAAATCATTTTATTGTCCAAACTGAATATTTCGGCACAGTTACAATATTTCAAGTATGACAATATTTTTACTGTATGAATATTTTTGTAAATTGAACATTTTCAATAATATTTAATATTTTCTCTGCTGCTGAATGTCTTTGTGTAATGTAAAGTTCAGTTCCACATGCTTTGGTACAGGAATATAAAATAAAAATGTTCTAAAAACAGTTTGTGTTTATTCAGTTTCATTATTATCTATACTTGTCGTCTGTGGTCTGGAGTTGTTTTCATTCAAATATTCTGATATTAATTTGTATTTACTATTAAATTGTAATTCTAATATTACAAAATAAAGACAAACTGCAGCTAATTTGGAAATTATTGAATGTTTATGATTAAATATTTAATAATAATACAATAAATAACTGAAATAAACTAAAACATACAAGTCACCAGTTTTACTTTTTTATTTTTAAGTGTATTTTTATATTTTATTTGTTCCTCTATATGAGTTGATAAAAAATAACCTGTACCTGTATCTACATGTTCAGCTGTTTTCAGGACACAACCACATGTCCTGACTGAGAGAAACCAAAATGAACTCTCTGCTATTGATTATATCATATTTTAAAATATTATAGAACATCTGATATAATATATTCTAAATGATCTTTATGTTGCTCCCAGGAACCCAGGATCCTTCCTCTGGACCGTAGCCCCCCCAGTCGACCAGGTATTGCAGCCCTCTCCCACGGCGGCGGGAACGAAGCAAGTGGTGGGTGTGTAAACGAGACCCCCGTCAATAAGGCGTGGCGGTGGAGGAGGCCGAGCAGCAGGAACCAGTGGACTTTCACGAACCGGTTTCACACGTGAAACTGGAATGGGGATAATCCAGTGGCCGAGCTGATCAGAGAGTTGTGGGCATATTCAACCCACATGAGTTGCTGGGACCAGGACGAAGGGTGCTTAGAGACTAGACATCGTAGGGCAGTCTTCATTTCTTGGTTCTTGCGCTCCGTCTGGCTGTTGGATTGAGGATGGAACCCAGATGAGAGACTGACTGTGGCCCCAATGAGTGTGCAGAACTCCCTCCAAAACAGCGACGTGAACTGAGGTCCTCTGTCGGAGACTACGTCTGTGGGAAGACCGTGGAGCCAGAACACGTGGAGGAGCACTAACTCAGCTGTCTCTTTAGCCGAGGGGAGCTTGGGCAAGGGAATGAAGTGAGCCATTTTGCTGAACCGATCTACCACTGTCAGGATGGCAGTGTGTTTGTTGGACAGTGGTAGACCGGTAACGAAGTCCAGAGAGATATGGGACCAAGATCGATGAGGCAGGGGTAGGGGGTCACATGAAACCAGCCAGAGCTTGGTGGGATGGCTTGTGTTGGCTGCAGACGGGACAAGCGTTAACGAACTCTCTGGTGTCCTCTTCCATAGTAGCCCACCAGAACCTCTGCTGCAGGACCCCCTTGGTACGCTGGATCCAAGGGTGACAGCTATGGGCCCACTGGAGAACCTCAGACCTCAGGTTCCAAGGGACGAACAGGCAGTCCTGGGGGCAGGAGCTAGGACCGGGCTGGTCCTCCAGGGCGGCCTTGACCTTATCCTCAATTTCCCATGTCAGAGAAGCAACCAAGATGGGGCCCGACAGGATGATGTCCTGGCTGAGGGTGGATTCTTCCCTCTCTATAAACTGGCGGGACAGAGCGTCAGGCTTAACGTTGCAGGAACCTGGCCGGTAGGAGAGGGAGAAGTTGAAGCGGGTAAAGAACAGAGACCACCTGGCCTGTCTCGAGTTAAGTTTTTTGGCGGACTGGATGTATTCCAGGTTCTTGTGGTCTGTCCAAACAATAAAGGGCAGACTGGTCCCCTCCAGCCAGTGGCGCCATTCCTCCAAGGCCAACTTAACAGCCAGCAGCTCTCGGTTACCAATGTCATAGTTTCTACCCCAATATCGGAGGCATCCACCTCCACAACAAACTGTCTTTCAGGGTCAGGGACTTGAGGGATGGGGGCAGAAGTAAACCGGATCTTAAGGGTCTGGAAGGCCTCCTCCGCAGAGGGGGACCACAGGAATGGCACTTTGGATGAGGTTAGGGCTGTCAGTGGGGCGGACCAGGATGTGACCGCTGATACTTTGGCAGGGTCCATTTGCACCGATCCCTGTCCCACGATGTACCCCAAAAAGGAGACCGAAGAGGAGTGAAACTCACATTTCTCAGCCTTGACAAACAGGGAGTTCTCGAGGAGGCGTTGTAGGACTGCTTGGACATGGTGGATGTGCTCCTCTTGTGACTGGGAAAAAATCAGGATATCGTCCAGATAGACGAACACATATCTGTTCGGCATCTCCCTCAGTACATCGTTTACCAAAGCCTGGTATACCGCTAGGGCGTTGGTGAGGCCGAAGGGCATTACCAGATATTCGTAGTGTCCAGTGGGAGTGTTGAACGGCATCTTCCACTCATCGCCCTCCCGGATTCGGACCAAGTGATAAGCATTGCGCAGGTCGAGCTTAGTGAAGATGGTGGCTCCCCGCAGCAACTCGAAGGCGGAGGAGATGAGTGGGTAGCAGTTCTTAACGGTGATATCGTTAGGTCCCCTGTAGTCGATGCACGGCCTCAGTGACTTGTCCTTCTTCTCCACAAAAAAGAACCCGGCACCGGCAGGTGACGAGAAGGGTCGGATGATCCCAGCGGCCAGAGAGGAGTTAAAGTACTCCTCCATAGTCTCTCTTTCAGGTGCCGATAGGGACTACAGGCGACCTCTGGGTGGAGTGGTGCCCGGGTGCAGGTTGATGGCACAGTCGTAGGGGCGGTGTGGAGGTAGAGATGTGGCCTTGGATTTACTGAATACCTCCCAGTAGTCCTGGTATTCATTTGGTACGTCCAGCAGGTCCAAAGCGGAACTGGAGCAGTCTGACCGCAGAGGCGCAGCTGCTTGTTTTAGGCAGATCCGGTGGCAAGATGGGCTCCAATCCAGGATGACTCCAGTAGACCAGTCTATGTGGGGGTTACGGCGGCGGAGCCAGGGGTAGCCTAGCACCAAGGGGAGCTGGGGCGACTGCAGGATGAGAAACCGGATGGTCTCTTGATGGTTCCCTGACAGGAGCATGCGAACTGGCGTGGTCTGATGAGTCACCGTCCCCAGTAAGTGACCATCCAGGGCGCTGGCAGGAACAGGGCAGGGCAAAGGTACTCGGTCGATACCCAACTGAAGAGCAAGGTCCTTGTCCATGATGTTGTCATCGGCACCCGAGTCGATGAAGGTGGCGAAGGTCTGCGGCCCGTCTGTGAGCAGGAGCTGCGCGTGGAACATGGGTTGTTGTTTGGAGGACAGTCTAGCGGTTCGGCTCACCAGTATGTCCCCCACTACTGATGAGCCATGCCTTTTACTGGGCACCGGGATATAAAGTGACCAGCCTGGCCACAGTATAGGCAGAGATTTCCCCAGCGGCAGCGCTCGCATTCCTCAAGCATGAGGCTGGTGTGCCCCACCTGCATAGGTTCAGCGCCCCCGGTTAGAGGCCCTGGGGTGCTGCAGGATTCTGCTCGAGGAACTCGAGCACGGGTGAAGAGACTGGGATTTGACTCACCCTTGCGTCGCTCCAGTTTCCTCGCCTGGATGCGCCTATCCAATCGGGAGATGAGTTCCACTAACCCATCCAGGGAAGATTGTAAGTCGAATAATACCAGCTCATCTTTGATATATTCCGCTAGTCCTGCCAAGAAGGCATCACACTGTGCTGCAGAATTCCAGTTACACAGGCATGCTTTCGTGCGAAACTCAATGGCTTAATCAGCAACAGTCCGGTTTCCCTGATGCAGGCTCATGAGTCCACCGGTGGCATCCGGGCCCAGGGAAACCACCCTATCGCCTATCGCCCTGCACCCCCGTGCAGCTTTGGGTTTCTCTGATCATTGTCTGGTTCATCTTCTCCCGACCTACAGGCAAAAACTAAAATCTGCAAAGCCTGTGGTCAAGACTGTGAGGAGGTGGACCGTCGAGGCAGAGCTGGAGTTACAGGCCTGCTTTGACTGCACTGATTGGAGAGTCTTTGAGGCTGCTGCTACAGACCTGGACGAGCTCACTGACACTGTGACATCGTACATCAGTTTTTGTGAGGACATGTGTGTGCCGACTAAAACCTTCTACCCATACAACAACAATAAACCCTGGTTTACTGCAAAACTCAGGCAGCTTCGTCAGGCCAAGGAGGAGGCCTACAGAAGTGGGGACCGGATCCTGTAAAACCAGGCCAGAAACACACTGACAAAGGAGATCAGGGGAGTTAAGAGGAGCTACACTGAGAAGTTGGAAAACAGGTTCTCAGACAGTGACCCTGCGTCAGTGTGGAGAGGCCTGCAGGACCTCACCAACTACAGGAGACCATCCCCCCACTCTGTAGAGAATCACCAACTGGCTGACGACCTGAATGAGTTCTACTGCAGGTTTGATCAGCCCACTCTCACACCCCCCAACTGCTCTGACATCAGACAACCACCTCCACCCCCGCCACCTCCTCACCTCCTCACCTGCTGCAACACCTCGACTCCCCAGGGACATACGCAAGGGTCCTGTTTGTGGACTTCAGCTCGGCGTTCAACACCATCGTCCCGGAAATCCTTCACCCCAAACTCTCCCAGCTCACTGTGCCAGCCTCCACCTGTCAGTGGACCACTAACTTCCTGACAGACAGGAGGCAGCAGGTGAGGCTGGGGAACTTCACATCCAGCACCCGGACCATCAGCACCGGCACCCCCCAGGGATGTGTGCTCTCCCCACTGCTCTTCTCCCTCTACACCAACGACTGCACCTCAGGAGACCCGTCTGTTAAACTCCTGAAGTTCGCAGACGACACGACGGTCATCGGCCTCATCAGGGACGAGTCTGCGTACAGACGAGAGGCTGAACAGCTGGTCCTCTGGTGTGGTCAGAACAATCTGGAGCTGAACAAGCTCAAAACTGTGGACATGACAGCCCAACAACACTGTCCCCCCCCCCCCCCCCCCCCCCCCTCACCATACTCAACAGCACTGTGTCTGTTGTGGAGTCCTTCAGGTCTCTGGGATCCACCATCTCCCAGGACCTAAAGTGGGCCTCCAACATCGACACCATCACCAGAAAGGCCCAGCAGAGGATGTACTTCCTGCACCAGCTCAGGAAGTTCAACCTGCCCCAAGAGCTGCTGATCCAGTTCTACTTTGCTATCATCCAGTCTGTTCTCTGCACTTCCATCACTGTCTGGTTTGGATCGGCCACCAAACAGGACAGGAGCAGACTACAACAACAGTCAGGGCTGCAGAAAAAGTAATTGGTGCCAGCCTGCCCTCCATCCAGGACCTGTACATCTCCAGAGTCAGGAAATGGGCAGGAAACATCACTGCAGACCATCACACCCTGGACACAACCTGTTCCAACTCCTCCCCTCTGGGAGGCTACAGAGCACTGAGAACCAAAACTACCAGAGACCAGAACAGTTTCTTCCCACAGGCCGTCACTCTGTTGAACACTTAATCATATATATATATACATATTCCACCTACCTCATGTATATAAAGTCTCCATATTTATCCAGGCATCTTTGCACTCTACATCATTGCACTAGTTCTCCACTTCATTGTCATTGTTGTGTCATGCTCATATATATACTTTGTATATATATTTATTAATATATTTGTACATAGTAGTTAAATGTTTATGCTTACCTTTGCTGTCCTTGTTTTTTGTTTATTTGTCTATTTATGTGTATGTACATTGAGAGCAACGGGAAAACTGGAGTGAAATTCCTTGTATGTGTACGCATTCATGGCCAATAAAGCTGATTCTGATTCTGATAATGTCAGTAATACTGGTCATTTACTGTTGAGTGTTTTTATCCACTAGATGTCACTGTGGTTATTTGACAGTAAAATAAGAGGTAAGAGCATCATCATGTCGTCATGGCGACCATCAGTAGCATCATCTGGATACCCTTGCACTTCCTCTGACTAACCACAGGGTGGTGGTCTTTCTCTTTGATGTTTAATGTCAGCACCAGCAGCAAACACACAAATCCAGCATATGATGAACTTTAGTTTGACGTCTATCACTCAGCCATGGTGGAAGAGCTTATTTATTGGTGTGACACCTATCTGACACCGTAGAGAGACATGTAATGTCAGACATTAGCTGCTTCAGTTTCAGGGTCCTGGTATTGTTCTCTTGGCTCACTGTCACACCATCATGGCTTACTGGGACACTTGGATAGAACAGAGCCATGGTTAATGTTATTAGTGACATCTGAGCTTTTCATACTATGATAAGTCAAAATGGCTGCTGTGAAAAAGGCCTGTTGAAGCCTATTTTAGTTCCTAAGCAGACATTAACCACTGAGGCATCAGATCAGAATACACTGATGTGTTGTTTTGGAGGGCACTGACGAAGAACACTTTTGTCATTTTTGTATGAGGACTTGTTGGCACTCATCACCAGAAAGTGTAGACTGTAAAGTGAACCTATGATGGCTAAAATCCCCATAAATAAAGTCCATGATTGTGACCTCCAGGTGGGTCTTCATTGTCGGTCTCTGGGCTCAGTTCAACTTTGTGTGGGTGGAGGGCTCAGTGGAAAAAAGGCAACAAGAGAAAAAACCAACAACCACAGAGAGAAGAGGAGCTCCTGAGTGTGAACAGCAGCAGATATGAATCTGCTCTCAGTGGTTATTAGGACTCGTAAAAAAACTGTTGACAGTGAATCAACACGTCTTTCCCTGCAGCAGACGGGCTGTGTGGGTTTCTGCTCTGCAACCTCCTCACCGTTAGCTCTGCTTTCTCACATTAACGAAAGCACAGTTATAACCGTGGACTCTGGTTAAAGGATCAGTCCAGGAACTTCAGTTGGATTTCAGTGCTCAGTACTCACTGTCTCAGCTCTGATCTGTGTTATTAATCTGTGAGAGAAACACCTACAATCCTCAACTCAGAGCTGAGAAGCTCAAATAAAATATCCATTTGATCTTGACATAGCTGTAAGAGTTAAGAGGCATTTTATTGGTTCAGAAAAAAATAAACAAAGACATCATTTTGCCAACATTCAACCCTCAGCCTGACTGATGAAGACCGTGGCTCAGTGGTAGAGCGGGGTCGTCCAATAACCCAAGGTTGGAGGTTTGATCCCCGCTCTCCCTCCCGAAGATTGGTGGACTGACAGCTGGTGGGGTGGCAGTCCACCTACTTGCCACGGCCGAGGCGCCCTTGAGCAAGGCACCGCACCCCCAATTGCTCCCCGGGCGCTGTGAACTGCTGCCCACTGCTCCAGTGTGAATATGGCACCTGTCTCTTTGTGTGACTATGTGCATGTGTGTGTTCGTACAGGTGCCACTGGATGGGTTAAATGCGGAGAAACAATTTCACACTTGGGTGATAAATAAAGTTAAATAAAATAAATTAAAAAAAAAATAAAGATGCTGTGTCATCATTTTCTAGCAGTTGTAGCTTCAGAGCAGCTCGCTCTGCTGTTTGTTCATGTGCGTAAACAACAGTGTCGTCAGCGTAGAGTCAAACATCCACACTGACACAATTATAAAAAGGGTTCAGCCTGAATCTGGTGGCTCACCCACATCTACTGACTTGTATATAACAGCTATATGTTGATGTCTGCTTCTCTTTGTGCAGCTTTGTTGTCCTTGTTTAGCTGTTTGCTTGTGTTCAGATCTTCCTGGACATTTGTTCTCGGCGCTGTGTGAAAGTATATTGAGAGCTACTTACAACCAGTCAAATTACTTGTAGGTGTCAACATACATGGACAATGAAGTGGATTCTGTTTCTGATTATTTGCTATGAAGCCAAACTGAAATCCATAAAAACAAAGATGGTTATAAAACACAGACACTGTGATTCTTTAGTTTATTGAGAATGTTACAGTGAAAGAATTTGACAAACCTGCCACACTCTGCATAATGTATTAAAAAGAAACACAAGAACAGAAGAAATACTATAAAGAAGAAAATATCTACCAGCTAATGATTCAGCTTCATTTGCTATTATTATACAAGTTACAATTAAAAGGAAATAAACCAGAGTATCAAAATAACACTGAACCACAGGATTTATACATAATATTATATACTGGAAATATATACGTGTATATAAACATTTGTGACTGCTGATCAAAGTGATAAATGAGATGAATTGATGATGTTTGATGGTGAGAGAAGGCGAGCAGGAAACAGTCAGTCAGCATGTGTTCAGTTGGTGGACGGTCCCTTGTTTCTGAGGATCATCAGCACAGAGAGTCCACAGCAGTACACCAGACTCTTCACTATCAGCACTGTGTACAGCAGCGAGAGCAGCTTCACCCTGCACTCAGACTGGAAAGAAGATGCTGGTGGAAGTGATGGTGGATGTGGTGGTGGAGGTGTTGGTGGAGTTGCTTTTGGAGGCGTTGGTGGAGTTGCTGGTGGAGGTGTTGGTGGAGTTGCTGGTGGAGTTGCTGGTGGAGGTGTTGGTGGAGTTGCTGGTGGAGGTGTTGGTGGAGTTGATGGTTGAGTTGATGGTGGAAGTGTTGGTGGAGTTGCTGGTGGAGGTGTGGGTGGAGGTGTTGGTGGAGTTGCTGGTGGAAGTGTTGGTGGAGGTGTGGGTGGAGGTGTTGGTGGAGTTGCTGGTGGAAGTGTTGGTGGAAGTGTTGGTGGAGGTGTTGGTGGAGTTGCTTTTGGAGGTGTTGGTGGAGTTGATGGTTGATTTGATGGTGGAAGTGTTGGTGGAGGTGTGGGTGGAGGTGTGGGTGGAGTTGGTGGTGGAAGTGTTGGCGAAGGACCAAAAACCTCTGAAAGAGAAAAGGAGTCAAACAGAAATGTCAGTCCTCTGCTCCTCTGCTCTCTTTGACAGCGTCTCCACATGAAGCTGAATCACTGCTGAACACAGTCACCAAGCCTTCATTACCTTGTTCTGTTTGGGCCTCCACTGTGCCCCCCTCGTGCTTGACGGAGCAGCTGTATTTATATGTGTAGACAGATTTAAACATCTTTTCAGGAATTATGAACCTTTTTTATGTAACAACAGCTGCACGGCTGCAAGAATCCTCTACTAATTATGACAAAACTAACATGTAAAGTCTGAAGCAGCAGAAACTCATTAAAACACATTTTAACTTGTTCAGTAAAACAACTGAAGGAAAATTAATGTTTATTCTTACCTGTTACATACAGTTTAGTTCCAGAGCCAAAGATCCATCCTCCCACAGTGAAAAAGACTGATACAAAAACCTGTCTGCTGTTGAATGTGTCAGCTGAGGTGAACCAGTCCAGATGATGAACCAGTGTCATATTTCAGCTCCATGATGTGTTTCTCTAATGTTCACATCAACATGACTGTCTCTTCTTTTATTGTCTTTTAGACACACTAGCAGTGTTGCTCTATGGATGCTAATGTCTGTCGGTCCACTACTTTAGTCCAGATGGACTGGACCTGGACCAAAGGATGGACGCATGGATTGACGTGAAATGTTGTACAGACATTCTTGGTCCCCAGAGGATGAACTTCATTAACTGACTTTGTTGATTCTGACTTTTTATCTAGCGCCACCAGCAGGTTGACACAACAATACCTCAACTATTAGTATATTATAGTATACTATAACTATAGTATATAGTTTTTTTTATTTGAAAAATCTTGGATTACTATGCCACTAACTACTACTAACAACAACAAATTATGTTTATCATTGTCACGCAGCAACTGGAGGGACGGACATGCAGCGGGGGGCACAGAGGTCATCCAGGGTGAGCCTGGCCCCCCAGTGACTTCCCATAACGCCGGGTCTCAGTTGCTCTTCCTGAAGTTTTCCCCTGTAAAGGGGATAAGAAATATGTTTTGTTGAACTGTTGGAGGCGTTTATCAGCGCAGCCTCATTTCTGAACCACAGCAGCTGTGGAGGAGAGCAGCTGACTGCTGCAGGTCAACAGGTCGGACAGTTACCTGCTGCATTCACACATTGCTCACCCGGACTTTGTACTCGGGGGCTGCGGGTTAAAGTCCGTTTAAAGTCCCTCCAGCTGACGAGGACATTTGTGTTCACACATACACCGTGACCGGAAAATGTCCGGACAGTGTCCGGGTAACAGTGCCTGTGTTAAAGGGCGTTATGGCGTCCGCCCTGCAGCCGAGGAGGAAAACAGAGAAGAACCGAGTTGCTGAGGCTGCCGAGCCGGACTCCAGGGCTCGGATCCTGGAGTTCATGGTGGCGAGCGATGACTGGATGTTGGATAAGGAGAATAGATGGTGTCATGTTCCTGGTCCGGAGCCGGCTGCTGGAGGTGGGACGGCAGGGAGGTGCAGGAGCAGCGTGACCTTCAGACACGGACAGCTTCCTCTGCTTCAGATTGCTGATGGTGAGTCCGTGATGCAGTCATGGTGGACGGGGATCCACATGCGAGCAGCAGGTGAGTTCAGGCAGGTAGCTGACAGCCTGAAGCAGCAGGGAGAGGCAGGCTGAAGCAGCTTAAATAGGGCGGCCTGAGTGAGATCACCAATAGATGAGTAGAAGGGAATCAGCTGATCCATCAGCTGATGTGGCTCCTGGATTGCAATGGTCAGCTGATGTAGCTGGGATCTTGAGCTGAGCTTGACTCTGTCACCTGCCTGAACTAACATGATGCTCAATAATGGTCATAAGTGGTTTTGTGAGGTCACAGTGACCTTTGACCTTTGTCCACCAAAGTCCCCAATTCATCACTCGTCAGCGTTTGCAGGACAGCATTGTTCTGAAACTCGTTCCCTGTAGGAGGCCATGTTTTTTAAGGTGTCAGCAGTGTTAACGGCAGTTTACGTCATCGTAAAATATCAGAACTCAAACCACCCATCCAGTTAATCTGCAGAGAGAGGTTCCTGCAGGCCGGGGCGCAGAGGGAGTGGGTTAAATGAACATGGTTAACACTATACCTGGATTAACATGTTACCTTTGTGGGCGTGTTGTCTGTCTGCTTCTTCATTGCATCAGTCTGTGTAACAGCCACTGGGAAACCTCCTGGTTCTCCCAGTGACCAGTCCGCCTTGATTACACAAAGTCACTTCACCCTTTGTTCACATCAACATATTGATTTGTGCAGCTTTAAATGTTAAAGTTTTCAGTAAGTTCATTCAAAATCAAGACATTAATCTACTGAAAGGTGTTAAACAACAAGTGCTGCTGCAAGTGTTTTCATTAAGAGCACATTAGTATTGTGAGGGAGGAATGGACTTTATTCCAGCAGCAGAACAAAGCATTTTAATCTTCATCTGGAACATCTGATTGGACAAAATCCAAGTATTATTATGAAACAATAAAATGTGTTTGTTACTTTAGATTCATCTGGATTATGTTTTATCTACTTTGTACTTTTATTGTTTTCTCTTTATCTTGTTTTGTGCTTGTGCTTCTGTTTCTCTCCTTTGTCCTCACTGTGTGGAACAACAATAAACCTGCTGGAATATCTGATAAAAATATAAATCAATATAATATTAAAGAAATCCCTCAGTTCAGTATGTCTGTGACTCTGGCTGAGATGGAGGTGAAACATGTGAACCTGGGCTGTGGTTTACTGCTCTCTTCCTGTCACAGACACTGTTTGACATCTGTTCATCTGCTGGTTTTTGTTCAGGCTGCAGGGATCATTTCTCACTGTGGGTATCAAACAGGAGCAGTAGTAGGTGGCTGAATGAGAGGCTTTAACTCTCTGGAGCTTCAACTCACAGCCGTTCTGTTTATTCACAGCTGAGAAATCATCTTTCTGAGGATGATTGTAGCGATAATTAACTTGACAATTATTCTTGGTAATACGCAGAATCAGTGTGAATGTTTCTGTGTCTTTCTTCTGGTACCAGTATACATAATCGTCATAACACTGGCCAGTTCGTCCACAGCTGAAGGAAACAGTTTCACCGACTCTCCTGGTCAGTGATAACTGGTCCTGAACCAGCTCTGCTGCCATGGCGACCAGCGCTGTAGAGAAACAGACAGGTAGATGAAGGTGAGTGTGACAGTGTTTGTTACAGGTGGAGTTTGTTGGCTCCTGATTGGCTGGAAACACTCACCTGAACACAGACAGCACAGAGCAGCAGCTGGGAGGAAAAGCATTTTGTGCAGTGGTGTTTCCTCTGGTGAACCTGGGGAGAAGTGGCGCTCTGATGCAGCTGAGGCCAAACAAGGACGAGCTGCCGGATCAGACGAGGGCCACGTGGTTTCTAACGGGTCCTCACACCTCCCATCAGCCCCTGCGGC
Source organism: Lateolabrax maculatus (assembly GCA_031216445.1). NCBI lineage: Eukaryota > Metazoa > Chordata > Actinopteri > Acropomatiformes > Lateolabracidae > Lateolabrax > Lateolabrax maculatus. Next base: position 1,313,677 of record CM062203.1, on the reverse strand, counting down.
GGACAGATAAGGCCGCTGATTGACAGCTGGGCTGAAGCTGTGCTGTGGTTTTCCGCTGAGTCGGAGAAACGCGACAAACTCAGTGAAAATGATCAGTTCAAGGCAGCAACAGATAGTTGGAGATCTCTAGTATAAAAAGTGTAAAAAGCTTCTTTTTTTTCATCGTGTGCTTCATCAAACTGAGACCTTCATTCTCCAAAATTCAGTTTGTGTTCAATCTTCAAATGTGTGAAGATGAGGGGATTCATTTATTATTGACACTATTTATCTTGGTTTTATTCTCACTATTTGAATGTTTTTTCTAAAAGCTTCTTTTTTCCCAGACTTCTCTGTTTCTCTGAACTGATTCACTGACAAGTTTCTTCGTCTTGATTTCAATCTGACAGCAGATCAAAAATCTGGGTCACGATGATGCAGAAATACAAAAACACATTCAGGTTGGTGGTGAATTTAGTAACACAGACTGTTATCTGTTGTTTAACAGCTGTGATGAAGATCCAAAACTACAAATCAGCTGGGATTTTAACCCTTCACCCACTCAGCATGAATGAATTAAGGCCCCAGAACTGGAACACAGACCTGAAAAGCAGCTTTTTATTCTTGCTGTTATTAATTATTACAAAGAGACATTTTGCTGCTGTCGTGTCATAAAAAACACAACATGTATTGTTGTTGCTGCTGTGGGGATTATAACTGTCACACTGCTCCCCTCTAGTGTACTATTACAACTACTACTACTACTACTGCTACTACGACCACCAGCAGGCATTTGTCCAGCAGGAGTTCAGCTTGTTACAGCAGGAACAGCTCAGGTGTAACAACATGAACCATGGCTCTGTTCTGTCAGTGAACCAGCCACTAACGTGTCCATTATTAAGGTTCTTCACCTGGGATTTTCCTGCCATCAGAGTCCAAATGTCTGTCATGAAAACGGTCTGTCCTACAACTACTGCTGCGTGTTTGTAATGGAGGAGCTGCTCAAAGATCCAGGAAAACACATTACAGCACTGCATGCAAAGTACTTGAAATGTTGTAAACGTAGTATATGATGATGATACTGTATAGAATTAGTATGTATGGTTTGGGACAGAGCGCCTGAATACTGCTGTCAGGAATAAAAAACCCACGCAGCTTCACTTACAGGGCCTTTTACTGCTGCTGCTACAACTGCTACCATAACTACTACTCCCACCACAGTATACTAATACTCCTAGTACTGTTGCTACTGTTGCTGCCACTGTAACTGCTGCTTCAGTGAGTCACTGCAGCCACTAGAGAGCAGCAGTAGAACATGAGACACGTTTATTCATGGAGCACATTTCATTAAAGGTGAACTGATTTACATTATATTTTAATCTGCAGCAGGAAACATGTACAGAAGTATGGAATAAATCACACACCAGCAGAGGTGGAATGTAACTAAGTACATTTACTCAAGTAAAAGTGCACTTAAGTACCAATTTGAACACAAATCAATCAAGATTTTTACACACATGAGGAGTTTCTAAGCAAACGATCAATGGATTAATGGAGAAAATAATCAGCAGATGGATCCAGAATGAAAATAATCATCAGCTGCAGTCCGATACAAAACAGTTCAAAATGAGCTCCAACAGTGAAATCCTGCTTTTCCATGAATGAGGAGGAATAATAATCTAATGATAGAATATATAATAGTACAACAGGACTGAACAGGTTACTGCACCTAAAACAGATTCAAATTTCAAAATAAAACGCAGATATTGAAAAATGAGCAAAGAGAGCAATGAAATATGAGCTGACATGACAGGACTAACTCAAGTCAGACAACACAGAAACATCAGTGAAGGGAGTGAGACAGTCAGCTGCAGAGACAACACACTAAAACACTCACATATTATTTATATACATTTCTATGAATCCTAATGATAATATTTATATATATATATATTATTTATGGACGGGGCGTCACTCATTATTCCTCGTTGAGAACATTTTATGATAGCCATTATTTAATCCAACCTGTATCTGAAGGTTGCCATGGAGTTCTTTACTCATGTAATATATGACCATAATATTTCATACACAAACTTACGTAATCAGGTTCTTTAAAAATGGAATATAATTGAATACTAACTACTAAACATACAGCAGATCAATGAATGAACATACAAATAATTAATACTTGACGGTGTCATGGACTCATGCTGGTTTCCTGTGTTCACTTTATGTATCCTCCTCTTGTGTTGCCGTAGCCCTGTTCTTTAGTTCCTTAGTTTCCCAGCTGTCTTGTGTTTGGTCTCGTTTGCCCGGCTCTTGTGTTTCCCTCCTTTCTCCAGTACCTGCCCGACCCAGCTGTGTCTTGTTCCTGTGATTGGTTGTCTGTGTGTATATGTACCTGTGTTTCCTTTGTTCTTTGTCTGTCCCTGTGTCTTTGTGCCCTTTTGGATTTTTCCCTGCACATACCTGTCTTAAAGTACTTCTTAATAAATTATTTTGGACTGTCCTGCCTCCTGATTTATCTGCGTTGGGGTCCTTCCCCCATGTTCCTCATGCCCCATCTGTGACAGACGGGCACATGAATTAATTAATGAATAAATGCAAAAGAAAACAGTGTTGAATAATGAATGATATGATAGGAAATTAGTGGATGAAGACCACCAGACCAGATCAAGCATGATATCTTAGATGCACCAGTAAATCTTTAAACATGAAACTGTTAAATTCCCTTTAAGGCATCAATCAGCAGCTGAGATGCTAAAATTATTAGATTATCATAAAAAAAGATTAATTATTTTAAGTAATTTATATATTATAATTATATTGAGGGACAATCCTAATTTGACCTAAAGTTTCTTTGGTAAACTATTTCTTAATCTACTGCATCAGCCCCAAAATCCCAGGTTGTGTTGTTCACCTGAAGGTCTCAGATGGAGGAGGGCGGCTCTGGAGAGGAGAGGGTTCTCCTCCTGCGGATCTCCTTCGGGCCTTCTCAGGTGTCGGCTCCACGTGGCGGTGGCGGCCAGTCTAGGCCGCTTCGTCTTACTTCTCTTTGTCGCAGCAGCATCTTCACACACCTCACTGGGCTGAGTGTGCTGGTTTCAGAGTTCCTCCAGTCCTAACTATTGTTGTGTTGGAACTCAGGTGCTGAGCAGCTTCTTCAGAAAGTTCTGGTCCTCAGAGTCGGCTGGACGCTTCACATTCAGGCCTGGAGGTCTGGCTGGGGGGTTAAGGGTCATTGGGAATAATAATGCACTCAGATTGTGATTTAATAAACTGGTTTAGGTGGTCTGAATTGACACCCAAACTCCGTGGGTCAATTTTTCGTGAGCGTTTGCAGGACTATGTAAATCAGAAACTTGTCATACAACTTTCCATTAGACAGTGACCTGGGTGTTGATCTGCGTTCATGGGAACAGGATTTTTAGTTAGTCAGCCACTCTGTGGCAGATATACAACTCTTCTTGATCATATCATTTTCATCTTCTATCATGTTTCATCCTGCAGGACTTCGGACCATAATTTTCCTGCTAAAGGTTTCAGGGACGATGTTTGAATTTAGAAGTCAGAAGGAATCCAACAGGAATGGACGGCTCTGAGCTTCCTGCAGAGACTCACAGCAACTGAATCTGTTTGGGTTTGGACTGTTGGTCGGACACAACAAGACATGTAGATGAAAATATGATGAGATGTGAAATAAAGATGTTAACACATGTAGCAGAAATAACCACTGACAGCTTTAATCTGATAGGAACATCAGTCATTGTAATCTGTAATCTGTCAGCAGCTTCTTATCAAATTAAAGTTTAACAGCATGACAGTGTTTCACAGAAATGCACTTCAGAGAAGTTCACCAGAGGCCACAGAGCGTCAACATCATCTTTAATGGACTAAAACTTTATTAACAAAGTAAAAAATACTGAATCAAGTTCAAACCAAACCATCAGGAACCAGAACCAGTTCAACACCAGTTTACCAGCAGTTTGAAAGCAGTTTAAACCAGTTTAAAAGCAGTTTAAGACCAGTTTGAACCAGTTTAAACCAGTTTAAAAGCAGCTGTCTACAAGTGGACAGAAGGACGTCGTCGAGGACGTGGAGCGAGGCGAAGCTGCTTTTCACAATCTGTTACGTTTGATCCGAGCCTCTTTTGATCAGCACATTTAAGAAATCACCAAGATCGCCTTTTTCCACCTACGTAACGTCAGCTGAAGTCAGGTCTTTCCAGTCCACAGCTGATGCAGAGATCCTAATTCACGCCTTTGTTTCATCCAGACTTGAGTATTGAAATGTTTTGTTGTCTGGTCTGCAGCATGTTAGCAGTAAAAGGCTTCAGATGGAGAGAATAACCTCCAGGAGGACAGAGCTCAGCTCAGCTTGCCTTGTGGAGCCTGACATATCGTTGGTAAGCAGAAGATGAGCAGCGGTCCAGGGATTTCAGAGTTGAGGTTGGCAAATGAAGAGCTGCGGTTGTGGCTGCACCAATTCTTAGGGAGTGAGGGGAATAGCGTTCTGGAAGTTGGCCGCAGCTCAAGCAGAGATCACGCAGCTTTGATTTGTTTCCTGGTCCATCTAGTGCCCCACAGCAAACAAGCAATAAGGATCGGGTAAAGTTCGTAGAGAGCGGTGGATTTGGACTTCTTGTTGAGGGACTGGATTTCAGTTGGCCAGACGTCTGCAAACCACTCGTTATTGAATAATCCCCCAAAACCGACAGAAGGGGCTGCATCAGTGAAGAACTGGAGGGAAACCGAAGACTCCATGAAGTCATTATAAAAGAAAGAAATGCCATAACATTCATCGCATAATAAGGCCCAGAAACGCAGATCCGAGCGACAGCCTTCATCTAAAACTACAGTGTCTTTAACATGTTGGACGGCATCAGCTAATGTTAGCAAGCGTGAAACGAATGAACGACCGTGAGGGAGGATGCACATAGCAAAGTTACTGTGGCCTAATAGAGATAAGAGATCTCTTTTGGAGATGATGGCAACAACTGACCAGGATTTGGTCTGCTCTGTTGCGAGACAGCTTATCTTGTGGCAGTGAAGCTAGCATGAGCACACTATTGAGGGTGATGCCCAGAAATCCTAAACGTGTGGAAGGGTCTCCGGTTTTCTCTTCTGAAAGAGAAACACCTAACTCATGGAAAAGGCTTTTGACTGTGGAGATGCTGCGAGCGGGTGGGGACGAGGGAAAGTCGAAAGGGAGTTTGCAGGTGTTGTAAAGGATCCAGCATAAGGCTTCAGACAAGGAGTCGAAAATGCGACGGCTACTGCGGCATCCAAATGTCAATTTAACAGAGAAGTAAAACTTTGAGCACCATCTGACACAGAAAAGATGCCATTGCGAGGGGTGGAGTGGCATGACCTTGAAGGCATCTGTGACGTCTGCTTTACCTACACCTGCCGACTTAATCATCTGCACAGCATTATCAACAGAAGCATAGAGCAGGGAAAAGGGCGCTTGAGGAGTTAAGCTATTTATGCTCTGAATGGAAGAATCGTGAGGGGCTGAGAGATCAATAATGAGACGTTTTTTGTTTGAATATTTCCTGGTCGCAACGCCTATAGGGCTTACTCTAAAGATGGAAAATGGGGATCTTGACACAGGACCTATCATGTAGCCGTTTTTAACCTCTTTTGACGAGAGTGTTTCTACTACTTCAGGGTCCTTGAGCGCAGACTGCAGATTTTTACAAACCTGGGTCACGTTTGAGAGCCAGCATAGGCCTGCTAGGAATCCTTGTACTAAGCCGGTGATAAGGTAATTGACAAAGCATCTATTGGGGTGATTTGAAAGAGCTTTGGAAAGAGCTGGAACATTCACTGGAGTCGAAGGATGCTTCATATTTATTTCCCTGATTTTGCAGGACGAAGCCTCCTGGGACACAGAGCGGGGGTGGCTGTCTCCACACCAACTACACACATGCATACATTTACAGTTGGGATATGTACAGACATTTTCATTGAAATGAATGCAGACAGGAGACTTATATCCTCAGGAAAAAGGTACCTGACACTTTGTAGGATGGCTTACAGGATTTAACACTGGATTCAGCCGGGGAGCGGAGCTCGGCGGACTGAGCCTGGGTTTCAGGAATCACACAAAAGTCTTCCCCTGAGGACGGAGACTCGCTCTCTGAATGAGAGATGGCGACAGACACAGCGACCAACAGAGCCAGAAGGTAATACAGCAATCGCATGAGCAGGCAGGCAGCAAGGAGCTGAAAGAGCAGCAGCAAGGACGATGCAGGCAGGCAGCGAGCAGCGGTATAAAGGAAGCAGAGGGCGAGATGGGAAACTTTGCAGTTTAAATAGACCGCCAAATTAAGAGGGAGTGTTTGGTAGATGTTGTGTAGTGTGAGGAATGTCACGTGTGAATGAAGCGGTGCAGCTCGAGTTGCCTACCTGAACGAGCTCGCAGGCGTCGCTCCATTAAATGTATCAGAACTGTTCCTCAAGCTTCTTACAGGAACAGACAGACATTTGTCTGGTTTGGTTTGACATTTTCGGAACGCATTAAATAAGAAAATAAGCTGCAGTTTGTCTTTTTATTATGAATCAAGGAAACTAAAGGTAACTCCACAAAATTTGTAATGGAGATGGTACTTTGTGGTACTTTGTGGTACTTTTTATACATGTAAAATACTTTGTGACTGTGTTTTGGAAAGTGCTGTATAAAAACAGTTCATTATAATAATTATTATTTTCAGTTGTTAGTTTATATATACTATATTTCATTCCTATATTTTATCCTTTCTGCACTATTTCATGTCTTAGATTGTCATTACTACTTTTACTTGCATATTTTTATTTTTATACTATGGTATGAACAGTGTTGGAGGGAGCCTGAGATTTAAGGATTTCATTGCCAATGACTGTTTCACTGTAATTGTTGAGAGCGTCTCAAATAAATAACTTAATCTAAACTACGGGGCCGCTTGAATAGAAAAGAGCCATTGTTAATGTTATTAGTAACACCTGTGCTTTTCCTACTAAGACAAGTCAAAATGTCTACAAACACCACAGAGAGGAAGAGGAGCTCCTGAGTGTGAACAGCAGCAGATATGAATCTGCTCTCAGTGGTTATTAGGACTCATAAAAAACTGTTGACAGCGAATCAACACTTCCTTCCTGCAGCAGACGGGCTGTGTGGGTTTCTGCTCTGCAGCCTCCTCACCGTTAGCTGTGCTGTTTCACATTAATAACACAATGACAGTTACAACCGTGGACTTGTATATAACAGCTATATGTTGATGTCTGCTTCTCTTTCTGCAGCTTTGTTGTCCTTGTTTAGCTGTTTGCTTGTATTCAGATCTTCCTGGACATTTGCTCTCGGCGCTGTGTGAAAGTATATTGAGAGCTACTTACAACCAGTCAAATTACTTGTAGGTGTCAACATACATGGACAATGAAGTGGATTCTGTTTCTGATTATTTGCTATGAAGCCAAACTGAAATCCATAAAAACAAAGATGGTTATAAAACACAGACACTGTGATTCTTCACTTTATTGAGAATGTTACAGTGAAAGAATTCATAATGTATTAAAAAGAAACACAACAACAGAAGAAATACTATAAAGAAGAAAATATCTACCAGCTAATGATTCAGCTTCATTTGCTATTATTATACAAGTTACAATTAAAAGGAAATAAACCAGAGTATCAAAATAACACTGAACCACAGGATTTATACATAATATAATACACTGGAAATATATACGTGTATATAAACATTTGTGACTGCTGATCAAAGTGATAAATGAGATGAATTGATGATGTTTGATGGTGAGAGAAGGCGAGCAGGAAACAGTCAGTCAGCATGTGTTCAGTTGGTGGACGGTCCCTTGTTTCTGAGGATCATCAGCACAGAGAGTCCACAGCAGTACACCAGACTCTTCACTATCAGCACTGTGTACAGCAGCGAGAGCAGCTTCACCCTGCACTCAGACTGGAAGGACACTGACAGACACACAGACACACGTTAGATTAATTCTTAATGTAGAAATATTGATAGTGGAGCTTTAAGATATAGTCCCCAGCGTTTTTGGAGCAAATCTTACAGTCAGCTGGCTGCAGAGCTGGCAGGTCTGCTGGCTCTCTCTCTGGAGGACAGGAGGCTGGAGCTGGAACCTCTGAAAGAGAAAAGGAGTCAAACAGAAATGTCAGTCCTCTGCTTCTCTGCTCTCTTTGACAGCGTCTCCACATGAAGCTGAATCACTGCTGAACACAGTCACCAAGCCTTCATTACCTTGTTCTGTTTGGGCCTCCACTGTGCCCCCCTCGTGCTTGACGGAGCACCTGTATTTATATGTGTAGACAGCGTCCCGATCAATCACTCTGATGGCGGCGGTGCGTCCCGACTCTCTGAGCTCCAGCTGCTCTCCCTCAGCAGGGGGCAGCTCCTCCAGAGGACCGTCCTCCTTTCGTCTTTTCCAGGAGAACTGGACCAGAGGAGGAAACATGTCTGAGGCCAGACACAGCAGGGAGCTCTTCCCCTCCAGGTGGGCTCTGGATGCTGCTGGGTACACGCTCACCACGGGCTTCACTACCTCCTCATCTGAAGTTTGACAGCAGCAACAAGCAGCACAGACACACATTCACACAGTCAACAGCAGCTTACAGCACTGCACTGCATTCAGTGTGATCCTGGAAACTACATGGACTCTGATCACTAAACTACTCATCAATACAGCACAAAGTTCACTACATGTATTCACCTTCATACCAAACACAGCTACCATGGAGTCTCATCATATGTTAAATTATAATAATTATAAATTATTATTTGACATTTCAGTGTACAAAGTTCATTCACTACAATTGCACAATTATTATTCATTTTACTATACTGTGGTAATAAGATTTATTTTGAAATATTTAATAAGTGACTTAATCATATACCCATCAAATACATTTTCATTTGAATGATTTCAACATATATAACATATTATATGTTGTCCACCTCATACTTTACTCTGGTCACAAAACAAAAACAATGGAATCAGTTTATCAAAATATTTCAAAATAACTTTTCTATAAAACACAATTAACACGATGTGTCCAGATACGTGAAATACAGACTCATATAAAAATCATAATCCTGAACATAATATGATACAATATACTTGACTTTACCTTCATACAATGGGAAATACTGTTTCCATGTCAGGGGTGTAAATAAATAAATTACATATTTAACTTGACATAAAATATAATTGTAGTTTTGATTATTACTATATATATATATATATATATATATATATATATATACATGTTTATCACCATACACTTTACTGTAATTACTAAATAAACAAATCAAGACATCAATAATTTCATAACTTTACGTAACAATTTTAACTTTTATGCAAAGTACAATGATATGTTTGGATATGTCAAATCTTAATAAAACTACCATATAATACAAGATAGAGAAATTTAAAGATAATGTAATGTAATATAATAATGTCCTGTTGAAATTACAATATGTGCTATATTATTATTGTTAATATTTACCACCATATACTAAGCAAGTATTGTAAGATACAAATATATATGTACATGTGTCATTATATATCATCTAATATTATATATATGAATTAGTATACATATATATTTATTTTAATATCATATTCAGTATCTTATTGCCTTCATGTAGAACCACATCTTCCACTAAAAGACACATGTACCATCATATCAGATACCATTGTCATAAGTTAAATTTCACCATTTAAAAACTATGTATTAATTAATTAATCTAATTAATTAATTATTTTAAACAATCAATTTACTGAGATGTATTAAATTATGTTTAATATCATATTTTATTCTGTTTTCAAAACACAAGAGAAGGCGCTGAATTACTGAGAGGATCAAATACTGTATATTTGTAACATTGACAATATCAGACTTTTTCTATATAAATGAGTTTTATCTCATGCAGAAATAAAGAATCAGTTCAGTTGTGCAGTGAGATTTAAACATCTTTTCAGGAATTATGAACCTTTTTTATGTAACAACAGCTGCACGGCTGCAAGAATCCTCTACTAATTATGACAAAACTAACATGTAAAGTCTGAAGCAGCAGAAACTCATTAAAACACATTTTAACTTGATCAATAAAACAACTGAAGGAAACTGAATGTTTATTCTTACCTGTTACATACAGTTTAGTTCCAGAGCCAAAGATCAAGTATCTGTTTCCTCCCACAGTGAAAAAGACTGATACAAAAACCTGTCTGCTGTTGAATGTGTCAGCTGAGGTGAACCAGTCCAGATGATGAACCAGTGTCATATTTCAGCTCCATGATGTGTTTCTCTAATGTTCACATCAACATGACTGTCTCTTCTTTTATTGTCTTTTAGACACACTAGCAGTGTTGCTCTATGGATGCTAATGTCTGTCGGTCCACTACTTTAGTCCAGATGGACTGGACCTGGACCAAAGGATGGACGCATGGATTGACGTGAAATGTTGTACAGACATTCTTGGTCCCCAGAGGATGAACTTCATTAACTGACTTTGTTGATTCTGACTTTTTATCTAGCGCCACCAGCAGGTCGACATTTTCTGACTTTCTGTCTGTTTGACATCACCTGAAGTTGCTCGACGTCCTCACTGATTCATATTCTTCATACATGGTTCCTCCGGACCCCTGAGGCGAATGCCTCCTTCTCTGAATTAAAGACGCGCTTCACTTCCACACCTGTCATCATTCAGCCAGACACTTCACTCCAGTTCATTGTGGAGGTTGATGCCTCAGATACAGGGGTCAGAGCTGTCCTCTCCCAGCGCTCAGTCTTTAAAACTCCACCTCTGTACGTTCTTCTCTTGCTGTCCGTCCCCCACAGAGAAAAACCACAACATCGGGAACCGGGAGGCGCTCACCGTGAAACTCACCTTGGAGGATGAAAACACTGGATGGAGGGGTCAGAACACCTGTATGTCGTGTGGACAGACCATAAGAACCTTTCCTACACTCAGACTGCTAAGCCCCTCAACTCCCGTCAAGCCCGTTGGTCTTTGTTCTTCAGCCGCTTCAATTTCACACTCACCAAGCATCCCGGCTGCAGAAGCCTCAAGCCTGACGCCCTCTCTTGACAACATGTCCCCGAAGGAGCTCCTGCCATCCCAGACACCATCCTCCCCTCGTCCTGTATGGTGGCCGCTGTGACTTGGTAAGTCCATCGTAAAAGAAGCCCAACATACACAACCAGACCCAGGTATTTGTCCTCCTACTCGTCTCTTTGTGCCTGACTCTGTCCGCTCTCATGTCCTCCAGTGGATTCACACCTCCCAGTTCACCTTCCACCCTGGTATCAGCCGCATCTTGTCCCTCATGAAGCAACATTTCTGGTGAGCCACCATGGATGCTGACAACAAAGCCTACATGCCCGCTTGCCCTGTGTGTCCTCATGGAAAGTCCTCCCACCAGCCACCTGCCAGTTTGCTCCATCCTCGGCCCTCCACTTTGTTCCTGGACTCCTTCTCAAGGTAATACAGCCATCCTCACCACTATGGACAGATTCTCCAAGGCTCTCCCTAAACTCCCCACAGACTCTGAAACAGCCCACCTCCTCATCCACCATGTTTTCTGCCTTCATGTTATCCCTGCTGATATCGTCTCCGACCAGGGACCCCAGTTCATCTCCCAAGTGTGGAAGTCTTTCTGTCAGGCCTTTGGGAGCCTCGGCGAGTGTCTCATCGGGTTATTATCCCCAGACTAATGGGCAGACGCCACCTCCAGTAACCCCTCTGCCTGGAGCACACAGCTTTCCTGGATAGAAGAGATTTCATCATTAGTCCTTGTGTTGTTAAACTCAAGCAGTCTGCTGTGGGAACTGTTGGGTCTTTTCTCTTGTGTTTCTGTGTGTTTTCCTTTTCCCCGTCTGTCTCTCAGTGTCTGTGGACGGGGTGTTTGTGTTCTCCCTGTCTCACTCTCCTGGATCCCTGCTCAACCTGCACCTCTGCCGTCCATCAGCTCGTCACCTCTCCAGTATATCAGCCCCACTCTTCTCCCACTTCTGCCAGTTTGCTGTCTCAGTTACTGTGCTGGTCACATGCTTTAGGACGCTCTTGTTTGGTGAATTATCTTTGGTGTTGTTTCCTAGCCTGTCAGTAAATGTGTTTTCCCTTGTGCCTCAGGATCTTTCCTCATCTGCCTTCCTGCCCTCCTGCTAACCCTGGTGCAGCTCCAGCCTCTCTGTACTTTGGGTTTACATATAGTTTTCTAAAAAGATATTTCTTTATACGCATCTCTCTAAAAGTATTAGTAAGGATGAAGGGGATATTTTAAATGGTTTGTTTGGAGAAGAAAATGACTGTAAAGTTTTGTGTACATGGTGATCAAATGACTGATCAAGGCTTGTATATAAGGAAACCAGAAACAGCCTCAGCCTCCACCCTGATGAAGGCAGGATGTACTGGAGAAGAGTTGTGCGATGGTTTTAGTTTTGTTACCCAATAAGGTGCTACCACAGTCTGGACTACGAAGCAGGTTCAACACACCCCAGGTATCTTTAGTTATCTGGCTTGACTAAACCTAACAACCACAATCGTGCTAAACACTAACATGATAACTCAAACTGTGAGTAAACCCAGGGTTTCCCAACCTGTCCATGACAAATGAAAGAGGCGGTGTTTGCATAATGTGACCAGTCACAAACATGGACACGTCTACAGGCAGCAGAGCGACGAGCAAACTATAATATTAGATAAATACCAAGAAGTTAAACACAAAACTCAGGCTGAAAACAACACAGCTGCAGCTTCAAATACAGGAAGGACAGTTAGAAAACACAGACGACTGTGTGAATGTGTAAAAGTTAACAGGCTTAATATCACTGCCGATCATTAGGACACGAGTAGATCTGACTATTATTACATTTGTGTATTAAATTAATGTGTTTCTTAGATGTATTCTTATGATTTGTATGACAATTTTCCTCTCATTCTTTCAGCTGCAGCCCTGGTGGTGTCTAATGCACTTGGGAGCAAATAAAAAGACATAATTCAAACCAGTAAGTAGGCGTACTTTCATATCTTATGAAGTACAACAAGTACAAGGCTTTAGTGCTTCAGTCAGTCTCTGTTGTAGGATGATATCGGTGTACAAAAGCACAATGAAATGGCTCTGACACAGTTGCAGCCAACAGGAACAAACGCAGTAAAGAAGACAGGAGGGAGCTGCCCTCTGCCATAATGTAAAGTAACACAATACAATGCTGTAGTCTGCGGGGGGGCACGACTCCCACCTGTCGCCCTGGCAACATACGGCTGAAGAAGCTGACACAGATCATCGTTCCCTCCGACGGGAATCTACGTCTCTCATATAAATCATCAGGAAGCCAAAGGGCTGCTGGTCTCTGAACCCTCTGACCTCCTCAGAGACCCTCCTGATCCTCACCGAGCTCCACGGGACCTCTGATTGGTCAGTGGGCGGTGATGTCATACGTATTGATCTGTTATCTGGAACATAACCTGCTCCAGAACAGGTTAGGTGTGCAGCATAAGTTACCATGGCGATGTAGCACTTTAAGAAGTGAACCACCGTCGTAACCATGAAAACCCAAACCTGAAGTTACCTCGCCGACCCCAAATCCTGCTTCGTAGGCCTCAGGTCTCGACCACAATCCAGAACCCTGCGTCCGATGCTTCCTTCTCCCCCCACGACACCCCACCACACATCAGAAACACAAAGTCCCGGGGGGGTGGAGAGGTTCCTGCAGGCCGGGGCGCAGAGGGAGTGGGTTAAATGAACATGGTTAACACTATACCTGGATTAACATGTTACCTTTGTGGGCGTGTTGTCTGTCTGCTTCTTCATTGCATCAGTCTGTGTAACAGCCACTGGGAAACCTCCTGGTTCTCCCAGTGACCAGTCCGCCTTGATTACACAAAGTCACTTCACCCTTTGTTCACATCAACATATTGATTTGTGCAGCTTTAAATGTTAAAGTTTTCAGTAAGTTCATTCAAAATCAAGACATTAATCTACTGAAAGGTGTTAAACAACAAGTGCTGCTGCAAGTGTTTTCATTAAGAGCACATTAGTATTGTGAGGGAGGAATGGACTTTATTCCAGCAGCAGAACAAAGCATTTTAATCTTCATCTGGAACATCTGATTGGACAAAATCCAAGTATTATTATGAAAGAATAAAATGTGTTTGTTACTTTACATTCATCTGGATTATGTTTTATCTACTTTGTACTTTTATTGTTTTCTCTTTATCTTGTTTTGTGCTTGTGCTTCTGTTTCTCTCCTTTGTCCTCACTGTGTGGAACAACAATAAAGTTGAGTATGTTTCAGTTCAGTATGTCTGTGACTCTGGCTGAGATGGAGGTGAAACATATGAACCTGGGCTGTGGTTTACTGCTCTCTTCCTGTCACAGACACTGTTTGACATCTGTTCATCTGCTGGTTTTTGTTCAGGCTGCAGGGATCATTTCTCACTGTGGGTATCATCCTTCAAACAGGAGCAGTAGTAGGTGGCTGAATGAGAGGCATTAACTCTCTGGAGCTTCAACTCACAGCCGTTCTGTTTATTCACAGCTGAGAAATCAGCTTTCTGAGGATGATTGAAACCTGATTCAACTTGACCATTACTCCTCCGAATAGCCAGAATCCGTGTGAATGTTTCTGTGTCTATCTTCTGGAACCAAGATACCCAGTCTCCATCACACTGGTCAGTTTCTCCACAGCTGAAGGAAACAGTTTCACCGACTCTCCTGGTCAGTGATAACTGGTCCTGAACCAGCTCTGCTGCCATGGCGACCAGCGCTGTAGAGAAACAGACAGGTAGATGAAGGTGAGTGTGACAGTGTTTGTTACAGGTGGAGTTTGTTGGCTCCTGATTGGCTGGAAACACTCACCTGAACACAGACAGCACAGAGCAGCAGCTGGGAGGAAAAGCATTTTGTGCAGTGGTGTTTCCTCTGGTGAACCTGGGGAGAAGTGGCGCTCTGATGCAGCTGAGGCCAAACAAGGACGAGCTGCCGGATCAGACGAGGGCCACGTGGTTTCTAACGGGTCCTCACACCTCCCATCAGCCCCTGCGGCGGACAGATAGGGCCGCTGATTGACAGCTGGGCTGAAGCTGTGCTGTGGTTTTCCGCTGAGTCGGAGAAACACGACAAACTCAGTGAAAATGATCAGTTCAAGGCAGCAACAGATAGTTGGAGATCTCTAGTATAAAAAGTGTAAAAAGCTTCTTTTTTTTCATCGTGTGCTTCGTCAAACTGAGACCTTCATTCTCCAAAATTCAGTTTGTGTTCAATCTTCAAATGTGTGAAGATGAGGGGATTCATTTATTATTGACACTATTTATCTTGGTTTTATTCTCACTATTTGAATGTTTTTTCTAAAAGCTTCTTTTTTCCCAGACTTCTCTGTTTCTCTGAACTGATTCACTGAGTTTCTTCGTCTTGATTTCAATCTGACAGCAGATCAAAAATCTGGGTCACGATGATGCAGAAATACAAAAACACATTCAGGTTGGTGGTGAATTTAGTAACACAGACTGTTATCTGTTGTTTAACAGCTGTGATGAAGATCCAAAACTACAAATCAGCTGGGATTTTAACCCTTAAACGTCCACTTACAAATGCCCAAACCCAACACACACACACATGGTTTCTTGTTGCTCACACCTGCAGAAATACTCCAGTAAAGTACAAGTGGCTCTAATTTGTTCTTTAGTCAGTACTCAGTAAATGTTGCTGGTTACTTTCCACCACTGTCTGTATGTGAGCAATATCAAACGTCACTCGATCACTAAAGTTCTACATCAAACATGAAGAAAATAACATGGTACATTTGAACTATAGGCTCTGATATTCTTCTTATTATTACATGGTCAGATTCATAGTGCTGTGAATCATGGGTAGTCTGTCTTCTGTTATAGACTTGATGTGTTTTGGATTTGGACAGTTTGCAGGTCTCGACTCTGAGCTGACGTCTGGATATTTAGATTCACAAGTTTTTGGATTTGGAGGCAACAACAGAGCAAGTCTGTTACAGTGAGAGTTGAACTTTTATTCTTGATGCGTCTGCCCACAGTTTCTTAGTGAATTACGTTCATTTGCCCGATGCTTTTGTCTAAATTCAAATTGTTCAACCTTCGTGGGAACAAAAGCTGCTTTTAGTCTTTTCTGTTTCTTTAAAAGTCTTTTTTTCTCCCATCGGTTCAGTCTTCAGTCTGTTCCCTGCAGACGGATCTGATCTTTGTTTCTGTCTCATGTTTGTGTTCAAAGATATTTTTTCACTCTGTAAACTGCAATGAAACGACAGATAAAATACTGATAATCCCACTTCTGTTTCCAGTATGTTTTAAACAGTAACTTACACAAACACACTGAAAATCAACAAGAAAAACTCTAAATGTTCTTTTAACACTGATTATTTATCTTCTACATTTTATTTGGACTATACGAGTATTTGAGACACAGAATAAAATCCTTCTAACAATCCAATACGTTTTTACATTTCAAGTATTTTGTGCTGCCTAAATCATTTTATTGTCCAATCTGAATATTTTGTCACAGTTACAATATTTCAAGTATCAAAATATTTTTAACTGCGTGAATATTTTTGTAAATTTAATATTTTTTTCAATAATATTTAATATTTTATCTGCTGCTGAATGTCTTTCTGTAATTTAAAGTTCAGTTCCACATGCTTTGGTACAATAAAAATAATTAAAAATGTCTTAAAAATAGTTTGTGTTTATTGTTCAGTTTCATTATTATCTATACTTCTCGTCTGTGGTCTGGAGTCGTTTTCATTTAAATATTCTGATATTAATTTGTATTTAGTATTAAATTGTGATTCTAATATTACAAAATAAAGACAAACTGCAGCTAATTTGGAAATTATTGAATGTTTATGATTAAATATTTAATAATAGTACAATAAATTACTGAAATAAACTAAAACATAAAAGCCACCAGTTTTATTTTTTATTTTTAAATGTATTTTTATATTTTATTTGTTCCTATATATGAGTTGATATAAAATAACCTGTACCTGTATCTATATGTTCAGTTGTTTTCAGGACACAACCACATGTCCTGACTGAGAGAAACCAAAATGATCTCTCTGCTATTGATTATATCATATTTTAAAATATTATAGAACATCTGATATAATATATTCTAAATGATCTTCATGTTGTTCCAAGCTGTTTTTCCCCTCCAGCCCTGACTTTAAAGCTGTAGTCGTCACCTCATACTACAGTTTATATGACAGTACTTCTATCTGTTCTGTGCTGCTGCTGTGAAGAATCAAACCTCCACACTGCTGCCCTCTAGTGTCTGCAACAACACACTGCCTCTGGGTTTCAAGCTTTCTGTGTTGCTAATTATCCCCTAGAGTTGGCTGTGCAACAACAGCTGTGAAGTTCCTAGGCAGCCTGAGGTATTGCAGGTCCGGGGAGCAGAAAGACTTGAGAGAATGAACGTTCCTAGGATCACACCGAGCATTGTTAATCATGAAACATACACCCCCTCCCCTCTTGACCTGTCGACCTGTAACAGGGAGAACCCCGAGGGTACGACGGCATGGTCTGGTATCTCTTCCACAACCAGGTCTCTGTAGGGCAGATGATGGTACAATCCCTAGTTTCCCGCTGGAAGGAGATCCTTGCCCTCAACTCACAGCTTGTTATCCAGAGATGGTACGTTGGCTCGCAGAATACTGGGAAGCAGGAGGCGGTCGACACGCTGCCTCAGCCTCACCGGTACCCGGCTCTTCTCCTGGCCTTTGGCCACGTTGAAACGCAGGAGGCCCTCACGCTACAGCGGCTCTACTGTGGAGGCACCGCCGTAGTGTGTGGGCCTCCTGCGTTTAGAGTGAGCAGTGGATCCCAATGGAGAAACTCTGGATCGGTGTAGGTAATCACTGAGTCTCTTCGCTCCAGCAATCTGTCTCTGTCATATCTAAAGTAGCTGTTTACTTTAGAGGTGAACACGATGGAAAAGAACACCGAGATAAGGAAAAAGCTGCAAGGTCGGTGGGGAGCGCAACACACAGCAGCCGTACTTTGTTTGAGATGCACCAAAGTGGAATCTGAATCCATAGTAAAGAAGAGATCATTAATACTTTTGTACTTGTTATGTATCTGATCTGATCTCATCAATAATCCCTGATCCATGAAGGGTGAGCAGCTAACAGACGGCTGCTTTTGAGTCAGTTTGGCTCCAGAGTCAAAAAGAAATCCAGCATTGTGTTCATTGTTACTGATGAAGAGAGAGAAACAGGCAGCTTTGGCAGCAGACAGAGCACACTTGTAATGATCCGTCTGAGACCTCTCCAGACAGAAGCAGAGTCCTGAGCTGAGAACTGCTGTTGAAGTTTCTGACAGTGGTTTAGTCTCTCAGCGCCTTGCTGAACCTGTATTTAGCCTCTTTAAAGCGTCCCTGTCCCCACTCCTGAACGCTTCTTCCTTGTCCAACCTTGGCTGTCTGAGCTCAGCTGTGAACCAGGGTTTGTCATTGTTATAAGTCACCCTGGTGTGTGTTGGTCCACAGCAGTCCTCACAGAAGCTGATGTAGGACGTCGCAGCCTCTGTGTGCTCATCCAGACTGTCGGTATCAGTCCTGAAAACCTCCCAGTCAGTACAGTCCAAGCATGAACAGACAGAAGGCTCAGTGTGTGAGAGCCTCAGGTTTCTATCAGAGCCAGTAGAAGTACTGGTAATATTTGTTGTAGCAGTAGCTGTATTTGTAACTGTAGAATTTACTGTATTGTATTAGCTGCAGTAGAAATGTAAAGTAGTAACAACAATAATGTCAGTAATACTGGTCATTTACTGTTGAGTGTTTTTATCCACTAGATGTCACTGTGGTTATTTGACAGTAAAATAAGAGGTAAGAGCATCATCATGTCATCATGGCGACCATCAGTAGCATCATCTGGATACCCTTGCACTTCCTCTGACTAACCACAGGGTGGTGGTCTTTCTCTTTGATGTTTAATGTCAGCACCAGCAGCAAACACACAAATCCAGCATATGATGAACTTTAGTTTGACGTCTATCACTCAGCCATGGTGGAAGAGCTTATTTATTGGTGTGACACCTATCTGACACCGTAGAGAGACATTTATTGTTGCGGGTGATTTTAATCATTCCAACCTAAAGACAGTGCTCCCCAAATTCCACCAGCATGTTTCCTGCCACACCAGAGGAAACAAATCTTCGGACCATGTTTACACAAACATGGCTGCTGCCTACACCACGACCCCCCTCCCCCACCTCGGACAGTCGGATCACCTCTCTTTGTTCCTCACCCCCGAATATTCACCCCTCATCAACCGTGTGAAGCCATCATTGAGGACCATCAAGGTGTGGCCAGCGGGGACAGACTCTGTACTCCAGGACAAGTTTCAACACACGGACTGGAGTATGTTTGCTTCTCAGGCCACCTGTGGCTCACACACAGACATTAACATCTATGCTTCCTCTGTCATGGATTACATCACCACCATCATCGATGGCGTCACGACAGAGAAGCAGATCACCACATACCCCAACCAGAAGCCATGTATGAGCAAGGAGGTGCGGCTTCTGCTAAACGCCCGTAACACGGCCTTCAGATCAGGGGATGCACAGGCCTACAGCACATTCAGGACTAACCTGAGGAGGGGCTTCAAGAAGGCCAAGAACTGCTACAGGTAGAAAATAGAGGGTCACTTCTCCAACTCCGACCCCAGACGCATGTGGCAGGGCATCCAGGCCATCACCGACTACAAACCCAGCAACTTCACCCCCACAGCCACAGACATCTCCTTCCTGAACGAGCTTAACAACTTCTATGCTCGCTTCAAGAGGGACAACAGAGACACCGCCACCAAGACAACACTCCCAGCAGACCACCAGCCCACCACACTCTCCTCCACTCTCCTCCACACAGCACTGAGCCGGATCAACGCATGCAAGGCTGCTGGACCTGACTGCATTCCTGGACGTGTGCTCAGGGCATGTGTGGAACAGCTCACTGGGATCTTCACGTACATTTTCAACCCGTCCCTCGCCCAAGCAGCTGTGCCAACATGCTTCAAAGCTACATCCATCGTGCCAGTGCCCAAACACTCCAAGCCGACGTGCCATAATGACTACCGCCCTGTAGCACTCACACCCATCATCATGAAGTGCTTTGAGCGGCTGGTCCTGGCACACCTGAAGGACTCCCTCCCACCCACACTGGACCCACACCAGTTTGCCTACCGCAGCAATAGGAGCATAGACGATGCAGTTTCCACAGCACTGCACTCTGTGCTCACACACCTGGACAACACCAACACCTACGTGCGATTGCTGTTTGCTGACTTCAGCTCAGCTTTTAACACTGTCATCCCCCCCAAGTTAATCACTAAACTTGGAGACCTGGGCACCAACACCTCCTTCTCCAACTGGATTCTGGACTTTCTGACTAACAGACCACAACATTAGGTCAGGTCACACCTGCTCCACCACTGTCTCACTCAGCACTGGTGTGCCACAGGGCTGTGTGCTCAGCCCATTCCTCTACTCCCTCTTCACCTACGACTGCAGACCTGTGCATGGATCCAACTCCATCATCAAGTTCGCAGACAACACCACGGTGATTGGTCTCATCAGCAACAACGATGAGACAGCCTACAGGGAAGAGGTACAGCACCTGGCCACATGGTGCGCCGAAAATAACCTGCTCCTAAACACCAGCGAAACCAAGGAGCTCATCGTGGACTTCAGGAAGAAGAAAAGAAGCATGCATGCGCCCATCCACATCAATGGGATGGACGTTGAGCGTGTGTCCAGCTTCAAGTTCCTGGGGACACACATCTCAGAAGACCTGTCTTGGACCACCAACACCTCCAGCCTTGTCAAAAAAGCTCACCAGCGCCTCTTCTTCCTGAGGACACTGAAGAAAAACCATCTGTCTTCAGCCATCCTGGTGAACTTTTACCGCTGCATGATCGAGAGCATCCTGACCAACTGTGTCACAGTCTGGTATGGGAGCTGCTCTGTTGCGGAGCGCAAGGGACTGCAGCGGGTGGTGAAAACTGCCCAACGCATCACAGGAACTCCACTTCCAGCCATTGAGGAAGTCCAGGGGAAACGCTGTCTGTGTCGAGCTCGCAGCATTCTCAAGGACGCCTCCCACCCTGCACACAGACTGTTCTCCCTCCTGCCCTCAGGCAGGCGCTTCAGGTGCTTCCGGACAAGGACCAGCAGACTGAGGAACAGTTTTTTCCCCAGAGCTGTGTCCTTATTGAACTCTGCCCCCTGCTGATGAACCCCCCCCCCCCCCCCCACTCCTCAACCACCACCACCCACAAACCCCTCTACTCGTCATCTCCCCCCACTGACCAAAGACTGTACACCATCACCACTGCACTACTGGACCTTCCTGCACTCAAACACTTTGGAATCTGTTTGCACTAAAAACTATGTACTGAACATTGCACTAGTCTAGTGACGTTAGGCAGCTACTGTTTATTATTATGCACTATTTAACGTTCACTCAATCTGTATTCCTTAACTTATCATATGCCCATTTGCCTTTTGTAAATTATGTTTATAGTTCCTGCTTATGGTCTACCTACATTTAATGCACAAATAACGTAACATGTACATATTACCTAAATCAATCAATCTGTATATCCCGTACTTATATTGCTAACTTATTATCTGTAAAATACTTATTTATTATCTGTATATTGGTACTTACTGCTATTGCACTTCTGGTTAGATGCTAAACTGCATTTCGTTGCTCTGTACTTGTACATGTGTAATGACAATAAAGTTGAATCTAATTAATCTAATCTAAAACATGTCTTGTCTGCTGATACAGCTGCTACATGTTGTCATTCTTCCAACAGTTTTTCATGGTGACAATGATCAAACTGTTCAGAGTTATAACATACATAATAGAACAAACATCCCTTAAAATAATATTAAATGTATCAGAACTGTTCCTCAATCTTCTTAAAGGAACAGACGGACATTTGTCTGGTTTGACAGTTTTATTCCATTTAAAAGACATTTGAGAAAACATTTTCAAAAATTCAACTTTATAAAAAAATTGTCATGAGATGGTAGTTCATAATACATTTTATTAATTTCACAAAAGCTGACATGTATCAAAGATAATTAACAAGAAATTCAGTTCAAGTATTCTGATTGTACCAAGATTTTCAGATTATACCAAAACTACAATGTTCAGATTGTACAGCAGCTTCAAATTGTTTAAAAATGTAATTAAACCAAAAATATATCATAAAATCTGATATGACTAAATTAATTTAAAGTGTACAAAAAGAATGACAGTAGACAGCTGTCATTATAACAGGCCTTTTTCACAGAAGACATTTTGACATGTCACAGGTGTAAACAATAAAATACTGATGCTGAATTCCATTTAGCTGCTTCAGCTTCAGGGTCCTGGTATTGTTCTGTTGACTCACTGTCACACCATCATGGCTTACTGGGACACTTGGATAGAACAGAGCCATGGTTAATGTTATTAGTGACATCTGAGCTTTTCATACTATGATAAGTCAAAATGGCTGCTGTGAAAAATGCCTGTTGAGGCCTATTTTAGTTCCTAAGCAGACATTAACCACTGAGGCATCAGATCAGAAAACACTAATGTGTTGTTTTGGAGGGCACTGACAAAGAACACTTTTGTAATTTTTGTATGAGGACTTGTTGGCACTCATCACCAGAAAGTGTAGACTGTAAAGTGAACCTATGATGGCTAAAATCCCCATAAATAAAGTCCATGATTGTGACCTCCAGGTGGGTCGTCGTTGTCGGTCTCTGGGCTCAGTTCAACTTTGTGTGGGTGGAGGGCTCAGTGGAAAAAAGGCTTACAGACAACAAGAGAAAAAACCAACAACCACAGAGAGAAGAGGAGCTCATGAGTGTGAACAGCAGCAGATATGAATCTGCTCTCAGTGGTTATCAGGACTCGTAAAAAAAACTGTTGACAGCGAACCAACACGTCTTTCCCTGCAGCAGACGGGCTGTGTGGGTTTTTGCTCTGCAGCCTCTTCACCGTTTGCTGTGCTTTCTCACATTAATAACGAAAGCACATTTACAATCGTGGACTCTGGTTAAAGGATCATTCAAGGAATTTCAGTTGGATTTCAGCGCTCAGTACTCACTGTCTCAGCTCTGATCTGTGTTATTAATCTGTGAGAGAAACACCTACAATCCTCAACTCAGAGCTGAGAAGCTCAAATAAAATATCCATTTGATCTTGACATAGCTGTAAGAGTTAAGAGGCATTTTATTGGTTCAGAAAAAAATAAACAAAGACATCATTTTGCCAACATTCAACCCTCAGCCTGACTGATGAAGATGCTGTGTCATCATTTTCTAGTAGTTGTAGCTTCAGAACAGCTCGCTCTGCTGTTTGTTCATGTGCATAAACAACAGTGTCGTCAGCGTAGAGTCGAACATCCACATTGACACAATTATAAAAAGGGTTCAGCACTGAATCTGGTGGCTCACCCACTACTATTCTACTGACTTGTATATGCTATATACAGCTATACGTTGATGTCTGCTTCTCTTTGTGCAACTTTGTTGTCCTTGTTTAGCTGTTTGCTTGTATTCAGATCTTCCTGGACATTTGTTCTCGGCGCTTTGTGAAAGTATATTGAGAGCTACTTACAACCAGTCAAATTACTTGTAGGTGTCAACATACATGGACAATGAAGTGGATTCTGTTTCTGATTATTTGCTATGAAGCCAAACTGAAATCCATAAAAACAAAGGTATTTATAAAACACAGACACTGTGATTCTTCAGTATATTGAAAATGTTACAGTGAAAGAATTTGGAAAACCTGCCACACTCTGCATAATGTATTAAAAAGAAACACAAGAACAGAAGAAATACTATAAAGAAGAAAATATCTACCAGCTAATGATTCAGCTTCATTTGGTATTATTATACAAGTTACAATTAAAAGGAAATAAAGTGTAGAAAGTGGAAATAAAGACTATCAAAATAACACTATATCACAGAATTTACACTTAGTAACTACAAATATATATGTTTATATATGAATTTATAGTTATAAGATGACTGTATCTAGCCTGTGCATAAAATTATACATTTTACAACCAACCACAACACGTCATAATTGACATTTCTGACTTTTGATCAAAGTGATAAATGAGATGAATTGATGATGTTTGATGGTGAGAGAAGGCGAGCAGGAAACAGTCAGTCATCATGTGTTCAGTTGGTGGACGGTCCCTTGTTTCTGAGGATCATCAGCACAGAGAGTCCACAGCAGTACACCAGACTCTTCACTATCAGCACTGTGTACAGCAGCGAGAGCAGCTTCACCCTGCACTGAGACTGGAAAGAAGATGCTGGTGGAAGTGATGGTGGAAGTGATGGTGTAACTGATGGTGGAGTTGGTGGTGGAAGTGTTGGCGAAGGACCAAAAACCTCTGAAAGAGAAAAGGAGTCAAACAGAAATGTCAGTCCTCTGCTCCTCTGCTCTCTTTGACAGCGTCTCCACATGAAGCTGAATCACTGCTGAACACAGTCACCAAGCCTTCATTACCTTGTTCTGTTTGGGCCTCCACTGTGCCCCCCTCGTGCTTGACGGAGCACCTGTATTTATATGTGTAGACAGCGTCCCGATCAATCACTCTGATGGCGGCGGTGCATCCCGACTCTCTGAGCTCCAGCTGCTCTCCCTCAGCAGGGGGCAGCTCCTCCAGAGGACCGTCCTCCTTTCGTCTTTTCCAGGAGAACTGGACCAGAGGAGGAAACATGGCTGAGGCCAGACACAGCAGGGAGCTCTTCCCCTCCAGGTGGGCTCTGGATGCTGCTGGGTACACGCTCACCACGGGCTTCACTACCTCCTCATCTGAAGTTTGACAGCAGCAACAAGCAGCACAGACACACATTCACACAGTCAACAGCAGCTTACAGCACTGCACTGCATTCAGTGTGATCCTGGAAACTACATGGACTCTGATCACTAAACTACTCATCAATACAGCACAAAGTTCACTACATGTATTCACCTTCATACCAAACACAGCTACCATGGACTCTCATCATATGTTATATTATAATAATTATAAATTATTATTTGACATTTCAGTGTACAAAGTTCGTTCACTACAATTGCACAATTATTATTCATTTTACTATATATAAGATTTATTTTGAAATATTTAATAAGTGACTTAATCATATACCCATCAAATACATTTTCATTTGAATGATTTCAACATATATAACATATTATATGTTGTCCACATCATACTTTACTCTGGTAACAAAACAAAAAAAATGGAATCAGTTTATCAAAATATTTCAAAATAACTTTTCTATAAAACACAATTAACATGATGTGTCCAGATACGTGAAATACAGACTCATATAAAAATCCGAATAATGAATATAATATGATACAATATAATTATGACTTTACCTTCATACAATTGGAGATACTGTTTCCATGTTAGGGGTGTAAATAAATAAATCACATATTTAACTTGACATAAAATATAATTGTAGTTTTGATTATTACTATATATATATATACACATGTTTATCACCATACACTTTACTCTAATTACTAAAGAAACAAATCAAGACATCAATAATTTCATAACTTTACACAACAATTTTAACTTTTATGCAAAGTACAATGGTATGTTTGGATATGTTAAATCTTAATAAAACTACCATATAATACAAGATAGAGAAATTTAAAGATAATGTAATGTAATATAATAATGTCCTGTTGAAATTACAATATGTGCTATATTATTATTGTTAATATTTACCACCATATACTAAGCAAGTATTGTAAGATACAAATATATATGTACATGTGTCATTATATATCATCTAATATTATATATATGAATTAGTATACATATATATTTATTTTAATATCATATTCAGTATCTTATTGCCTTCATGTAGAACCACATCTTCCACTAAAAGACACATGTACCATCATATCAGATACCATTGTCATAAGTTAAATTTCATCATTTAAAAACTATGTATTAATCAATTAATCTAATTAATTCATTATCTTAAACAATGAATTTACTGACATGTATTAAATTATGTTTAATATCATATTTTATTCTGTTTTCAAAACACAAGAGAAGGCGCTGAATTACTGAGAGGATCAAATACTGTATATTTGTAACATTGACAATATCAGACTTTTTCTATATAAATGAGTTTTATCTCATGCAGAAATAAAGAATCAGTTCAGTTGTGCAGTGAGATTTAAACATCTTTTCAGGAATTATGAACCTTTTTTATGTAACAACAGCTGCACGGCTGCAAGAATCCTCTACTAATTATGACAAAACTAACATGTAAAGTCTGAAGCAGCAGAAACTCATTAAAACACATTTTAACTTGTTCAATAAAACAACTGAAGGAAAATGAATGTTTATTCTTACCTGTTACATACAGTTTAGTTCCAGAGCCAAAGATCCAGTAGTACCATCCTCCCACAGTGAAAAAGACTGATACAAAAACCTGTCTGCTGTTGAATGTGTCAGCTGAGGTGAACCAGTCCAGATGATGAACCAGTGTCATATTTCAGCTCCATGATGTGTTTCTCTAATGTTCACATCAACATGACTGTCTCTTCTTTTATTGTCTTTTAGACACACTAGCAGTGTTGCTCTATGGATGCTAATGTCTGTCGGTCCACTACTTTAGTCCAGATGGACTGGACCTGGACCAAAGGATGGACGCATGGATTGACGTGAAATGTTGTACAGACATTCTTGGTCCCCAGAGGATGAACTTCATTAACTGTCTTTGTTGATTCTGACTTTTTATCTAGCGCCACCAGCAGGTTGACACAACAATACCTAAACTATTGGATGGATCACCATTTAATGTGGATCAGACATTCATGCTCCCCTCAGGATGAACAATAAATTGGTACCTTGAATCAAATCTAGGCCTACTCCATGTGTTGCCTGTAGCCGTACAGATAATATAATAATATTATATATAGTATAATAAAAATGAAATAAATTAATAGCCAGTTGTTGCTGCTCCTCTGGGGAGAGAATGAGCAGTGTAGCTCTGGCGGGAGCCTGCAGGATCGGCAGAGGAGGCGAAGGCGAGAGGCGACCAAGCTCGGGACATGAGTCTCCCTCCGTGACAAAGAGAGGCTCTTATTGGCTGGCTTGAGGTTGGCTGCTAGGATTGGTTCTCAGATTTGGAGAGATGCGGCAGCAGGGGGGGAGAATTGAACCCCTGTGGAGACTTGGACTGAATTTCCCGGCGATCTCCGCGGGACTGAAACCTTCGATGCTCGCTGGATGATGTCATCGCTCAGGGTCACATGCAGCGGCCACCTCAAGTACCAGGAAGTGCGCCAGACTTTGAAGACTTTGATTGACATAGTGGCCAAACGGTGGAATTACAACTTCTGTCTCTGTCTCGTGGTCATTGGGCCCAAAAATACTTTATTTTTTTGGAGGTTCATCACTTCCCAGTTCAAACATTTTAATAGCCCTTATTTAAATCATTAGGTCCTAAAAGTTGTAAAATTCACTAACAGTGTCAGAGTTATTTCTTCGGCATCGTGAACGCACATCAGACCAACGGGACAGCGCTCGACTGGCCGCCCGGCACGCTCATATGACAGATCTGCTGGCTTCCTGCGGGCTGTACTAAAGGATAAACTGGCTGTAACTCATCACTTTATTACTTGTATTACATCTGTGGGCTGTCAGGTGTAAAGCATGTACCGTGGATGTATTAAGTCTGTTCCCAGTCTACCGGCTGTCAGCTGGTAGCCGGCAGCGCTGATACCAGGGCATGACGGAAGACTACGCGGTATAATTAGTTGGAGGCTTTTAACTTCCACACAGGACAAAGCCTGATTTAACATTATAATATACACCACACACTCTGCTGCGGATACTACGAGCTGCAGATCAGATACGTGCAGCGCCGCTACGAACACGCAGCCCGTTGGTCATGTGAGCGAGCCTGAGGCCGAGCGGTTGTGAGGCGCCGCTAAAGGAAACGCAAGTGCGCACGATCTATGGGCCCAACAGAGCGGGAAAATCTGATTTCCTGAATACCCCGATGTTTGCTTTATGTGCCACTGAGCAACTTCCATAAGAATGAACATGACCTCCGACGCTGTACGCAGTTCTCTTTATACTTCCATCGGCAAACTCTCTACTGTGACCACCAGGGGGCGACTCCACTGGCTGCAAAGACAAGATTGTATTGAGGTCGATGAGAAAATGACCCGACTTCTCACTTGATTTAGTTTCCTGATGAGTTTATGGTCTCAGTTGCTAGTTTTGAGTTTTCTTCAGTACAGCAGGATGTTCATTTTGTAAATTATGTTCATATTTAGATGAAAATAAACGATAAAGCAACATATGCCGTAGGGCGGGGCTACCGTGTGATTGACAAGTCGTTACCACTGATCAGGATAGAGGCAGCTGCTCTCTTATCAGACTAACATCACTTCTGTTCCCTAAACCAAAATGGGGACGGACAAATCTCCGACTTCCAGCTTCAAAACGGCCGTTCATGAGCCAACGGGTGACCAAAGGCTACTGCCACTTTTTTCTTTTTTCTTTTTTTTTAAATACAGCCTATCGCCGCTTACACATATGAAGTCCGGACTGTGTGCGGAGTTGTCCGTTCACACATGCAGCACAGCAGGATGTGTCCTGTCAGACGCGTTCACACTAACAGGAAATAGTCCGTCTGGTTGAGGCGAGGGCTGCAGGAGGCAGGACGTGATGCAAAACGTCCCTGCGGTTTGTAATTCAGTGTTTTTAGATTTCCACCAGAAATAAAACCTTTATTTTACAGGAAGTCCTCTCTCCTGTTGGCACTTTGCAGCAGAACGTCAAACCTCTGCAGGTTTTAGCGGCTGCGTTTCTCAGCGCAGCCTCATTTCTGAACCACAGCAGCTGTGGAGGAGAGCAGCTGACTGCTGCAGGTCAACAGGTCGGACAGTTACCTGCTGCATTCACACATGGCTCACCCGGACTTTGTACTCGGGAGCTGCGGGTTAAAGTCTGTTTAAAGTCCCTCCAGCTGACGAGGACATTTGTGTTCACACATACACCGTGACCGGAAAATGTCCGGACAGTGTCCGGGTAACAGTGCCTGTGTTAAAGGGCGTTATGGCGTCCGCCCTGCGGCCGAGGAGGAAAACAGAGACAAACCGAGTTGCTGAGGCTGTCGAGCCGGACTCCAGGGCTCGGATCCTGGAGTTCATGGTGGCGAGCGATGACTGGATGTTGGATAAGGAGAATAGATGGTGTCATGTTCCTGGTCCGGAGCCGGCTGCTGGAGGTGGGACGGCAGGGAGGTGCAGGAGCAGCGTGACCTTCAGACACGGACAGCTTCCTCTGCTTCAGATTGCTGATGGTGAGTCCGTGATGCAGTCATGGTGGACGGGGATCCACATGCGAGCAGCAGGTGAGTTGAGGCAGGTAGCTGACAGCCTGAAGCAGCAGGGAGAGGCAGGCTGAAGCAGCTTAAATAGGGCGCCCTGAGTGAGATCACCAATAGATGAGTAGAAGGGAATCAGCTGATCCATCAGCTGATGTGGCTCCTGGATTGCAATGGTCAGCTGATGTAGCTGGGATCTTGAGCTGAGCTTGACTCCGTCGCCTGCCTGAACTAACACGATGCTCAATATATGGTCTTAAGTGGTTTTGTGAGGTCACAGTGACCTTCGACCTTTGACCACCAAAGTCTAATCAGTTCATCTTAGACTCCAAGTGGACGTTTGTGCCACATTGAAGAAATTCCTCCAGGCGTTCCTGGGATAATACCTCCATCCTCGGCTGTCGGCGGGGCTGAGTCACAAAGATTGACTTGACTTAGAAATGGACTTGACATTCCCATCAGCCTCAGCTGCACTTTGAGTTTAGTGCTATGCAGCAAATGTTAGTGTGAGGCAGCAGCCTGAATGAACCAGAGAATTCTTCTCTCGTCACCGTTTGCAGGACACCATTGTTCTGAAACTCGTCCCCTGTAGGAGGCCATGTTTTTTAAGGTGTCAGCAGTGTTAACGGCAGTTTACATCATCGTAAAATATCAGAACTCAAACCACCCATCCAGTTAATCTGCAGAGAGAGGTTCCTGCAGGCCGGGGCGCAGAGGGAGTGGGTTAAATGAACATGGTTAACACTATACCTGGATTAACATGTTACCTTTGTGGGCGTGTTGTCTGTCTGCTTCTTCATTGCATCAGTCTGTGTAACAGCCACTGGGAAACCTCCTGGTTCTCCCAGTGACCAGTCCGCCTTGATTACACAAAGTCACTTCACCCTTTGTTCACATCAACATATTGATTTGTGCAGCTTTAAATGTTAAAGTTTTCAGTAAGTTCATTCAAAATCAAGACATTAATCTACTGAAAGGTGTTAAACAACAAGTGCTGCTGCAAGTGTTTTCATTAAGAGCACATTAGTATTGTGAGGGAGGAATGGACTTTATTCCAGCAGCAGAACAAAGCATTTTAATCTTCATCTGGAACATCTGATTGGACAAAATCCAAGTATTATTATGAAACAATAAAATGTGTTTGTTACTTTAGATTCATCTGGATTATGTTTTATCTACTTTGTACTTTTATAGTTTTCTCTTTATCTTGTTTTGTGCTTGTGCTTCTGTTTCTCTCCTTTGTCCTCACTGTGTGGAACAACAATAAACCTGCTGGAATATCTGATAAAAATATAAATCAATATAATATTAAAGAAATCCCTCAGTTCAGTATGTCTGTGACTCTGGCTGAGATGGAGGTGAAACATGTGAACCTGGGCTGTGGTTTACTGCTCTCTTCCTGTCACAGACACTGTTTGACATCTGTTCATCTGCTGGTTTTTGTTCAGGCTGCAGGGATCATTTCTCACTGTGGGTATCATCCTTCAAACAGGAGCAGTAGTAGGTGGCTGAATGAGAGGCATTAACTCTCTGGAGCTTCAACTCCCAGCCGTTCTGTTTATTCACAGCTGAGAAATCATCTTTCTGAGGATGATTGTAACCTGAATAAACTTGACCATCACTCTTCTTAATACGCAGAATCAGTGTGAATGTTTCTGTGTCTTTCTTCTGGTACCAGTATACCCAGTCTCTATCACACTGGTCAGTTCGTCCACAGCTGAAGGAAACAGTTTCACCGACTCTCCTGGTCAGTGATAACTGGTCCTGAACCAGCTCTGCTGCCATGGCGACCAGCGCTGTAGAGAAACAGACAGGTAGATGAAGGTGAGTGTGACAGTGTTTGTTACAGGTGGAGTTTGTTGGCTCCTGATTGGCTGGAAACACTCACCTGAACACAGACAGCACAGAGCAGCAGCTGGGAGGAAAAGCATTTTGTGCAGTGGTGTTTCCTCTGGTGAACCTGGGGAGAAGTGGCGCTCTGATGCAGCTGAGGCCAAACAAGGACGAGCTGCCGGATCAGACGAGGGCCACGTGGTTTCTAACGGGTCCTCACACCTCCCATCAGCCCCTGCGGCGGACAGATAAGGCCGCTGATTGACAGCTGGGCTGAAGCTGTGCTGTGGTCTTCCGCTGAGTCGGAGAAACACGACAAACTCAGTGAAAATGATCAGTTCAAGGCAGCAACAGATAGTTGGAGATCTCTAGTATAAAAAGTGTAAAAAGCTTCTTTTTTTTCATCGTGTGCTTCGTCAAACTGAGACCTTCATTCTCCAAAATTCAGTTTGTGTTCAATCTTCAAATGTGTGAAGACGAGGGGATTCATTTATTATTGACACTATTTATCTTGGTTTTATTCTCACTATTTGAATGTTTTTTCTAAAAGCTTCTTTTTTCCCAGACGTCTCTGTTTCTCTGAACTGATTCACTGACAAGTTTCTTCGTCTTGATTTCAATCTGACAGCAGATCAAAAATCTGGGTCACGATGATGCAGAAATACAAAAACACATTCAGGTTGGTGGTGAATTTAGTAACTGTTATCTGTTGTTTAACAGCTGTGATGAAGATCCACAACTACAAATCAGCTGGGATTTTAACCCTTAACCCACTCAGCATGAATGAATTAAGGCCCCAGAACTGGAACACAGACCTGAAAAGCAGCTTTTTATTCTTGCTGTTATTAATTATTACAAAGAGACATTTTGCTGCTGTCGTGTCATAAAAAACACAACATGTATTGTTGTTGCTGCTGTGGGGATTATAACTGTCACACTGCTGCCCTCTAGTGTACTATTACAACTACTACTACTACTACTGCTACTACGACCACCAGCAGGCATTTGTCCAGCAGGAGTTCAGCTTGTTACAGCAGGAACAGCTCAGGTGTAACAACATGAACCATGGCTCTGTTCTGTCAGTGAACCAGCCACTAACGTGTCCATTATTAAGGTTCTTCACCTGGGATTTTCCTGCCATCAGAGTCCAAATGTCTGTCATGAAAACGGTCTGTCCTACAACTACTGCTGCGTGTTTGTAATGGAGGAGCTGCTCAAAGATCCAGGAAAACACATTACAGCACTGCATGCAAAGTACTTGAAATGTTGTAAACGGAGTATATGATGATGATACTGTATAGAATTAGTATGTATGGTTTGGGACAGAGCGCCTGAATACTGCGGTCAGGAATAAAAAACCCACGCAGCTTCACTTACAGGGCCTTTTACTGCTGCTGCTACAACTGCTACCATAACTACTACTCCCACCACAGTATACTAATACTCCTAGTACTGTTGCTACTGTTGCTGCCACTGTAACTGCTGCTTCAGTGAGTCACTGCAGCCACTAGAGAGCAGCAGTAGAACATGAGACACGTTTATTCATGGAGCACATTTCTTTAAAGGTGAACTGATTTACATTATATTTTAATCTGCAGCAGGAAACATGTACAGAAGTATGGAATAAATCACACACCAGCAGAGGTGGAATGTAACTAAGTACATTTACTCAAGTAAAAGTGCACTTAAGTACCAATTTGAACACAAATCAATCACGATTTTTACACACAAACACATGAGGAGTTTCTAAGCAAACGATCAATGGATTAATGGAGAAAATAATCAGCAGATGGATCCAGAATGAAAATAATCATCAGCTGCAGTCCGATACAAAACAGTTCAAAATGAGCTCCAACAGTAAAATCCTGCTTTTCCATGAATGAGGAGGAATAATAATCTAATGATAGAATATATAATAGTACAACAGGACTGAACAGGTTACTGAACCTAAAACAGATTCACAATAAAAATTTCATTTTAAAAACAAAACGCAGATATTGAAAAATGAGCAAAGAGAGCAATGAAATATGAGCTGACATGACAGGACTAACTCAAGTCAGACAACACAGAAACATCAGTGAAGGGAGTGAGACAGTCAGCTGCAGAGACAACACACTAAAACACTCACATATTATTTATATACATTTCTATGAATCATAATGATAATATTTATATATATATATTATTTATGGACGGGGCGTCACTCATTATTCCTTGATGAGAACATTTTATGATAGCCATTATTTAATCCAGCCTGTATCTGAAGGTTGCCATGGAGTTCTTTACTCATGTAATATATGACCATAATATTTCATACACAAACTTATGTAATCAGGTTCTTTAAAAATGGAATATAATTGAATACTAACTACTAAACATACAGCAGATGAACAATGAATGAACATACAAATAATTAATACTTGACAGTGTCATGGACTCATGCTGGTTTCCTGTGTTCACTTTATGTATCCTCCTCTTGTGTTGCCGTAGCCCTGTTCTTTAGTTCCTTAGTTTCCCAGCTGTCTTGTGTTTGGTCTCGTTTGCCCGGCTCTTGTGTTTCCCTCCTTTCTCCAGTACCTGCCCGACCCAGCTGTGTCTTGTTCCTGTGATTGGTTGTCTGTGTGTATATGTACCTGTGTTTCCTTTGTTCTTTGTCTGTCCCTGTGTCTTTGTGCCCTTTTGGATTTTTCCCTGCACATACCTGTCTTAAAGTACTTCTTAATAAATTATTTTGGACTGTCCTGCCTCCTGATTTATCTGCGTTGGGGTCCTTCCCCCATGTTCCTCATGCCCCATCTGTGACAGACGGGCACATGAATTAATTAATGAATGAATGCAAAAGAAAACAGTGATGAATAATGAATGATATGATAGGAAATTAGTGGATGAAGACCACCAGACCAGATCAAGCATGATATCTTAGATGCACCAGTAAATCTTTAAACATTAAACTGTTATATTCACTTTAAGGCATCAATCAGCAGCTGAGATGCTAAAATTATTAGATTATCATAAAAAAGATTAATTATTTTAAGTAATTTATATATTATAATTATATTGAGGGACAATCTTAATTTGACCTAAAGTTCCTTTGGTAAACTATTTCTTAATCTACTGCATCAGCCTCAAAATCCCAGGTTGTGTTGTTCACCTGAAGGTCTCAGATGGAGGAGGGCGGCTCTGGAGAGGAGAGGGTTCTCCTCCTGCGGATCTCCTTCAGGCGATGTCTCCTGCAGAGACTCACAGCAACTGAATCTGTTTGGGTTTGGACTGTTGGTCGGACACAACAAGACATGTAGATGAAAATATGATGAGATGTGAAATAAAGATGTTAACACATGTAGCAGAAATAACCACTGACAGCTTTAATCTGATAGGAACATCAGTCATTGTAATCTGTAATCTGTCAGCAGCTTCTTATCAAATTAAAGTTTAACAGCATGACAGTGTTTCACAGAAATGCACTTCAGAGAAGTTCACCAGAGGCCACAGAGCGTCAACATCATCTTTAATGGACTAAAACTTTATTAACAAAGTAAAAAATACTGAATCAAGTTCAAACCAAACCATCAGGAACCAGAACCAGTTCAACACCAGTTTACCAGCAGTTTGAAAACAGTTTAAACCAGTTTAAAAGCAGCTGTCTACAAGTGGACAGAAGGACGTCGTCGAGGACGTGGAGCGAGGCGAGGCTGCTTTTCACAATCTGTTACGTTTGATCCGAGCCTCTTTTGATCAGCACATTTAAGAAATCACCAAGATCGCCTTTTTCCACCTACGTAACGTCAGCTGAAGTCAGGTCTTTCCAGTCCACGGCTGATGCAGAGATCCTAATTCACGCCTTTGTTTCATCCACACTTGAGTATTGGAATGTTTTGTTGTCTGGTCTGCAGCATGTTAGCACTAAAAGGATTCAGATGGAGAGAATAACCTCCAGGAGGACAGAGGGTCTGAGGACAGAGGGACTGAGGACAGAGGGTCTGAGGACAGAGGGACTGAGGACAGAGGGTCTGAGGACAGAGGGTCTGAGGACAGAGGGACTGAGGACAGAGGGTCTGAGGACAGAGGGTCTGAGGACAGAGGGACAGAGGACAGAGGGTCTGGGGTCAAAGAGCTTGTATGGAGCTGTTGGTTGAATCTGTGAGTCTGTGAGGAGTCAAATATCTGATGTGTTTTCATTCACACCTGCACTGAGAGACACTTTCCTGCAACATGTCCTTGGAAGTTTGGCAACGACCCTCAGGAGCCAATTTATATTCAGGAAAATATCGTGGGGGACCTGTGGAGTACATCGGTGACGGAAGAACAGGAGACATTTCCTGATTTAGTGGTTGGGAGAATTGGGAACGTGACAGCGATAAGATGGAGGTAAAGCTCAGCTTGCCTGATGTGCTTGGCGTGGTGGAGGCCCCTCCCTGCTGTTTGAGCTTCACTGAAGCCAAATCCTCATGTGTTTGCTCCTCTTCCTCCTCCAACCGCTGCTGCTTGATACGGATATTTGTAACTGTCAAAGCTCAACCTTGTCTGCAGTGACACTCCTCTATCACCGTCTGGTACTCTGCTGCTACTGCCAAGGACCGACTGCAGCATATCATTCGCTCCTCAGAGAGGGTGATTGGCTGCAATCTACCATCTCTCCAGGACCTGGACACCTCCAGGACCCGGAGGTGTGCAGGGAAGATTGTGGCCGACCCCTCCCACCCTGGACACAAACTGTTCGAGACTCTCCCCTCTGGCAGGAGGCTGTGCTCCATCAGGACCAAAACCACAAGAACAGTTTCTTGTGTCATCTGTGTGCTGTCGTGTCTCTCCAGGCCAGCAGGGGGCAGAAGCCGGGCGGACAGGAGAACATAGAGCTGGATTCTTATAACCTGGGTGTTCCTGCAGCTGAAGGAGGGCCGACTGAAGAGGAAGGAGCTCAGGGAGCAGAGTAGGACCTCCGAGCAGCTCAGGGATTCTTCATGGACACACAACCCACCATCAGCTCAGTCAAGACTTTACATTTTTATAACAGTGAGGAATTATTCTAGTGCATTATATACTGTATTTTTATTACTCTCAACATGAAAAGACCAAAACCAACAATGTGTTAGTCTCTTCATACTGTCGGACTTCCTGTCCTGTAGACGTTAATCTTTAAAAACACCTCACAAATATATAGTTTCTTCTTAAAACTAGACTTTGAAGCAGGTAAACCAGGGTCCGACAGAGTCCAACATCGTATTTGTTCTGGTAACGAAGGATTTTGTTTATTTCTGTAACGAAGTATTTTGCTATGACACCAAATAATCAGAATAAAAATATGAAACATATGTACCAGTGTAGCAGGTTTGTTGAGGGAAGTGAGTCTCTCCTGTGTGAGGGAAGCACCTGCATGTTGCCGTAGCCTCAGAACAGTGCTGCTATTACGGTGATTGATCGTGCTCTGATCAATTGATCATGCTCTGATCAATCACAGTGAAGCTAATGGCCTCATGTTTATTGCTTTTTGCAAATGTGTGTTTATTGCTCTGTACTGTAATGTATATTGCGTCTGGTATGTGCTGTCATGTGTATTGCATCTTGCTAATTGCCACATTTCCTTGGTAAGCATGCATATGTATGTACCACGGGAACTCCACAGATGAATTTGATCGTTGTGTGACTGATCTTTTCTTTTTAAAGGGTGAACAGTCGCACCTCTCACTTCAGGTACCTGAAATACGCCCCTGACCCCGGTGAACACAACCTTGGTGGCCAAAATTAACCTGAATAGACCTATTGCACTTGCATTTTTGGTGCCCTGTGTGAGGCGAAGTACTGGAGAATGGAGAACTCCTGTGTAGAGCAGTTTCTTTCTTCCCCAGCACAGAGCCTTAAGCCTGGCTTCCCTGAATTCATCAGCAGGTGGAATTTCAGCGAGTGCAGATAAGAGATGGACGCGTTACTCAGTGACAGATGCGCAGACTGCATCCAAAGACTAATTATTAAAATGCTTGCTTTTGAACTTCCACAGGCAAACCAACCTTGCCTTTCAGAGCAACGCAGCACTAGAAAAGGAGGTGGCATTCCTTAACGCGTTCACATTTAGTTCACATATAGAGTGACAATATGTAGATCACATATTGTGTGTTTTTGTTTATTTGCTTTGTGTAAATAAATGCTTTTGAATACACATGCTGGTTTATTTAATGTTGCACATGACCGTAACCTCTACTATTGAGAACTCCAGAATCCTGCATCATGTACTAGCTATTTGTATAAAAGGGTATTATATATATGGCCATCTTTTCCATGTCTTCAGGGTGGTGCCCCATTTATTAATATTTAATAATAATGAATTATTATTATTATTATTATTATTATTATTATTATTTAATAATTATTAATAATATCCGATGGACATAATTAACCCGAATAGACCTATTGCACTTACACATATAACTGGTAGAGGTGTTTGTTTTACTGCATATGCTGCATCATGTATTTTATCCATCATTTTGATAATTGCTAGCAGTAGCACATCTTATCTGGTCATTGGTGACCATATGCTTTTAATTTCTGTTTGTCATTGATGACTTTAATTTCTGTTCGGTTGTCAGACCTTTTACTTTTGTTGTCGTTTTATGTACGCTGGTCCCTCTGAACTTTATTTCTGTTGGTTTTGGCTGACCTTTCTCAGGTAATAACCCGGTCACTACATAATATTTATGCAGATGGCCATCGTACCTCGTAATCTTCATTGTCATTTTAGTTTTATCAGCTCCACAGAGTCCTTGACTATGATTAGCGTATCACACAAAATACTTCTAAAATGACAATGAAGATTACGAGGTACGACGACCATCTGCATAAATATTCTGTAGTGGCCGGTTTATTACCTGAGGTCCGATGTCCAAAATAAATTGAAAGGTCAGCCAAGACTAAGAAATAAAAGTTGTTGTGTGTCTGTGTGTCTGCAGGTCAGGACAGCTCTCTGTCTCTGTGATGATGAACAAAGACAGAAAAACATTTTGATCTTAAATAATTAGAACTGTTCGTTAGTTTGGAACAAAATATAAAGTTTTCTGTTTATTAACAAATGAAAATAATTTCTGGGGCCAGACGCTCCCTGCTGGTTCAGGACAAACATTTCTGCCATTTGATTTTGATGTTTGATGTTTTTATTTACACTTGTAGTTCAAATATACCTGATTTTTCACACGTCAACAACAGGTTAACAACGCGCATGGTACATGTTGTTAATGCGTGTACTTAACATGTTGATGACGTGTGATCTCAGACATCAATTTCACGTAAGTCTGAGCCATTTGGCCACTTGTCCAGTTTGA
Source organism: Lateolabrax maculatus (assembly GCA_031216445.1). Taxonomy (NCBI): domain Eukaryota; kingdom Metazoa; phylum Chordata; class Actinopteri; order Acropomatiformes; family Lateolabracidae; genus Lateolabrax; species Lateolabrax maculatus. The sequence continues at coordinate 1,275,121 of CM062203.1, read as the reverse complement.
ACAGGTGAGTGTCAGAAGTTCCCATTGGCTGCTGAGCGACAAGGTTAAATCATTTCTGTACCCCAGGAGTTGCCTACCACTACCTGCTAAGGATCCTCTCATTTCTTTGTACTTTTCTCCCTTTTTTTGTGTAGCCTATAAATCTAATATATTTTAAGACTTCAAACTGAAATGCCTTATTGATTGTTTTTTATAACTACAGACTAAAGCTGTCAGAGAAATGTACTTGAGTAAAAAGTAAAATATTTGCCTCTAAGATGTACTGGAGTAGAAGTATAAAGTAGCAGAAAATAGAAATACTAAAGTATACAGTAAACAGACATATTAGTGGACAATCTAGCTTTAACACCATTCATCAAACTTTAGTTTTCTATCATTAAGAGCATGAACAGTTGTGTTACAGTGGTTCTCGCTCAGTGCTGGTTTAGATACAGACCGTTGTAATGAATATCTGTCTTTGGAAACTACATGAACTGTTTGGGCTACGACCAGCAGGGGGCATAGTATTAGACTTTTAGTACTTTTCCTGCAGTAAAGGACCTGAGTACTTCCTCCACCTCTGCTCACAAGACACAGCAGATAAGGGGAGAACGAGGCCTGTGCTTGAAGCAGTGAGTCCCTGCAGCCACCGGAGGGCAGCAGAGGATCAAATCAAACTCACCTGTATTTTAATGAGTCTCTGTCAACTGATCCTGGTTGGAAACATCAGCCTGTTTTCTGCTGCATTTAAAACCATCACTGACACAAACAAACTTTTAACAGATTTACTTGTTTTTATGTTTATTACATATTCAGTTTGGTTACTACCATGTTTAATGTTATTATGTTATTGATTTAACATTATTTCCTATAGATCATATCTGCTTTGTTGTTCCCTTTAATATTCTCTTTATCATTTATCTGTTTTATTATAACTCATCTTTTAAAGGAAGTCTGTGTTATATGTTTGTAACCTCTATATGAATATTTCATGTGAGAAAGTTATGTATGTTAATACATGTTACGTATTACGTATATCATTAGTCATACAGTGAGGCAGAGAGGTTTGTCCTCAGTTAAATAAGTGAGTTTTAAGGTTATAATGTAAAGAGAGGTTTATCAATCAGATAATCATCAAATAATCCCTCAATATCAAACACGGGGAAATATCTAATTTGAACTTCTTCACTTCTTACAGTGCATCGTGTCCCATGAACTTATCAAATGTTTTGCATGTAAACTGTTCACATTGACGCATAAATCCTGATGGAAATAGAAATGTAAAAGGTAAATACTTACTGCAGTGGGATACCTGGCTTTGAAATGACAGGGGGTGGACACAATAACAGAAACACTGAAAAGACTGACAAGGATACCTGTGGGTGAAGATGGTACAGCCTGAAGAAGTTGTTGACATAGTGGATAATACTTTTAACTGATGAATTACATGTTTAATTAATTTTTTTCTACATAGTTTTTGTGATTTTAGATTTTTTAATATATTATTTCTTATTATGTTGTTATTATTTGGTTTTATGATATTTTTTCCTTTAATATTGTTCTTTTTTAATTAGGCCTATTTTATTTTATTATGTTTAATTTCATGTTTATTTACTTCAAATGTTTGTTTATTTTTATGCATTTTATTAAACGTTTTCTTTAAGTTTTATTTTATTTTGCATGTATTTGATTTTTATGTATTTTAATATATCCTTTCCTTCAGTATTTTTTATTGTCTGTTTTGATTAGTTTATTTTCGTATTTCATCGTTTTATTGGTTTATTTCATCTCTTTACTCTTTTTTAAAATTATTTTATTTATTTATTGTTTTTCTGAATGAAAATGATTTCCGGGAACTTTGTGCCTCCGCGTCATTTACCGTCATCACGGACCACCCGCTTACCTCCGCAGACACCTCCGCGGGGTCAAACAGTTCCCGCATGTACCGCATGTCACGGCTCCGTTTGAACGCACACTTTGTGTAACTTGACTGTTGTCAAGTGTTTAAGACTTTCTTCATTTTTCACGACCTCCATTTTCACGCTCGCGACTCGTTTTACGTCACTACGCAGCTCACACTTGGCGCGAAAATTGTCACGTGTGCGGATGAGAAAAAAAAGGCACGAGCCGGAGTATTAAATGAGTGTCGCGCGGCCGGTGGCGGTGAGTGACGCAGAGACGGGACGCCGATCACCGCGATCGATTACCGATCGACCCCTGCTGTCTGAAGACTTGTTTCTGTGGGAGTCATAACGGTGAGTTTACCGTCGGCCGGTTCCGCTCCCTGTCGGCTCTCCTCGGCCTCTCAATGATCAGGGTGATCGATATGCCGCAGTCACCCCGCTGGTTCTCCGGGTGAGGCGGCGGGTTACCTGCAGCCTCACCTGTCCCTGTCTACCTGTGTTTCTACCTGTTCTGTGTTGAGTGTCAGTCTGTCAGTCATGTTGTGTAACGGGGCTCAAACCAGGAGCCTCAGCTGAGCTAACACGTGTTTCAATGAGTCGTGTTTGATTAGTAGATCCTACCTGTAAACACGTGACATTTAAAGTTTGAACACTTTAACATCTCCCATTAGACCCGAACTCCTTTTAAACCTGGCTCATGAGTAACCTCTGAGTCACACTGAAGTGATGTGACCCTGCAGAAGAACGTCAGACTTTATATTGGCACTAATTCTATTCTTATAAATACATTTTAATGTCAAATTATTACTTCTTTTTTTGTACAGCATCATGTCAGATAAGATTTAACTCTCCATTTTGTGTTATTATCAGGAGCTTCAGGTTAAGTAAGAACCGCTGGAGTTTGTGGTGCTCTGCGGTTCATTTAAATAACTTGAACATCACCGCTGTGACTCTCCCCTCCAACATGCACACAGGAACTTGGACTGCAGCAGCTGTGTGGTATCTCCCCTGCATGCAAATACTCTCGAGTTCAGTTCAGTTCAGTATCTGCTGGAAATCAAAATCATCAGTGCTATCTGTTACGCTAATTTAGTCATGTTTTCAGGGTGGAACTGAATCTGCAGCTGCCATGAAACTGTGAAACATGGAGCCTGAAACCGCAGAATGTGAAGTTTTTACAGGTTCATTGTGAAATTTCTTTCTGTCTCGCTGCTTTGTCATTCTGATAATATATTACATTTTTATTTTAATGGAGAACAGAAACACGTTATTGCACATATCTCAAATCTCCTCCTGTGTTTGGTATTTTTGTAAACTTTAAACCAGGGCAGACAGAAAGTGTAACGTATCTGTACGTGGCTGCTTTGTGTTCAGCCTTTATTCCCTTTTATGGAAAAGTAACGCTCAAAACTGGGATCATCTCGTCCTGTCAGGTGAAACGTACTAAGCCCACCTGGTGTTTTCTCTCCTCCAGGGCAGCCATGATGCCGCCGGTGTTAACCTCGTCGAGCAGCAACTATGATTATGACTACGACACGGTCCAGCCCTACTTCTTCCTGGATGGCGAGGAGGAGGACTTCTACCTGCCTCCGCGCAGCCAGCTGCTCCCAGGCCCCGGCGAGGACATCTGGAAGAAGTTCGAGCTGCTGCCGACGCCTCCTCTGTCCCCGAGCCGGAGTCCCTCCCTGTCCGACGTCCCGCTGTCCGCCGCCGAACACCTGGAGGCCGTTTCTGACCTGCTGGACGAGGACTGCAACCCCTCCGCCGCCTTCCTCCAGTCCTTCATCATCCAGGACTGCATGTGGAGCAGCAGCTTCGCCGCCGCCACCAAGCTGGAGAAGGCGGTGTCCGAGAGGCTGGCCTCGCTCCGGGCCCGGCGGGACTCCTCCACAAGCGGCAGCAGCGCTGTCGCCACCGCTGGTCAGCATGCGGGCAGCTCGCGGGTGAACACGGGGTACCTGCAGGACCTCCACGCCGCGCCGACGGACTGCATCGACCCCTCTGTGGTGTTTCCGTACACCACGCCGAGCGAGAAGACGTCAGAACTGTGTCTGGACTCGCCGCCTCTCAGCAGCACTGATAGTGAATCAGGTGGGAAGCAGGCTTTTATTTTGGATAGTATCCAGCACTAAAAGGATAATGTGGTTTATTACAATTTTATTTCCATAGTCTTAGTTGTGATTTCTATCAGATATAATGAATAAAGCACCAAACTATTTAAAGGGGCAGTCCACCAATCACAGTCGGTACCGCCCAGCACAGGAAACACTTATTTTGTCTTCATAAGAGGAGGAGAAAACCTCTACAGGGTGCCTTAAATATGCTCAATCCATTCATTTATCCATGAATTATCCCTTTAAAATCCCACTAAATCAAAAAACATCTTTATTAATAGTTAAATAATTGACATTTTTGTCAGATTATTTAGTCAAAACTACAAAAATAAGATAAAAAAAATAGTTTGTACAACATGACGCTGAATTGTAGTAAACTTTAAAAAGTGCTGCAATTACTGTTATAACAATAATCATTAACTATGTTACTAGTATCATTTACTATGTAATTACTAGTATGACCAGTGGTTGTTGTTGTTACTTGACTAGCAGCAGTTTAGTGCTTGTTTCACACAGCGACTGCCAGCACTCACACCAGAATGTCTTCCTACTTTTTCCCCAGAAGAAGAAGAAGAAGAAGAAGAAGAAGAAGAAGAAGAAGAAGAAGAAGAAGAAGGAGGTGAGGAGGAGGAGGAAGAAGGAGGTGAGGAGGAAGAAGGAGGTGAGGAGGAAGAAGAGATCGACGTGGTGACGGTGGACAGGCGAAAGACACCGCGGCGGTCGGACAGCGGCAGCAGACCGGAAACCTCCCCGTTGGTGCTGAAACGCTCTCACATCAACATCCATCAGCACAACTACGCCGCCCAGCAGCCCACGGCGACCCTCCAACAGCCCGCTGGGAAACGGGTGAAGTCGGAGAGCGGCGGCCCGGCGGCGTCGAGGCAGAGCGGCGGCCGTCGGTGCTGGAGCCCTCGGTCCGACGCGGAGGACGACGAAGACAAACGCAGGACTCACAACGTGCTGGAGAGGCAGCGCCGCAACGAGCTGAAGATGAGCTTCCTCGCCCTGAGGGACGAAGTCCCGGCGGTGGCCAACAACGACAAGGCGGCCAAGGTGGCGATCCTGAAGAAGGCGACGGAATTCATCGTGGAGATCAGAGAAGACGAGAGGAGGCTGCTGATAATGAAGGACGCGCTGAGGAAGAGGAGCAGGGAGCTCAAACACAGACTGGAGCAGCTGAGGACTTTACATTAACTGTTTTCATGGTTTTCATCGTAGTCGTTTTATATTTGTTACGTCACGTTTTCATGTCGGAAAGTGAAGTCTGAAAACTTTTTATGAATTATTTAGTGTTTTAAGTGTGAAGAATAATGACTTACTGTGCCTAAACAGAACCACAAGGACCATAACTCCCCGAGCTTGTGCTGGCGGCTGGTCTGAAATCAGTCAAACTGTGTCTGTTTGTATTTATTTTACTTTTATTGACAACTTCTGCACATTTTAATTTAAGTTTTGTACAAAATTCAGATGTCTGATGAGAAGAAAAACTTTTAAATTCAGCGTCTGACTGACTGTCGTGACTTCAATCCTTAATTTAACATTATTTAATCAATAATTACTTAGCATGATTTAATGGCTTTATTTCATAGTTCTTCCTTCTTCAGCTGATTCTTAAGAAAATCGGCTGCAGGAGAGGAAGTACATCACAGGCAGGGCAGATTCTTCAGAATAAAGCCCTTCATACAGTGGAGGTCCTGTCAGTGTCACAGTGCTGTAAGATTTGTTTGTTCACATCACATTTAAGGGAAACCATATCCGAACAGTTCCCACCACACTGGGCCCCGTGTACGAAGCCAGGGGTCAAAGGTCACAGAGGAGCTTCGGTCTGATTCAGCAGCCTTTTATTCGTCAGAGGAGTTGAGTTTATTGTGAAAGCTGAGGGCGAAAGATGTGATGAAGCCTCCTTGGACACACATTTTGGCTTCATCTGAAGAAAAGAAGGTGTAGCCTAGTTTCATCTGCCAAATATTTCACAGATTATGAGAAAGTTGCGGAGATTTAAGTGTAAATCCAAACTTGCAACCTGGCAACCAACAGCCCGAACTCAGAGAAACCAGGTGAAAGTTGAGCTGCAAATAAATAAATAAAGAGGAAGTCTGATGAGTCGCAGTGACTCTCTGCTGAGTCACGCCGGCGGTCCCGACTGCTGAGTCATGAGTCGGGGCGGTCAGCGGTGACTGAGGAGGGAAGGATTTCCTGTTTCCATAACTGTAACCCTCTGTCCAGATCTTTGATAGTAATTACACAGCAGAGTCAGTGAAAGCAGCCGGCAGAACAAATACAACTACATTACAATGTAAAAGAGACAATTATCAGAGACCAAGTAGTGATAAGAAGTGTCTCTAAGGAGTGTAGTGGACTTCCAGGTGTGGGATGGACTCCCATGTCCTCACATAGAGACATAATAAACTCCCAGGTGTGCACCTGAAGATGTTATGGGCTCCTTGGTCCCCATAGGGACAAAGGGACAACACTCCTGTATTATTGCTTGTGGACTCGGGTAGTGTCCCAGCACCAGGCTGCAGGCTGACGTCCCCCAGAGGAACGAGTTCAACAAACACTGTCAAACCTCCGTGACCCAAACCACACACACACACACACACACACACACACACACACACGGTTTCTTAAACGCTGACAGCGGTGTTGTAATATTATCCCGACTGTTTTGACACCAAATAATATTTCATATTTCGCTGAGTTGCAGCCAGGAGAAGCCTGCGGGATCTCATCTGACGGACAGAAAACACAAATCACAGGGACAACATATCCCTGGGGGGGGTTGATACATCTGCATCTACATATTCATCGTGTATTCTGTTTTAGCAGTTAGTATACAAATAAATCAACCTGCGTTACCAGTTTATACTGACAGGACATGACACCTGTGACGTTCCTTTCACCACCACACACACTTTCTGAGAGTGTTTCCAGCTGTGTAACAGAACAAACACTGACCGTCTGTAGTGAAAACTGTCCAGTAAGAGCTGCAGCTGGTCGACAGGGGCTCCCGAGGGCCCATTACAGTCCAGACCTCAGTCGGTTTGTGTGTGTGTGTGACAGACTATGGGCTGTATTTGTGTGTATGAGGTCGTACAAAAAGCAAAAAGGTTTAACAGCTGGTCTGACACAACAGGTGGCATCGTGCCCGCCAGGTCCCGCAGGGAGGGGCTGGATTTCCAAACAGATGTCCTCGGCCCCTGAGGAGCCTTCAAATGACCTTTGAGAAGAGCCGGGGGCCACTATGGCTTTTCAGTGTGCTTTAAAAGTACTTAGGGAGGTTTATTAATGTATATGTTAATATTAAGGTCTGGAACTTGAGGGGCTATGCAGTACGCTTCAGGAGGACAGGGGTCTCCTGGGAGGTTCTTCAGTGTATTTGAAACGTCTTCTTGAGGAGCTTTTAAATGGCTTTAAGTGGTTGTCAGGGGTTCTTAAGTGTGTTAAGTGCTAATTATCGTTTTGGGTCCTGGAAGTCTCTGAGTACATTTATACTGAGGAGGTTCTGGTGGTTTTTGAGTGATGTAAAGTGTCTTTTCTGAGGTACTGGGGGTGACTAAGGAGGGGCTGGAAGTCCTTCAGGAGTTATTTAAATGTATATTAGTTGTTTTGGCCTCCCTGAAGAGGGTGTCACCTGCTGTTTGGGGCTTTTCTGCAGTTTTATATTCTATATATCTGATTGTGCAGACAGTTAAACTGGGCTGTGAAAGTGTTTAGCTACTGTATAATGTATGAAAGACAAACACATGAGGTCAGTGAACCTTCCCGCATGAATGGAGGTTAAATAATGACCAGCACTGTTCCTCAGAGGCAGCTTCTGCCTCGCAGACTCACATCACATAGTTTTTTAAGTATTCAAATAGGAGCAAACAGTCACTGATTTCCTGGGTGGAGGTCAGTGGAAATATCCAGCGCAGATTTGCATGGTGGCTCCACAGAGTTAAGGGGGATTTCCATTGTTAATAAGTAAATATTGTTAAAGAGTCGTGATTTGCATAACGGTGATTTGATCCTGATTTTCAGGAATGAGTGCGGATAAAAAACTACAGATCAGAACTGACACGATATCTGTTTTTACATGTTACTTATGTCCATGTTGTTGTCAAAATAATTCACTCACATGGTGTGTAAGATCCAACATGTGGGACTGTCTTTAGACTTCTTCTTCAGTCCTGAGTATAAACTGTATAAACAGGTGTTTGCAGGTGGTTTAGCTGTGACTAAATCACGACTGATACACCTGGGAAAAACGTCACGGTCACATGAAGGCCACCCGACAGGTAAATGAGCACGCAGTGCAGGAGGTTTCTTTGTCCTCACGATGCTTCACAATAACAAGAAACAAGCAACTGTCAGGCTGGATCTCCATCAGTGTCTCATCTTTAGGAGAATAAATCCAATCTGAACATGTGAAAGTGTGTTTTAATCCTGGCCACCAGCTGATATCTGTCTTGTACATCTTGACATCAGCAAAAACAGATATTTCCTAAAATGCCTTACTGTTGCTTTATTTGCCAGTGTAGTGTGGAGAGTGTAGGAGCCTCCAGGTGGAACAAACAGCCGCCGGGCCTGAAGCCGTCCAACAGTTGGAAACATTAGTGTGCAGATCAGCGGCAGACTCATGAGCCGGTTTATCAGCCCTGATCCTTGAAACACTTTAACATCTCGTTTTCAACCTGACCTCCATTCATCTTTCATCATCCTGACACTTTGGTCTCTGGTCTGTCTGGTAATAAGCTCAGTCACCAGTGATTCTGTTAAAGGGATATGCAGTCTCATCACATATGTTCCATCGACTAACACCTACGTCCATTATCAATTAGTCTCCCGGTTAGTTTCTCCATTTGTTTTGTCTAAAAAATGTCAGAAAATGGTGAAAACTTTTAATTCCTTGTTTTATCCAACAGTCAAATATACTAAATTCAGTATCATTAGTGGCAAAGAATCCAACATATCAGAAGCTGGAACCAGTGAATGTTTGGCATTTGCTTAAACTGATTGAAACAATTAAAAGAATATCTAATAGCTGGTGAATAATACGATTATTCCAGGTCCCGTCCACCCTTACTCTGGCTCCACCATCATTTCATTTGTGCACAGGAAATGTAAAAAAAAAAAAAAAAAACTCTTGGGTAAGTCCCCCAACTTAATGTATGTGCAACAGCTGAAGCTGGTTTCTGTTTGTTCCCCATGATCCACCCCCACAGGTGTGTGTGGGCCCCACCTCACAGCTCCTGACTGACTCGCTCTAGTTAGTTCACACTTTAATATTGTTTTTACTGGCACATGAAATGTGGTGACCGAATGGATTTGCCCAGCCACAGCAGAGATCTAATCAACCAGAATAACAGAAAGAACCTGTGGGTGTGTGCCGTGAAATGATTTTACTCATCAATTCAAGACCACGAAGGCAGCTCGGGGCCTCGGCCAGGCGGCTGAAAAACTGTTCAACACTTAACAGGAAAAATGTCCTGTCTCTCCCCCCCCCCCATCATGAGATGTTTAAGGCCTCGATGATTGCAGGTAAATTTGGTAAACTTTGTTAAAACGTCCATAACAACAACATGAAACTTTCTCAGCCCAGTACTCCCCCCCCACCCTTCCTGCTGAGGCCCCATGGGACATCATGATGGTACCTATCCCCCCCCCAACACCACCCACCATGCCCCCCCTCTCTGCTGCAGGGTTTCCCGAGCGTCACCCTCTCCTCCCCACGCTGCGTGGAAAGTGAAACCTTTCTGTCTGCAGACCACCAGCAGAAGAAGCTGCCGACCACAGAGCAGCGCTCACTTTCCAGAGACGAAACAAACACTCCTTCAGTGACACAATAGATTTTCTGTTGTGGTGTTTGGAGCGAGCGTCAGGCCTCTGTACTGGGGGGGGGGGGGGGGGGGGGGGGGGGGGGGGGTCTGAAGTTAAGTTCTGTTGTTTCCACAAAACATACAAAATAATTTGAAAACTGGAAAGTTTGGAAACGGTGTGTATGGCAAAATAATATAAACTCAAAGATCCACTTACTTGTTTTTCTCTGAGCTCTTAGCAGCATCTCCCAGAAGGAATGTTCCCTCGCTGGTGAAGGCCAGGAAATGTGACTGAAAGCTAGGGAAAATCTACAAAGAGGTGGAAGAAGCACTGTGGTCATTTACATTAAGAGTAGTAATACCACAGTGTAGAAATACTCTGTTACTTGTTAAAGTCCTGCATTCAGGTATCAGCATAAAAATATACTTAAAGTACCAAAAGTAAAAGTACTCAGAATCCGCAAACTGACTAAAGTTATTAGATAAACAAATGGAGTAAAACACACAATATTTGTCTCTGAGATGTAGTGGAGTTAAGTAAAGTGAAATTTGAAATTATTTCTAAGTCTCTTCACAGGAAAACAAAGTGTGTCATATCAGCATCAGGAGAGTTAATTATTTATGATATCATTACTTTTAGATGAAAGAAAATAATCTTGTCGTGAATATAAACTGTCTGCTGAGGTAAATTCAGCACGATGTCTCACTATGTTTCTCTTTGTAAGTGGAAAAGTGACAAAAGCAAGTGCACAACCAGCAACCAAATGTTTGATTTGTGTCACAATGCAGAGTACAGAGTGAATGAAGAGGAAACAAATAAAGAGCAGCTTGTGGTGAAGGAGCAAACAAACCTGGGAGAACAAAAAGGTATTTACAATATACAAAGTATACAAAGTGAACTTGGGTATATTACATGCTGTACACACTTAGTTTGTAGTATGGGATTGGGACACTACGATTATTTTAAATTGATGTTAAGCTGCTGTTAATAAAACTACAAACTTCCTGTAAAGAAAGTAAAGAGATCCTTCCTCCTGAACCACTGGAGGGCTTTTAATGTGAAAGGAATGGAGGAAACAAGAGAAAATGAACATGTCAAACAGAAAACAGGGAGGCTTCTAATAAGATGCAATATTAAACAGGTTTCAAATAAAGTCCTGACTATAAACCCCGAAGCTACGTTTTGAGGATTTGCAAAAGCAAATAAGAGTCAAAATGCATGAGAACAAGGATCACACTGATGAGATGAGAGAAAATATGGCAGGTGGAGGATTTCTGTCAGTGGGAGGAGATCTGAGGGGGAATTTCCCTCTGAGGCAACAATCAAAAAGAAAAAACATCTGCGGCAAAAGAAAGAAACGTGCTGTTAAATTTGGAAAGTGTAAATGTGTCAGAAGACGCAGAAATCAGCATGAGTGAGTAAACTGTGAGTCATCGGTGTCTCCCCTGAGCTCTCCACGCTCCATCGCTCCATCACAGCACCGAGTTTCAACAAGACCACTTCTGCTAAAGCACAACCCAACTGAATCCATACTTTGATAATCAAACGCTGCTCTCGTAGTACCGATGCCTGTTACGAAGTGTCTCACAGCAAAAGGCAGCTTGGCCTTAACTGTCTCTGTACAGGAAGACAGGCCGTCTTCACACCATCTCTTCTTCTAGAAGTTCCCAGTTTCAGAACCGAGTTCAGCAGAAAGCTTTAAGTCAGCACGTGGACGCTTTGTTTGCTGGTTTCCTCTGAAAAGAAACTGTGTAAAGCAAAAAACACATCCAATTAATAGTTGTTTATTCAATATTTAATGTTTTCAGTCGTCTTTTATGAACACCATTTCCCAGAAGCCCACATGTCTGTAATAACAGCAGGACAGTCCAGTGTCTGTGGTTAGTTCACATGTCACAGCGGGACATAGGGAACTGAAAAGTGCAGAAGTTTTTAGACAGGTTTACAAATGTGTTTGATTTTTTCAGAAAGGCCGACTGAAGAACCGTTGAATAAGAGATTGAATTGAGTTACAGGAACTAGTGGACCAGAGGCTAGACAGGAAGTAACGTCAGGACTTCGGCGCAGGGAAGTCATCAGTGAAGCCATTTTGTCCAAACTAACCGATCACACATGAATGCCCCACTGCGGCAGCCCGGCATCGCCAGACTAATTCGCCCTCTTAGTTCATTTTCAATGTCCAATAATGAAACGATAGCGGATTCAACAGGCAGCCATCTTGGTTGTTTACTTAAATGCCTCAATGGCGCTCAAACCCGCCCTATATTAGATAAACGGTTGTGATTGGTCCGATCAATTCCAGGACGGGTGGAAATCTGTCTGAACAGGAGGGCGGCCACACGTATCTGCCAGAACGAATAAAACATGAGGTGGCGGGTTCGTCTGGTTCCCAGGGTAACACTGTGGCAGACTTCTGAGATCAGCCGCATTTTCAAGCAGAGGTTTGAAAGTGAGTAGCTCCCGAAACAAAACTGATCGTAAAGATTAGAGGTGTCCACACATTCTTTACTGAGTACAGTACAGATACTTGTGTAAAAAAAGACTTTTACCCAAGTAAAAGTTAAAAAATAAAGGCTCTGAAATGTCCTCAGAGTATGGCAGTAAAAAGTAGTTCTTGTTCTCGTCTCCCTGTCCAACATCACATCCACAGACCGTCGAGTCTCTCTCGTCTGGTTTGTCTCATTCTGTCTGTGATCCTCTTTTCTACGTGTTATTGTCCATTCAGGCTGAATCGGTCTTGCTGATGCAAAATAAACATAATTGATAATTCATTTCAAATGTTTTAAAACTAAAGTAACAAGTCTGTTCTGGAAATGTGAGGAGTAGAAAGTTCAGATATTTGTGTTTATGTAGGGGTGAAAGTAAAATCGCTCACATGATAAATACCATCACTTTCCTCCTTTAAAGAGTTTAAACCAGACACAAGACATGGAATATAGTTTGATGTTTTAGGGAGTAGTTTTTGTTTCCTAACGTAAAGCTCTTAGCATTACCTTGTTGTTTAAAGGTGCTATACACTTAAACTTTCTTTGCATTAGTTTCTGCTCCCACTGTTCATCACTGAAGATGGTTCATGGCAGCAGAGAGGTGAAGAGAAAGAAAATGAAAGCCAGGTATAAGATGTTTTCTGTAAGTACATCAAACAGCAGCTAAAAATACTGCAGCGTTTCCTGAGCTTCAAACGCACCACCTCGTGTTTTTCTGAGAACTGCAGCCGGCTTTTAAGAGAAACTTCATCTGACATTTCACAGCTCAGGTGAGACAGCTGAGATCAGACGGTTTCCTGCAGCCGTTTGTCTTCAAGCTGATAGAGATGATTCTTCACAGTCGTAGACTTTAACGCTGTAGACCATGTTTTCTGTCCTTTACTGCAGTGAAAGTACTAATACTAATAAAGTGTTAATACTCTGTTACAGTAAAATTACAAATTCACATTGTAACAAATAATAATAATAAATTATATATTCTATCATTAGATTATTATTCCTCATCATTCATGGAAAAGCAGGATTTTACTGTTGGAGCTCATTTTGAACTGTTTTGTATCGGACTGCAGCTGATGATTATTTTCATTCTGGATCCATCTGCTGATTATTTTCTCCATTAATCCATTGATCCTTTGCTTTGTAACAATAGTGAAAATAGTGAGAAATGGCGTCACGATGAGCCAGAGCCCAAAGTGACACCTTCACAATGCTTGTTGTGTCCAACCAACAGTCCAAAGCTCAACATTATTAAAAACACATTCACAGGATTTATATCTGAGAAGCCGGCAGAATCATACAATAAAAAAAACAAGATTTTCAAAGATTTACGTCTTCAGGAGGAACCAGGAAGGAAACAGGAAGTCAGACAGTACTGAGAGACGGACCAACATGTTGCTGGTTTGGATCTGCACATGAGATTTAATGACTATAAGTAACATATAGAATCACACCAGACTGATCCTTTAACCAAGTGTTTTAGTCATCTGCACCTAACAGCAGCTGGGGTGCAGGGCCTGAATGCTGATCTCTGGTATTCAGATGTTCTGCATCCTGTGAAACGAGGTTCAGACGAAAAGAAAACAGTTGCATTAGTTTTTGTGTAATCTAATCCGACAGCTGCCGTCTGGTTAACCAACTTAAACTAAAAGTAAAACTGCACCTGACAGCTCGAACTGCTGAGCTGATAAGGCTTCAAACTGCCCGCTGATAAGGCTTTGTGGGTTCCCTATTTACCCACGATGCCAAGCGGCGTTATCAGTCAAACAGAGGAGCGGTTTCCTGCTTCCTGCTGGCATCAATTCCTCTGACCAGGAGGAAGAAAGCTCCTTATATGGGCAGCAGGTGTGTGAGTGTGATGTTTCACACTATCTGAGGAACAAAACTGACAAAGATTAGTTCATATAAGACTCAAGCTCAGCAGCCTCCGTCAGGCGAGGAAGACTAGGACATGTCATTGAAAGCTCCGGGAAAAGCCACTGAGTGGACATTGAGTTAAAGGGATAGTTCAGATTTTTTGAAGTGTGGTCATATGAGGTACTTATCCATAGTCAGTGTATAACCTGCAGTAGATGGCGGTCCTGCTGTGGACGGGTCAGCAGCAAAACGGATTTTAGCCACTTCAAAAAAATCCACATCAGTTTAAGTGTATGAATATTCAGATTATTTTCACCGCTTTAGCTCGCCGTCAGACGGCCCTTTCTGACGGGGAACTGAAGCCGTTATATCGCTCTCTTCACAACCACCAGACTCCTCTGACAAAAACAGTGATTTTACCTCACAGATCACTGGAGTTGCTGGTCTGCCGCGGCCTTGTTACACGTCGTAACACGTTATCTAACTAACATGTTAACGTCAACGCGGCTCGACCGTCCGGTTTTCTCTCCAGAAAAGCTTTTCCTCCCCCGCCGTCATCAGGTCAACATGTTAACGTGACCAGTACTTTGGTTTGTGCAGAACTGAAGACGTTCACCAGCCTCAGCTGCACTTTGTGTTTGCTGCCAATCAGTAATGCTAAGCTAAGATGGTAACATTCAGCCCAAAGCACCACTGCAGACTCTCAGACAGTCTGCATCAGGGCGTCCAAACCCACTTTTCTAGTTAAAGAGCGGAAAGTAAGAAGACTCTCGTTTAGTTTCATTCATCCATGGGGATGAATCTTTCTAAGCCACTTGGTCGTTAAATGATTGGTCCTTTAAAACAATATTACTTAATATAATCAGAGAGAAATGAACAGCTGCAGCTTCGTGTGTGGGACCGGTGTGTCTCATACGTGGCACTTCTGCTTTTACCTCCTTCGGAAAAAAAAAAAGTATCTTAACGTTGTCACGGTGACATT